>CM019149.1:282279711-282612196 GCA_009733165.1 Naja naja
TAGAAAGGTTTATTGGCATATGTCTTGGGGAAGATTGATTTATAATTTATTACAATTGTTGCATCATACATATCAAAACACAACCAGAGTCTTGATTTGAGTGTTATAAACATTTTAAAACAATTGTTTTTTTAAAAAAATATTCATACAAGGCTAACCGAAATCAGAGTAGAAAGAATGAAAATTTTACTTACAGCTATGCCAAACCGCTGATATTATCCTAATTGCATTTCACATTACTTCTGACAACATTGAGCCATCATGTGATTCACCATCTGTGACAACCACCATGACTTTTGAGGCTGTTGGTCGCCCACCTGCTTCTTTTGAGAAAGCATGTTGCCTGCAATAAACCACAGATGCAATTCACATGACACAAATCTTACTTTTTATACATAATTTCATTACCAGTTTCCCTAGCAACAAAATAAAGTTGGGGGACAGATGGACAATAGCCTTTTGGTACAAAAATAATTATTCCAACATCATTTTAAGCTGGGATCAGCAACCAATGGACCAAATGGGGCCACAGAAATTCATTTTTGATCTTCTCAGGTCCCTAGGATCAGACTGTTGAAATTCAATAGCAAACCATCCAATTTTTCTAAAATTTATTTTCAAAGTTACACATCTCTATTTACATTAACATTATTGTGTCATCAATATTACATATATATATATATATGTTTTCGTGATTTTATATATATATATATATATATATATATATATGTGTGTGTGTTTATTTCTATACATTAATCCTTATTCCCATGTTCTATCCATTTATACCATCTATCCCAAACCACGTAGTATTCTGATTCCTCCTTGCCTTTTAGTTCTATTGTAAATTTGTCCATCTCAGCTAATCCAATATTTTTGTACCAACATCTCTTCGGGTGGCATGTTTTCTGATTTCCAAACCTGTGCAAAAACTGTCTTCGCTGCTGCTATTATATGCAATATGATGTATTGATTTGTTTGCTAAATTTCCTTTAATTATGCCCAATAAGAATAGTTCGGGTTTGAATTCTATTTGTGTTCTGTTATCTCCTGTAGCCATCTTTGTATTTTCGTCCAATATTTTCTAGCTTTTGGGTCAAACCATCCATTTCAAAGATGCTTGTTCCTCATAATTATCAGAAGAAAACTGTCAGAAGGTATGTAAGCTATTGACTAGCTTAATATGCCTAAAAGAAATGCTTAGATCCCAGTCCATCCAAGTTACCAAAAACCCTAAAATCCTATCCAAAATCGCCAATCATTGTGGATTTTTAAAAAAGCTTTTTCATTACGAACGATTAGTCCCTATATTTTAAACATATATAGATCTATTGCCATTAACAGCCCTCAGATTTATTTAGTATTAAAAGAATACCCATTTACCCATTGGCCATTACTTTAAGGTTTACCTGGTATATTCAATGGCTCTGGTGTATTAGTTTGGTCCCTCCTTCTTGAACAAGTAATTTCTCATCCAACATTGCTTGTTCAACAGCTTTTTGTCAGTGTAGGTATTCAGATTGAAAACAACTCTTGGGTAATTGCCATACTGAATTAAGCCTACCTAAAACAATTGTTAAAAGAAATAAAAAAGAAGAGCATCACAAACTAGCTTCATTCATCTGTTCTCTGCATTGTACAAAATGTGGATTTATTTTTCAATTTGTGCATAAACTGAAACTTTCTTTACTATGGCTGTATCCTATGGATGCAAACGCTAACATTTAATCTTTCCATACACTGCAGGCCAACTCCTGCTTCCAAGAACAGTTTCTGAGGACTGTGGAATTCAGTAATAAACCAGGTAAACGGGACTTGTAGAATAAAAACTATTTTGATAGAAACAGTTTTAGAAGATTTTCCATATCAATTTTCTGCTCTGATCTGGCAACATCTGGAATATGATATCAAAGGACACTGTAGGTGGATTGCACCATCCAAATTTCAGTGCTATATTTCATGCAGCAAAATGTTTTCTATTAGCATACAAAGGCTGCCAATAGACACAAACCAATGACTGAGAAGGAATACTACTTTTATAACCAAGAAGGTAAGTTCTATACAAACTGAATTAAAATGCTTTTGAATATGATTCAGAACACCATAACACCAATGGACACAAACTTGAAGCCTTAGATATTTCTTGCAAATGTTTTTTATCACCATACATCATGCTACCTACTTTTTATTATTAAGCTATCCTGAGTTAACAGTAATTGATTAGCACAATATCTTAACTCAAACCAGATCAACCACAAACATAGCTTAGTGAGCTATGAACTGGAGGGTAAATTCTTACCATAAACTTCAGGGGGAAAATGGATTCAAAGTCTCAATAAAATTGGATGTCTTATATCAATGATAATATTGGCCCAATTTTTCTTACAGTTATTTCATCAGAAAGGTCAATAATTTGGTAATTTGATACCATTACTGATGAAATGATAGATCACAGCAGTAGTAAAGATGTGTTAATTCACTTGTCCCTTATTTTCTAAGATGCCATAAAAACAACATGTGCATTTAAGTCTCAGCCAGAACAAAAGTACACACAAAAATATGGAAAGGAATACCAAGTGGGTTTTTTTGGTTTTGTTGAAAAGCTTCTAAGCTCATATTCTAGCAAGCAGGTGTCTGCTAATAGCACTGTGTTATCTTGTCTCCATAGTAATAAGATAAGAAAGTCTTGTGATGTTTTGATCCACCGGCAAAGATGTGTACAGAGTCTTGACTTCACTTCCTTTTGCAACTCCGTATTGTACTTTTCCTTTGTTCTTTTCTATATGCCTTGGTGAGATTAGGTTGCAAACATGTAGCCCGCTAGGGTTTTCTTTATTTATAAATAAAATTTATTTATTTATTTATTTATATTTGTCTTGTATGTCAGCCCCATCTCCAAGACTGGCTGCTCACAGCTAAAACACAGAACAATAAATATTTAAAAAGACATTAAACTAACAAGCCCAAATATAAGACATAACAATACAATAAAATATATTAAAAACCCATCCCCCAAAGGAGGGTCACAGCCCGGTTGGTCAAACAACCAAGTTTTTAATTCATGGGCGAAGGTAATGGAGATCAGGGGCCAGACGGAGCTCCAGAGGCAGTTGATTCCAGAGGTCGGGGCCAACACAGAAGGCTCGCTGCCGGGAAGTACCAACGGCATTGAACCGCCGATGGAACCCCGAGGAGTTCTGTTTATGAGCCCGCACAGGCGCCGGAGCTAGCTATTGGAAGAAGACTCCCTCAGATATTGGGGACCCATGCCATGTAGGACTTTGAATGTTAAAACTAAAACCTTGAATCTCACCCGAGCTAATCGGCAACCAATGGGCCACGCGAGGAGGGGGGTAACATGGGAGAACCGGTAACTCCCATCACCACCAGCGCCGCATTCTGCACCAACTGCATCTCCGATGGTATGCAAGGGCAGTCCTAGATAGAGAGCTGCAGTAGTCGGTCTCGAGGTGACAAGGGCATGAGTAACCGCGATGTAGGGCGCCTCGATCCAGAAAAGGGCTAAGTTGTCAACAAGACGGAGCTGGGCAAAGGCCCTGGCGACGGCCCCCACCTGCTCCTCCAACCGAGCCGCACATCCAGGAGGACCCCAGATTCCGCGGTTCTATCCACAGGGTAACACCTCCCCTATGGCCAAGGATAAACAATCCTGGCTGGGCCGAGACGCCGACACGCAAAGCCACTCAGTCTTGGCCGGGTCGGAGCATGTTCCTACTCATCCAGGTCCGCACCGCATCCAAGCACCGACATCAGGAGAGGGCATCGCTGATCTGGCCAGGGTGGAAAAGTACAGCTGAGTGTCATCAGCGCATTGATGGAATTTCACCCCAAAGCCACGGATGATCTCACCCAGCTGTTTCATGTAGATATTAAATAAGAGAGGAAAGGACCTTTCGCGGACCCCACAAGAGAGAGCCTCGGGTCCACCAACCCTCCCACTAACACCGATTATGCATCGCCTCGAGAGGTAGGAGGAGAACCACTGAAGAACAGTGCCCCCACTCCCAACCCCCGAGGCGACGCAAAAGGATACCATGGTCGATGGTATAAAGCCGCCGAGATCAATAGGACCAGGACAGAGGAAAACCTCTGTCCCGGCCTCCAAAGATCATCCATCAGCTACCAATGCCGCCTCCTCGCTGTAACGGGTCGGAAGCCCGATTGGTACGATCCAGGTAGTCCGCTTCATCCAGGAAAAGGAACCTGCTGAGCCACCATTTTCTCAACAACCTTCGCCAAAAGCTAAGGTTGGAGACCGGACAAAGTTGTCAACACGGTCGGGTCCAAGGCAGGCTTCTTCAGGAGGGGTCTCACCACCGCCTCCTTCAAGGCGGAGGGAAAGACACCTCCCTCAATGAAGCGCTGACAACTGCCCGAGCCAACCGCAGGTGGCCTCCCTGGCGCATAAGTCAGCCAGGAGGGACACGGGTCCAACAAACATGTGGTGGAACTCAGTCGCGATAATCCTGTCCACTTCATCCTCGAGACAGGATCAAACTCATCCCAGATAACAATGGCCAGACTACCCACTCCGACTCACTGCAAATCAGAGGACAACCCGTCCCGAATGCGAAGCCATCTTATCCGCCAGATATTGACCAACTCCTCAGCCCTGCCCCCGCAGTGGGTCCGCCCCCTCAAGCCGGAAGGAGGGAACGGGTAACCCAAACAGGGCGGCCTGTTATCTGCGGACGCTATGAGAGTGGAGAGATAAGACCTTCGCCTCCCATAGCTACCAGGTAAGTCCTAATGTAGGCTCTTAGCTGGGCACATCGATTGAGAACGGTAGACCTCCACCTGCTCTCTAAAACCCCACGACGACGCTTCTCTCCCGGAGCTCCTCAGTATACCAGGGAGCAAACCGATCCACGGTAAGGGGCGATGGGGACAACCCTGTCGAGGGCCTCCGACGCAGCCTGCTGCTGCCAGGCCACTGCCAGACTCTCAGAGCAGAGCAAGGGAAGAGGGAAAACCCCAGTTCTGCCTGGAACCTTTCAGGGTCCATCAGGCGCCGGGGCGGAACCACCTAAGTGGCTCCTCCTCCCAGCAGGGGCCTGGGAAGACCAGCCGTAGGAGATAGTGATCAGACCATGGAACGGGCAAGGCTGTCAAAGTAGCCTGCCTCTGTCACTCCGCCACCGCCAGAGACAAAAACTAGGTCAAGAGTATTCCCCTCATGAGTCGGGCCTTGAATCAACTGGGTCAGGCCCATAGCCCCATAGAAGCCATGAACTCCCCAAACCCCGACGCCCCCAGGGAAGGCAGATTAAAGTCCCCCAGAACCATAAGATCCGGGAGCTCCACCGCCACCCCAGAGAGGAGGCCGAGAAGCCCAGGGCCTGCCACACAGCTGGGGAAAGGTATGTAAGCAGCAGGCCCACCTGACCACTAGGCCCCCACCTCACAAGGAGGGTCTCACTCCCCCCATCTCTGCAACAGTGACCTCCCTTGGAAACAGGGTCTCCCATAACCACGGCCACCCCACCACCCCTACCTGAGCCCGTGGTCGGTGCAAAACCCAAAACTGGAGGGCATAAATCAACCAGAGGGACACCGGCCCAACCAGGTCTCGGTGATACAAGCTAGGTCCAGCCTCCTCCTCAATGATCTCAAGGGAGGAGGGAAGATTTATTAGCCACGACCGACCATGGCATTAAATACACCAACCAAGGCCAGGGATCCCACCCATGCTCCCTAGGGAGGAGGCCACAGGGTCGAGCGGCCACAAGACAAAGATGGCGGGTGCGGCTCCCAACACATGATACCCCTGTGCCTCGACGCCCTCTGCCACCAACCACCCTGGGATCGCGGTCCCCACCTCACACCCCGGCCTCCCCGGGCCATCCTCTCCCTACCTCAGGTCCCCTGGCTGAGAAAGACCCTCTACCCCTCCCTAACCCTTAAGACGCACAATTAAAAATTTTAAAACCTCCCTTCCGAGATAAACAAAATTTAAAACCCTTGGTCATATGCCCCCTCTCGAATAATAAACCCGCCATCGAGGAGGGCTTTGACAAAGCAGCGGGACATCTCAGGGACAGGGGAACACCCTGAGCCTCGAGCTCAAGAGAAGAGTAGATAAATCCCATAATGGTTATTGCTAGGGAGCAGTCAAGTCCAGAATAGATGATAAAAGATGGTAAAAATTCAGTTCGCCGATGGTCAGTCAGTGTTTATAGATTACTTTCCGGGTCTCATTTTTATCATCATTGACAGCAGAGAAGAACACGGTCTATCTCCTCTAATTAGCAGGGATGTTTTGGGAGATTTTTTACTCCCTGGCAAAAGGTTTTTTCCAAGCCTTTGAAGATGGTAGCAGAGAGAGGCTTGACAAGGAAAAACTAGTACTAATATTATGAGGCCCCTGCTGATAATCTTGGGAGAAATTGAAGATCTAGTAGTAATTTGATGATAACAACAGCACTTAAGACTTATATACTGCTTCACAGTGCTTTGTAGCAGGGGTCTCCAACCTTGGCAACCTTGGCAGTAAAGCTGGCTGGGGAATTCTGGGAGTTGAAATCCTCCAGGCTTAAAGTTGCCAAGGTTGGAGACCCCTGCTTTATAGTACTCTCTGAGTAGTTTACAAATGTCAGCATATTACCCCCAATAATCTGGGTCCTCATTTTACTGACTTCAGAAGGATGGAAAGCTGAGTCAACCTTGACCCCCCTCAGGATCAAACTCCTGGCAGTGGTCAGAGTCTGTCTGCAATACTGTGTTCTAACCACTGTTCCACCAGGGCTCTTCATCTTTAATTCTTATATTTTGTTATTTTGGGGTTGTTGTTGTTTTTGCTTCTCATGCTAAAACTGCAGGGAAAAATGTCTTCATGGCTAAGAAAAATAAATATTTGTCAAGGAGTCAAAGTCTCCATCTGCATTTATATTGTTTTAATTTGCTTACCTGTGTTTTTGTTGGCCCTATATCTAAACCTAGAATAAATTTTTTCAAAAAATCTTTCACAGCAGCCCATGGATAAATACTGTTTGACTCATCACATATGACCACCACATCAGTGGCTGCAGAACAGTCTGAAAAGAAGAGGGTAGAAGTCACGTTTCTCTAAGAATTCTCTCCTCTTATTCTAAAGCAAAACCAAAAATACAGCAAATAAAGTGACCACCGCTTCTACTTCAATCTTATTCCTGCCATCACTCCCCACCGGAAGCTATCTGACCTCTTAACAAGCTGAAGAGAAAAGATATTGGAAAAGATTAGGAAGAGAAAGGGCAAGAGATATATATCTAGACAAAGCAGAAAGTGAGATAATTACATTTATATGGATGTTTGCTACAATCATTCAATACGTAAATACTAAATACTAAAACATAATATGGATCCTGGCTTTCTTCTATATTATTTTGTTAATTACCACTTAAAGTGGTTCAGTATAATTGCTCACCTACATTTAAAATACAAACACTTTTTAAAATTCTCCAAATAATATGGCAAGAGGTCAAATGTATTATTAAACATTTCTATAATCACAGCAATTAATTGCCAATCACAATGGTCTAAACATATAAAAAAATTCTAGCAAAGATAAGTGTTGCTAAATAGCTCTCTCATGCACATCTAGAAGAGTAAACTTTCTAGTCTAAAGGGTACATGAAACATTCATTATACTTAAAGGCTGCACCACTTACCCTATATTAAGCTGTCAAATATGGATTGCAGAAACCTAGGTGATCATTAGATGGCAACCACGAGATTCAAAAAGCTCTAAATTCTTCTGCCATCTAATAGCCACCTGGATTTTTGCAATCCAAATTTAGCGCTCCTATGTTTCATGCATTTATTGTGTCTCATTTTTCAAACATCTCTTATAATAACGAGTGTGTTGATACTTATTGCCTTACTTTGCACTGCAGGTGAAAAACTTCTCAGGATCTGAAAACTGGGATCGAATTCAGAACAGATTCCTGTTGCATAGTACTGGCTTCCACACTGTTGAGCCCACAAAGGACCACATGCCTTAAAAACAAAAAGAGAAACAATATTCTAAAGCAAAACCAAAAATACAGCATCTGACAGTAGAGCAGACGTAGCTTTGATCTTTCTTCCCTCACAGATTTATGGCATAGATTTTACAAGCTGCTATGACAGAGCTTTTTAAAAATGTGCTTCATTGAACAATCCGAAGGGACCAGCATAATGTTCAGCCTTAAGAGGTGAGGTTCATACTAAGCCAAAACCAAGCAAACTACACATGAGCCACATCTTTTGCCTGATGCTGCACTGCACTATCTTTCTCTCATTATGAGCTTTTATTGCTCACATAGGTGGCATGTTTGCCTAGCACCTTCAGGGCTGCTGGCACCAGCCCATTCCCTTTGACAGGTATTCCCCATTGCATGTTTGTTTATTCTCTGGTAATCCATTCCTCTCCAATTTCTCCACTTTGCAAGGCGAATGGGAAATGGATTGTGCACTGGAGGGATTATCTAAATATTTTTTCCCTCCTTTTTTTCCCTTTGCCTTCTCCTGTGCCTGACTCATTCCTTTTCTCCCCTTCCCCCACCTTGCAGAGTAGAGAAACTGAAGTGGAAAGGATTACAAGAAAATGATCAGGCATACAATGGGGAATATACCAGGTCTTTGCTTGGCCTACTTGTGGCTTTGAACTATTTGTGCAGCCTTCTTAGTTTAAACCTACAATGTTCCATTTTCCTTCTCTTCACAAACAAACAAACAAACAAACAAAAAGAGAGACAATGACAAATTCATACAAAAAAGCAAAACTCAAAGCAGTTTTTAAATTGTTATTAAAATTATTTATTTATTAAAAACAACACACAACATTAATCACATATGTGTACATATGAGTTGGATCAGGAAGTTCTTGGTGATTGGTTTAGGGGAGGTTTGGGTAACACTGAACAAACAGGACTAAAAACTGAATTATATCACAGACCAAGGATGGCTAATATCTAGCTGAACTCCAATAAAGTTGTTGAACTTTTGAAAATATCTATATTGCAGCGTGCATAACTTTTCAATGCATCTGCTTTTAGTAGTTCCCATAAATGCAGCACTATGTTGGAATAGTCTCTGTAGTATAAGAAACATTATCCACAATGCAAGGAAGTCATAAGGGACTTAATTTTGTGTGTCTGCAATATATAAACTAAACCTACTGAACTGCACTTTTCAAGACTATGTAAATAATGTACTCTAAAAGGTTTCTTCAAACGTAAGTTCAAATCTCATTATCAGTAAGCACAAAAAATGTTGCTGGGACTGCAAAAGTGAACTCTACTTTTAAGTTTGCTTCCTCAGAAGCAAACTTAAAAGTAGTGTTCACTTTTGCATTATTAAATACGTATGCAAATTTAGTTAAATTAGATTAAATTTAGAATTTAATTATCAGGGTTAGATTTAAAAATATTTTAAAGAAATAACTGCAAGTACAGTATGACTTATGATTATAATGGAGCCTGTCCATTATAGCCGTAAGTCATGACAATTGTAAAATGGGTCTCCATGTGGCATTTGCTTTTGCATCATTTTTGTGCTGGTCATTATGCAGTATAGAGTGAACTCATTTTTTGCTAGGGACTATTTTTGCCAAATATACTTTAAGTAAATGCCAGTTTTCAGCAAAAACATTGTAAAATCCAGTGATGTGACTGTGAGTTGCTGCAAATGGCTGGTTGTCGAGCACCCAACATATGAACATGGAACCCGGGGGGGCGGGGGAGTTGGGTCTTAGAACCTGGTTGTAGGTACCATTGATATAAATGGTACCTACAACCAGGTTTACAATATAAAAATAATGTACACACACACACACACACACACACACACCCTAGATAAAAGGCAAAAGTGTACTAAATAAGATTCATAAATCTCATCCTGAAATATTCTTGAATGTGATGTGCAAGTTAAATGAAATGCAAAACTCACATTTAGTTTTCTTCATTGTTTTCCTATCAACCGTGGATGGCTACTGCCTTACTTAACATTCAACCCATTCTTTTAAATTGTACTGATAAACTATGGTTGTTATTTTGTCAGCAGCCCAGAAAAACATCACAACTGTAATATACCTTAGAAATATGTTGGTTTATGACCTAAATAAAAAATGATTATTTAACTAAACTATCAAGATATGTTTGGCTGGAGGGTAATTGCAGGCAGTTTCTAGGCCTTGTGGATGAAATTCCAAAGAAGACCCCAAAAAAGATTCCGTACTATATTTATTTATTTATTATTTATTTATTATTTGAACTTATATGCAGCCCCATCTCCGAAGACTCGGCTTACAACTAAAACAAGAAACAATAAATACATTAAAAAACAATTAAATTAAGTTATAAGTCCAAACATTTATAAAATGATTAAAAGCAACCCTCCCAAAGGGTCACAGCCCGGGTTGGTCAAATAACCAGGTCTTTAACTCACAGCGAAAAGTGCGGAGGTCAGGGGCCAGGCGGAGCTCCAAAGGCAGTTGATTCCAAGGTCAGGGGCAGCGACAGAAAAGGCTCGTCGTCGGGGAACCGCCAGCGGCATTGGCTCGCCGGCGGGACCCGAGGAGTCCTTGCCTATGAGCTCGCACAGGCGTCGGTATTCGACATTGGAAGAAGCGCTCCTTAAATATTGAGGACCCATGTCGTGAAGGACTTTGTATGTTAGCACCAAACCTTGAATCCCACCTGGAGCGCAACCGGCAACCAATGCAGGCCACGCAGGAGGGGGGTGCATGGGAGCCGGGTAACTCCCATCACCACCGCGCCGCATTCTGCACAGCTGCAATCTCCGGATGGTATGCAAGGGCAGTCCCAAATAGAGAGCGTTGCAGTAGTCGAGCCTAGAGGTAACAAGGCATGAGTGACCGTGCACAGGGCGTCCCGGTCCAGAAAGGGCGAAGTTGTCAACAGGGAGCTGGGCAAGGCCCCCTGGCAACGGCCCCCACCTGCTCCTCCAACCGGCCGTACATCCAGGAGGACCCCCAGATTCCTGCCCCTATCCACAGGGGGCAACACCTCTCCCCTATGGCCAAGATGGATAGTCTTGACTGGGCGGATGCCGTATGCACAGCCACTCAGTCTGGCCGGGTTGAGTCCGAAGCTGTTCCGCTCCCGCTCCAGTTCCGTACGCATCCAAACACCGGGTCATCAGGGAGAGGGCATCACTGATCTGGCCTGGGGTGGAAATGTACAGCTGAGTATCATCAGCGTACTGATGGAATTTCACCCCAAAACCACGGATGATCTCACCCAGCGGCTTCATGTAGATATTAAAATAAGGGGGAAAGGACCGACCCTGAGGACCCCCAAGAGAGCACCCTAGGGGACGACCTGACCCCCCCCTGCCAACACGATTGCGACCGCGCCCCGTAGGTAGGAGGAGAACCACCGAAGAATGGTGCCCCCCACTCCCAACCCCTCAAGGCGACGCAAAGGATACCATGGTCGATGGTTCGAAAGCGCTGAGAGGTCTAATAGGACCAGGACAGAGGAAAAACCCCTATCCCGAGCCCTCCAGAGATCATCCATCAGCGCGACCCATATGCCGTCTCCGTGCTGTAACCCGGTCGGAAGCCCGATTGATACGGATCTAGGTAGTCCGCTCATCCAGAAAGCGGAACCTGCTGAGCCACCACACTCAACAACCTTCGCCAAAAACGAAGGTTGGAGACTGGCGAAAGTTGTCTAACACAGTCGGGTCCAGGGCAGGCTTCTTCAGGAGGGGCCTCACCACCGCCTCTTTCAAGGCGGTGGAAAGACACCCTCCCTTAAGGAAGCGTTGATAACTGCCCGGAGCCAACCGCAGTGGCCTCCCTGGCGGCATAAGCCAGCCAGGAGGGACACGGGTCCAACAAACATGTGGTGGAACTCATTCGCCGCATAATCCTGTCCACTTCATCCTCGGAAACCATCGAACTCATCGCAGATAACAATAGCCAGACTCCCTGCACCCCTTCCTCAGACCACTGCAAATCGGAGGATAACCCGTCCCGAATACGAGCAATCTTATCCGACAGATATTGAACAAATTCCTCAGCCTTACCCTGCAACGGGTCCGATCCCCTCCTAACCGAGGAGGGAGCGAGTAACCCGAAACAGGGCGGCCGGCGATTATCTGCGGACGCTATGAGAGTGGAGAGATAAGATCTTCTTGCCTCTCTCATAGCTACCAGGTAAGTCCTAATAAAGGTTCTTAGCTGGGCTCGGTCGGATTGGGAACGGGTAGACCTCCACCTGCTCTCTAAACCCCTTCGACGGCGCTTCATCCCCCGGAGCTCCTCAGTATACCAAGGAGCTAACCGGGATCCACAGCACACAAGGGGACGCATGGGGACAACCCTGTCGAGGGCCTCCGACGCAGCCCGTTGCCAGGCTATTGCCAGATCCTCGGCAGAGCTGTGGGCAAGGGAAGAAGGAAAAAACCCCAGTTCTGCCTGGACCTCTCAGGGTCCATAGGCGCCTGGGGCGAAACCATCTAGGTGGCTCCTCATCCCAGCAGTGGGGGCCGACGGCCTGTTGGAAGACCAGCCGTAGGAGATAGTGATCAGACCATGGAACAGGCAAAGTCGTAGTAGTGACCTGCCCTCTGTCACTCCGCCACTGTTCAGAGACAAAAACTAGGTCAAGAGTATTTCCCCCTCCATGAGTAGGGCCTTGGATCAATTGGGTCAGGCCCATGGCCTCCATAGAGCCATGAATTCCTGGGCCAAACCCGACCCCCCCCCCAGGGAAGGCAAGTTGAAGTCTCCCAAGACCATAAGGTCCGGGAGCTCCACCGCCACCCGGAGGAGATGGAGAAGCCCAGGCAGGGCCGCTGCCACACAGCTGGGGAAAGGTATGCTAGCAGCAAGCCACCCGCCCATTAGCCCCATCTCAGGAGGACGATCTCACTCCCGCCTATCTCTGCAACAGAGACCTCCCTCGGAAACAAGGTCTCCCGAATAACCACGGCCACCCCACCACCCCTACCCTGGGCCCGTGGCCGTGCAAACCCCAAACCTGGTGGGCATAAATCAACCAGAGGGACACCCCCTCTGGGCCCAACCAGGTCTCAGTGATGCAGGCCAGGTCCCAGCCTCCTCCTCAGTGATCTCCCGGAGGAGGGAAGACTTATTCCACAGACCTGGCATTAAAATACCCAACCTAAGCCAGGGATCCTAGTTCCTTGCCCCCTTGGGAGAGCCATAGGGTCGGAGCGCGCAACCGGCCTTAAATGTCGGGTGCGCGCTCCCCTAACCTTAATGCCCCATGCCTCGTCGTCCTCTTCCAATCCCGATCACCCTGGGAATCGCAGCCCCCACCTCAGGGCCCGGAGCCCCGCACATCATATATGTGTATATATGATACACATAAAGCAACTTTAAATACAGGTAATCCTCGACTTACAACAGTTCATTTAGTGACTGTTCAAAGTTACACTAGCACTGAAAAATAGGACTTATGACCATTTTTCACAGTTACAACTTTTGCAGCATCCCCATGCTCATGTGATCAAAATTCAGATGCTTGGCAACTGGTTCATATTTATGACTGCTGCTATGTCCCAGAATGATGTGGTGCCCTTTTATGACCTTCTGACAAGGAAAGTCAATGTGGAAATCAGATTCACTTAACAACCGTGTTACTAATTTAACAACTGCAGTGATTCGCTTAACAAGCGTGGCAAGAAAAGTTGCAAAATGGAGCAAAACTCACTTAACAAATTTTTCACTTAACGTAAATCTGGGGTTCAATTGTGGTCATAAGTTGAGGACCACCTGTATAATATCAAACAGATTGATATTTGTAGTGATTTATCCCATTTAGAAAACAGATTTACTGCTCAGGAATGTTACCTGCTCAATATCTGCACAGAGAGAGATAAAAACTACTGTAATTTGTCACTGACAGAGAGAACCTATATTTGTAGTCCCCATATCTTTATACTCACCAAAAAGCCTCCAGTTGTTGGATTTCTTACTAGAGTTAACCCTAGGTTCATGTCCTTCTTTATCTCATTAACATTTGGTATGCTTGTAACAGCTAAAAAGAATAAATGAAAAGTAAATCTGAGCAATACATTGATTAAAAAGTATAACATGAAACTTGGTCAACGAATTAAACTGTGGAGCAAAAGTAGTGTCGTGTAATTAATCTTGGCAACTTGAAGGTGTGTGGACTTCAACTCCCAGAATTCCCTTTCCAGCTATGGCATCTTAAATATATTTTGTACATCATAGCTTACTGTTATCTGGTCAAAGGGAAGAGGGAATTCATCTACGATTTTCCAATCTCTGGACACAGAGAGAAGCCACACAAGAGTCCTCCAGCTTTTGATCTCTCCAAAGTTGTGCATGAATTATGGGGAGGAAGGAAGTCCAGTTCAATGCACAATTGTTTCATTCCCAAATTTATCAGAAGTTATCTACTGGTGGCTGTTGTTTGGTGCAGCACCAATGGGATTATGACCAACAGCTGGGCTTCTCAGATTCTGGGTCACTCATTGGAAAGCAAGATGTGGACCAGAGGTGGTATTCAGCAGGTTCTGACCAGTTCTGGAGAACTGCTAGCGGAAATTTTGAGTAGTTCAGAGAACCAGCAAATACCACCTCTGACTGCCCCCCCATCTCTTCTCTGCCTCCCGAGTTCCAGCTGATCGGCTGGGTCTTCTTTTGTTGCCCTGCACAGGAGAATGGGGCTGGAAAGCAGGTTAGTGGGGTGGGGAGGGAATGGAGATTTTGCAGTAGCCTCCCTGCTACACCCACCAAGCCACACCCACCAAGCCATGCCACACCCACCAAGCCACGCCCACAGAATTGGTAGTAAAAAAATTTGAATCCCACCACTGATGTGGATGCTGAAAGTAAATGGCTGCTATTTTACAAAGTGGCCAATGAAAATGCTAATCACAACAAACTAATAACCCAACTTACTCTGTAGGTCCATCTTGGAACATTTGGATCCCTGTTGACGAACAGCACATTTATAGATATCTCCCATTCTATTTTCACTCCAGGGTGAAGAGACAAGCAACCTGAAAAATTGACAGACTCTTATTAAATGTGCTGACAGAATTGATAGAAGATTCAATTTAAATGAAAAACTGGAAAGAGCTACCTTGTTAATAAGGTAAAGGTTCCCCTCACACATACGTGCTAGTCATTTCCGGCTCTAGGGGCGGTGCTCACATCTTCGTTACAAAGCCGAAGAGCCAGCTGTCCGAAGACGTCTCTGATAGTCATGTGGCTGGCATGACTAAACGCCAAAAGGTGCATGGAACACCTTCCACCAAAGGTGGTCCCTATTTTTCTACTTGCATTTTTTACAACCTTTCGAACTGCTAGATTGGCAGAAGCTAAGACAAGTAACAGGAGCTCACTCCCTAGCAGCGCTAGGGATTCGAACTGCCAAACTGCCGACCTTTTTGATCGACAAGCTCAGCATCTTAGCCACTGCCTCCCTTATGTTAATGTGATGTTAGCCTTTAAAATCGCATTTTTTGGCTCTACCAGAAGCCTTTTCCTACATGGTGCTCTCCAAAAAGGTAGCTTGCATCTCTATCATTTGTCACCAATAACCACTTTGAGTACTGATGACAATTATATTGGAAGAGTCAGAAAGGCAGTATGTGGGGCAAGATACCTGTACCTGATGTTCAAATAACTTGAGAGGTTCAAGCAATCAAAGCAGAATCTATTTTTTATCTGTCTCACACACATATAGATATTCTCCCTGTGGATACCCCTGGTAGAAGAACATATCTATAAAGTCTGCTTTGGAGTAAATTACAATTAGTATGTAATGTGCCAGAAGTACGGTAGATATCAAATTATATCAAACTTCTTTTTTTTTTTTGACTTCCGGGTTGAGCCTTCTCGAGAACGGGCGGCGGTTTGGCGATCGTCCACACCGCAGCCTGGCTCTTGGCCGGAGAGCCCTGATCCTGCAAGGTTCGGGGCTGAAGCTGCCTCGTAGGGGCGGTGGAGAAAGGGAAATCTGCCAGCCAGAGTGAGGGGAGCCGATTCCCCTTTTGGGTCTGGTCTTTTCCCTCCAAAGACGCCAAGAAGTGGTGGTCAAAATGGCCAGCTCAAGAGAAGGTCTCAACGGGATTAAGATTGGTGCAGGAGGAAAGAGAGAAGTCGACAGCAGAGGAACCGGGAGTATCGGATGGTAAGATCAAGGCACCGCGGGATTAAGATAAAGATGAGTTTTTAAAAAAGAAACAGAAGCGAGCAGTTCCAAGTGAAGGAAAAATAAGTAAAATATTTTTGACAGCTATAAGGGGCTTCAAACCTGGAAAGGAAGAAGCCAGCGTAAGAACTTAAGTTTGGGGCTTGGAAAATTTTGAATATCAAAATAAAAGGAAAGGGTTAAGACTCTGTGCAGAAAGTGCCACTTTGTGGAGAAAAATTGGAAGCTAAAGAAGAAAGAAACTATCTTGTTCCTTTGTGGATTGGAGTTGTTACATTTTAAAGAGACGCTGAAATAAAAAAGCAAGACTCATAGAAAGTGAAAGCTTGAATACACAAAGACGGACTACCGGACTAATTGGTGACATTGATATAGACTCTGGACCTGGGTTAGGATCATAGAAAATTTAAAGAAGAAGAAATAAGGAAAATAAAAATTTGGTGGCCATCCAAAGAATTAAAATGGAGTTTAAAAGTATGAAAGAACTGCTACAGGAAGTGACTGAACTAACTTGGCTCGTTGCAGAAAACATGGGCATTGAAATGGTGAATAAAGAAGAAGAAGGAACCTTGGAAAGGGAGGAGCCAGCACAAGAGAAAGCCATCTAAAAAGACAATTAATACAAAGATTAATACAAATAAAAGGGAAAGGAAGGGTGGCTAAAAAATGGAACCTAAGAAAGTATCTAAAAGGGGAACATTTATGAAATTAAGCATGTTAGAAAGGTTCAGAAGGGGAACAGAAAGGTAAAGAGAGAGAGAGGGATTCAAACTGGATAGAGAAGGGGGAGAGCAGGATAAAAGGGAGGAGAAGGGAGCCAGCACAAGCGAAAGCCATTTTAAGAAGACAACTAACACAAAGATTAATACAAATAAAAGGGAAAGGGAGGATGGTCAAAAAAATGAAACTTAAGAAGGTAATTAAAAAGGGGAACATTTATGAAATTAGGCATTGTACATGTTGTGCATTGACAATAAACATTTGATTGACTGACATACATAGAATCATATGGCTAGAAGGGACATGGGGGGGTCTTCTAATCCAACCCTCTGTCCAAGGCAGGAGTTCTTTCACCACCCCAGACAAATGGTTGTCCAAGCTTTTCTTGAAAATGTCTAGCAATGGAGCACCCACAACTCGGGTATGCAAACCTTTCCACTGATCAATCATTTTCACTGTCAAAAAATTCCTCCTTATTCCCAGGTTGGATCTCCCTCTGAGCTTCCACCCATTGCTTCTGGTCCTGCCATCAGATGCTATGAAGAATAAATTGACCCCTTCTTCTCTATGTCAGCCTTTCAAGCATTGGAAGATGACTATCACGTCTCTCCTGAGCTTTCTGTTCATTAGGCTAAACATAGTTCAGTGTTCTAGTGTCTACTTGTTCTTTAGCTGTTCATCATAAGGTTTAGCCCCTCCAGACATTCTTATTTTATACATTAACTTTTTGCACTTTTATGAACTGTTTCTCTCCTTTACGCAATACTGTGACTAAACTATTGTGGAGAACCATTAGTCAGCCTTCTGAATAATGTCCTCATGAATATTCTTGCCATGGGTTGAAATTCTGTGACATCAAGAGCTGTTTAAATATAAAAAAAGACTGTGCCAGGAAACAGATCTAAATACAAAATGAGTTGTCTAAGTCGGCCTATGACCCACTCTTCAAGAATACACATGGGTGCAGCACCAAGTAAATGCCTAGCAGTGCATATCAAGTCCTACATAACCAAAGATACATGGATTTTAGAAACGTATATTTCATGCTCTGCTGGCATAAATACAGAACCTTGGAAACTGCATTAAAAATGTCTTAGGCTCATTGCTAATGAGTTAATTCCTCTTTAAGTACTATGAAGTTCTTTTCCCAGATTTGTCCCCACCTGGATTGAGTTCCCAATTTATTTATGCACAGCTATCTTTTCTCTTCCCAGCCTGCCCACCCTCCTCACAGTGGAACATATTGTTTTGAAGCCAGTCAATCCTTTAGCGTTCTCTCAGTATGTCAATGTGTCCAAACCATGTGAACAAACATCTTTTGTTTTCACTCGGTCACATTTTAATTCAATCCACATTTCTCTTCTTTCCACTTCATTCAGTTTATATTTTTCTGTTTCTTCTGTCATACTTATTTCCACATACGATATTGGATAGAAACATAAGGTCTTTTGCAGTCACATTTAATTTTTCCTAATACTTTTTTACTTCTTCCTAAAGATTGAAGACTGTCCATGACCTTCTTAGCAGTTTCTCCATCCATTTTCCTATCTTTAGTGAACAACCTACCAAGGTATACAAATTTATCTGCTTGTTGTAGTTTTTTTTTACTACATTTTATTTATAATTGGACTTGTCCCTAATACTTCTGTGGATGAATATATTAAACCCTCAAGGGTACATCATATATCCCCATTTTATTCCCTGCTCAATGTTAAATTATTCACTAAATATTCTACTTGTTCTCATGCATATTTTTATTTCTCCCATATACTGCTCAGCAATCCTTTTTCAACTCTACCTTTGCACACAAATTCTATAATTCATGCCTATCAGCCATTTTGTTTCCTGTAAATCAACACAGATACACTAATCTTTATCTCTTACATATGACCTTTTGAACAGGACAAATCTGATTGGCACATTTGCCTGGTATAAAGCCACATCACCCTTCCCAAACTTGACTTAATGTTATCTTGGACTTATCAAACTAAGCAACTCCCATCAAGAAACCACATCCCATACTTTAACATTTATAGATTTATACTATCTACAGCTGCAACGTTACCTTTTTTCTAATGTCTCACAGCAGATACTCACAAGGCAGTGGTCGATTTACAACCATTCATTTAGTGACCATTCAGAGTTACAATGGAACCAGTGCTGGGATTCAAATAATTTAACAACCGGTTCTCTGCCCTAATGATTTCTTCCAACAAGCAGTTCACCAAACTGCTCAGAAAGTTAACAACTGGTTCTCCCAAACTGGTGTGAACTGGCTGAATCCCACCACTGAATGGAACTGAAAAAAGTGACTAATGACCGTTTTCCACACTTGCCACCATTGTAGCATCCCCATGGTCACATGATCAAAAATTGGACACTTAGCAATTGGCATGCATTTATGAAGGGTTGCAATGTCCCAAAGTCATGTGATCTCCTTTCGCAACCTTCTGACAAGCAAAGTCAATGGGGAAACCAGATTCACTTAACAATTGTGATACTAACTTAACAATTGCAGTGTTTCACTTAACAACTGTGGCAAAAAAGGTTGTAACATGGTGCTAAACTCATAACTGTCTTGCTTAGCAACAGAAACTTGGGCCAAGACCAAGTAGCTGTATGTACCGGCATCTCGGGTTACCCAGGATGTTCCATTTTTAGTTATGGGGGGAGAGGTGTTGCCCCCCATAGACAGGGTGCGCAACTTGGGTGTCCTCCTGGATGCACGGCTCAGTTTGGAGGGTCAGGTGGGAGCCATGGCCAGGGGGGCATTTCCCCAGGTTCACCTGGTGCGCCAGTTGCCCCTATCTGGACCAAGATGCCCTACGTACTGTTACTCATGTGCTCATTACCTCCCATTTAGACTACTGCAATGCTCTCTACATGGGGCTGCCCTTGAGGACCACTCGGAGGCTTCAACTGGTCCAGAATGTGGCTGCGCGGGTTGTGATGGAAGCGTCCCGATACTCCCATGTTACACCCCTCCTGCGTGAGCTGCATTGGTTGCCGGTTGCCCTCCGGGTGAGATTCAAGGTGCTGGTACTTACCTATAAAGCCCTACATGGCTTAGGACCGGGATATTTGCGGGAACCTCTGCTGCCAGCAATGACTTCCCAACGTCCCATGCGCTCCCACAGACAGGACCTCCTTGGGGTGCCGTCGGCCAGACAGTGTCGGCTGGTGACCCCTAGGGGTAGGGCCTTCTCTGTGTGAGTGCCCACCCTGTGGAATCAGCTGCCCCTGGAGCTTCGGGTGGCCCCTGACCTTCAATCCTTCCGTTGTGGCCTGAAAATATGGCTCTTCCAGCTTGCCGACCTGGACTGATGGAGGGGATGGGGTTTTAGTGGGAGTTTGTCAGTTTTAATTGTTATATTGGGATGTTGGTTTAATTGTTTTTTTAATGTTTATATTGTATGTTTTTTATTGTTGTGAGCCGCCCTGAGTCCTTTGGGAGATAGGGCGGCATAGAAATCCCAATATAAATAAATAAATAAATAAATTGTCATAAGTCGAATATTACCTATGTGGTTTCAATACAAAAGAGAGTGACCAGTATGAAAGATGCATTTGGAGAGGGTTTGTACAGAAAGAATGAATGAGAACTGAATCACAAATCAAAGACAGAAGAAAAAATAAATGGTCAAGAAGAAGAGAAAGACTGAAAAAGCCATCATTGGATCCTCAGATATAGAAAAGTGAGAATTTTAAAGAAAAAAGAATATATCTATCTTTAAATGGATGTGGTCAAAGCAAGGATGCCTTGTAGAGGTATAAAAATAGGAAGATGTATATTGAGGAGTAGCCTTGTAAACTAGAGGTATGGCTTATTTCCTTATTTTTAAGCTGCTGCCTTAATTTCTTTGAATTACTTCTTTTCAATATTTTGCATAAGGTTGGTTACTCCAAAAGGGAATAGTAAGATTTAAATGTATATATGTTAATGTTATCTACAGCTTTTTGAAAAACAAGGAGAAAAATAAAAGAAACCCAATTATCATTTCCTTAAGAAATAAAAAATAAAAAAGTTGATCCTTTCATCTTCTCCTTTATTGGGCTGAAAGTACAGTAATGCTTACCATTTGCCTTCTTGGTTTGCAATCTGTTGAACTAAATATCCAAATTGTTCATTTCGAGAACCAGAAAACACTTCAGCTCCTTCAAGGCCAATATTGTATGCTTCACAGTAATTTTCAAGTCTGTCTATTAAGAAGAACAGAAATATTATCATTAAAAAACTCAAGCCAGTGGTGCATTTCTTGTCTTAATATTAGTTACACTCATTCATGATACTTTTATCACACTATCTATTCTAGGTATATTCTATGTTCCGATTAATATACTGTATATTTCATTGGACACAACAGTTGGTAGACCAGGATTTGTAGAAAGAATTACCCATTTATATATAAGCCAAGGCTTGCTTATACATGGTTAGTTTAGGTAGCAGCTGATTGCCTGCAAGTAAAACTAAAACCCAAACAAGCCACTCTGCACCTTAGTATACTTTGTGAACCTAGCCAAGATCTCAGCTTCTATTGCAGGGGTGTCAAACTCAAGGCCCAGGAGCTGGAGCTGGCCCGCGGGGTACTTAGATCTGGCCGTGGGTCTGCCCTGGAAACAGCAAAGGACTCGCCCACAGTGCCTCTGCCAGCAAAAAACGGAGCTGGGGGAAGGGCTGTTCATGACCCTCCTGAGCTCCTTTTTCACTGGCAGAGGATTGCAGGAAGCCATCTCAGCTGAAACAGAGCTCAGGAGCCTGTTTTCACTGGCAGAGCACTTGGGCCACCACAGGGTCCCCGACCTGAGTGACGTCCAGTTGGCCACATAAACCCTGGCCACAGCCACCCTAGTCCCCCTGAGATCAAACACAACCCTGATGTGGCCCTGAATGAAATCAAGTTTGACACCCCTGCTCTATTGTATAAGTACAACAGAATTAAACCCTGCCCTGTCCAAGGGAACAGAAATATTTACAAGTTCAGACCATTCAAATGTAAATTTGAAGAAGGGATCTCAGAATAAGAACTGACTCAGCAGTAAAAAAAAAGTAATGAAATAAAGTCACCTTTGAATTGAACTGAACTATGGTATCCTATGTGGTCATAGCCATGGAAATGATAGCCAAGTTTTTGATACTGCCTTTTTCTAGTATGTTTTTTTCTCTTAATTTCCCAGTCTAGCTACAGTCCTGGATTTCCCCAGATGGCATTATCTTTTAAATACTTCCTACAGTTTTTGTTTTTAAGTTCAAGAAAAACTATGCAGTAGCCATAAATCCAACAAATATAATTGTTTATATAATTTGCTATCATTCTAGAGCTCATAGGGATAAAATTAAATATATCTAAAATCTTCTCTTGCCATTTAATGAATGCAGTGATTTAGAATTCTGTACAAAGATAAACAGAGAAGAAAAACTTTACATCCTTCACTGTTGGGCTGAAAATATGTGGGAGTAAATTCAAGCAGACACAACAATTTATTCCTTTTCCCAGCAGTTCTCCTTGTGACAATCATAACTACTTACCAATATTTTGTTAACCTTTCAGTTCTCTATACTGGCAGAAACCTTTTTCTTACTTGTAGCATCATAAGGACAGCTGTTCAAAAACAGCCATTTAAGTTTTTTAAAGTTGTGTCTCTATAATTACCATGCACATTACAAAACTAGTTTATACTTTAAAAACAAACAAATGTCCAACAACCAAGAATGACTCATTAAAATCAGGAAGCCTAATGGAAGAATGAGCATTTCTGAGTATGAAAGGCCAATATCTGTTGTATGAAACAGAAACCTTTTCATAGCCCCCGGACGTTTATAGATAACAGTTACTGGAACTACACAATTGTTTGTCACATTCCCAGGCATGTCAAGGTTATGGCATCTGTATGGTAGTCTAAACAGAAAATGCAAGTTCTTTGTGACTGGTAAGGATGGATATCGTCTGAGGTCCAAATGCTTGCTTGCCACTACAAATGAGAGTAGTCTCAGAATGGTATTATTTTACTACACTGTGAAAATTTTGTTTTGCTGCTATTGTACATGCAACATTTAAGAGACAGAGCTTACCATTCATTTGTAAATTACAGATCAAGTCTTGATAGTACACAGTCGAAATAATACTGACGTTTCTTATAGTGTATGTTTTAGTTTTCACCATAAAGTAATAGCATAAGAAGACTTGTTGACACTAGAGCAGGACTGTCAAACTTGTGGCCCGCGGGCTGGTTGCGTCACACGCTGGCCACACCCACGCCCCGTTTAGCGAAGGAGAAAAAAGTCTGACACCCCTGCACTAGAGGGTATTATTATTACTTTAATAAAGGACTACAGTCTCTGTTTCAGCTGTAATTGTGATGTCCAGTAGCAGTCATTTCTTCGCTGACAACGTCCCTTCATTCTTCACCTCTATTTCAGCAACTGAAGCTGTAAGAAGCAACATCAGACCAGACCACATATATACCATGCTGGACCTCTGCCTGACCACTTTCTATTTTAAATAGAATGAAAGTTTCTACAGAAAAAAACACGGCTCTGCCACAGGTTTACCCCACTGTGGCTAATCTCTACATGGAAGAAGTAGAAACCAAAGCCCTAAACTCCTTCACAGGAAGCCCACTCACTCAGTAGTATAGATATGTGGATGATACTTGGGTCAAGATTAAAACACAGGAAGTGGAAGCCTTCACCAAAGAATCAACTCTGTAGACAGATACATTAGGTTCACATGGGAAGATGTTAAAGCAAACAGTCTGGCGTTCCTGGACTGTGCAGTACAGATTAAGGATGACAGAAACTTCAACCTTGAAGTATTCAGAACAGCCCTCCCCCCCACACTCACACACACAACAGTATTTACATTTTGATTCTAACCATCCACTGGAGCACAAATGTTCAGAACCCTGCACTACTGAGCTGGAGATTTGCCTACCAGCAAAAAGGAAAAAGAATTAAAATATATCAAAGAATTCCTCAGAACTTGTAGCTATCGCAACTGAACCTTCACCAAATCCAGGGAAAGATCTGTCAGGAACTCCTCCACAACAAACCAAGAAGAGAACAACAAACGAAGCAACATTGTCATTCCATACGTTGCAGAACTATCTGAAAAGCTCAGGAGGATTTTCAAGCAACACAACAAATGTATACACTTTAAACCCAAGGATACATTAAGGCAGAAGCTTGTCCACTCCAAGGATAAAACAGCCAGGCATAAACAGAGCAATCTGGTATATGCGGTGCAATGCAGGGAGACATTTGTAGATCTGTATGCTGGGGAAACAAAACAATCACTTCACAAATACATGGAATATAGGAATACAAACCTCTGCCCTCTTTTTTCAGATGGTACAATGTCTACTGCACCCTGGTATAAAAATGAATTTCTTAGAAAACTCAATAGCTTAGTTTGCAAACACTTAAAACTTGACAGTTGTAATACTGTAGTGGAAGTATTAAGTATTCTAATGTAAATAACTACAAAAGCCCAAAGTCTGCCAGCTTCTTTCGAACCTGTAATTAAGAACTTGAGCTTGAACAGGGAAAATGAACATTTTTGGCAGGATGCTTTATTCTCTGGAGAGATCAAGTCTCCAGGGAGAAAATGATGTGGCAATAGTTTTCCCATTGAGGATATAAACCTATTCAAATAAAAGAAGACTGCCTAAAGTATACAACCTTTCAATTTATTTCTTGTTTTTGTGCTGTATGTTGCTTTTCTATTCTCTGTATCTCCTTTGGATAAAATAGTAGAGTAAAAATAAGTAAATATTAATAAAATAAACAATAGGTACAAATAGGAAGTAATAGCAGAAGTGGAACAACCAAATTTGTGACAAATTGCTATAAAACATGATTTATTGAGAGAAAATGTTTTCTTATTTTAAGTTTTTGGAGTAGCATAAATGCTGAGACTTAACGCTACAAAAATATAACTCTTTTTAGGATTTAAAAGCCCAAGTGTGATTTATATTGTTTCCATAGCTGCTACATGATTACAACATTGAAATCTCACACAAACAACTCTTTATTCAGGTGGAAGTCATAGAGTCTTCAATTCATGACTTCTAAATTGAAAATTATATTTTGATCTCCTGTGATTAAGGTCCCTTTGAAGACCAAACAAATGCTTGTCATCAGAAAAGAATCAGGTCTAAATACTCAAAGACATGTCCATATTTTGAGTTGCAACTGCATGTTTTTTAAATATGTACTATTCATGAAATATAGAAGCCCTAAAGATGTTTTATAAAGGAAACTGACAAATAAGAACAAATAGTATTCAGAGGCATCCATCCTATGCTCAAAGCTGGCAAACGATGAAAGTAGAATACAAGTTTAGCCTTTTTTGCATGTGTGTTGAGAGGTTGGGTATATGTTCAAAAAGGACAGAGTCTGTATTGTGATGCCACAATGCTGCTTTGATTTGGACAAAAAAACCCTCCAATTCTGTGGATGTCTCTGGGAGATACTAATAGAGTACCACATACAGAATTGTTATAGAAGTAGAAGAAGGTAGGCTTCTTTCTTCTAACTAGATGGGAGCAAGCTGAGGAGAAAAAGCATCTGTAGAAATATTTGGTAAGGAAAGATAGGAAATGCTTCATTTTCCATCTTCCATATGAGCAAGATGAATACCTACCTTTCTTGAGAAATCTATAATGCTGGGAAAGGTGGAAAAAAAGAGAGAAAAAGATGAACAGTAGCAAAGTGGATGGACTTAATAACATTAGTGTTGGATGTATCACTGGAAGACCAGAAGGGGCAAATTCAAGGCAGGTGATCTTAGATGAACTCTGTCTTGTCACTAGGAGCCAATATCAGCTTGATGGAACATAAGTCAATCAAAAAAATAAATATTTTTGCCATCAAACATGATTACCCATTACCTTTTGATTGGCTCTAAAACCAACTTATTACAAACCAGCAAGTGTTTGAGCAATCATGCTTTTATTTATTTATTTAAAATTTATACAGCCCTCCCTTTTATAACCAACTCTGGACAGCTCTCTTGAACATAAAGATAGGGAGATGCATTAGAACTCCTGATCTGGACTACTTTGAATAATTGACATTTAATGGTGATTTTTGAAAGTCCTTGTGCTTTTAATCCAATGATCAGTACTGAGTCCTCTATAGGACAGAGCAGGGCTGGGGACCACTAGATGTTGAACTATTTGTCCCAACATTCTGCACCACTGGTGATGATGGTTAAGAATCGCTATTCAATAATGCCTGAAGAGCCACAAGTTTCCATCTCCAAAACCCTAACATAGAACAGGCCTGAATGGTATTCTGGTAACAGTATATTTATTGCTGGTTCCAAAAACAAATAAATAAACAAAATAAAGCAGCCTTCTTCCCCAAGTGTTTTTTGCAGATAAAAGGGAAACAAAAGTTCCTATGGAGCTTGGTTTTTGTTATGATCTCTTCCCTTTGTTTTTGAAGAAGGAATAGGAAATGCCAAGTAAACCTACTTCATTTCTGTGCAATGTTGATATAACGGGGGTTGCATTAGTATTTTAGCAAATATTGCTTATTAACAACAACATTCCATCTATGTTTACCCCAGAAGTAAACTCTACAGTATTCAATAGAAACTATGCTTGAAAGAAAGGATAAAAAGATTAAGAAGTGGGGGAAATGAGAGCTTTTAATGTAAGTAGGCCAAGGAAGTCCACCCTCAGTCGTGGAAGCTCACTGAAGTCCATTCTCAATCATGGGTCAGCCACTTTCAGCTGAATAATCACAGGGATATTGTGGGGGGAAAGTACTGTGTGTGCAACTGTGAGCTCTGAAGGAAAGCAGGATATAAATCTATCGAATAAAAGAGCCAAAGGACCATAAAAATGTTTAATGGACTAGTTTGCTAAAGATGGCTTTATTATTAATTTGCAAGGCTGGGGAAGGGAAGAGTGTTTTCAACACTTATCTGGTGTCACCCAGAACAGGAAACATCTATTTCTAAGTCTGCTTCCACTGCTCTCCACATCCCTATTTATATCTGCAACAATGAAGAGGATCAAGTGAACTGATCAATGAAGAACAAACCTTATTCCATTCCTTCCACAAATATAGCATGATATTGTTTTTCTTTCAAATTGGATTTCTTCTTCTAAATTGATCTGACTGCCACAATAATTAAGGACAAATTTATTTCTCAAAATGTCACAGATGTTCACATGACACTCTGGGGCCATGAAAGTAAAATGGCACTAAATACTATGACCGGAATCATTAATCAACTATGGGTACTAAAAATGCATGTTTTCTAAATGTGCATATTCTGATGATACTTGCCAAACCCAAGAGTATTTTGAACATATTATCTGTATTTATTCTGTTCACAAAGAAGGCTTCTGTATGGGTATGTCAGGGAGAGTGCTGAAACAAGGGCCAAATCTGGAATGGCTCTTGCCGCATTTTTAGAAACAACACTTTGTGAATGCCAAGAACAGAAATATGGGCAGAACACTGTTCTTAAGTAAGCAAAAATTAAGTCAAAGCTACAATCCTAATTATGCTTTCTAGGAAGGGTGACCTTCTTACAATTAAGGGTCAAATTTCCGCAGGGTACAGCTGTTGGGGCTGCATAATGGCAGAGGATGGGACCATAGCCAATCGTGCAGAACTGTACAATTTCCTCTCTATGTTGGTCCTACTATTTCCTCTCTATTTTCCATTCTATGCCTGCCTCTCTGTGCCCCTTCTGCAGGACAATTAGAGTGGGAGTTAATTTAAACTAAATCTAAAACTACTTACAACCTCCTTTTACCCTGGGTCCATGAGCATAACATGTATTATTTATTCATATCATCACACTGAATCCATCTATCGCAGGATAAAGACCTATTCACTGTAATCTACCAAGTCCAAACTTGGTTGGTAGACAGATGTTTTTTAATTTTTCCACATAGGAACCAGCTAGAAAGCAGGAGACCATGAGTTCAAGTCAGTGGTGGGATTCAACTTTTTTGTACCAGCGGTTCTGTGGGTGTGGCTTGGTGGGCGTGCAGAGGGTTTGATACTGACCTTCTGCAATCCTGCACTCTCCCTGTGTTTTCAACTGATGCGTGCCAATCCGCTGTGCCGCACAAAGCAGCTGAGCTTCAAAATCAGGAAATAAAGGTCAGTATAGAGCCAGGGAAGATGCCAGGGCCCAGCAACTGATCATCGGAGTGAACCAGTTCGCTCACAGATGATCATTGGAGCTACTGGTTCAGCCGAACTGGGCTGAACCAGTAGCATACCACCACTGGTTCAAGTCCCATGAAAGCTAACTGGCTTTTGGGCCAGTCACTCAAGCCAACTCACCTCACAGGCTTGTTGTTGTAGGGAAAATAGAAGGACAAAAGTGTGTTGGATATGTTCGCCACCTTGAGCTATTCGTAAAAATATTAAATGTGGGGTACAAATAAACAAAGAAATAGGCCTAGCGTAATGAGTGTTTGGCCCAAAGTCAAACACTGGTCAAATCACTGGTCTCCCTATTGCTAATTCAACAACTTAACTGCTATATAACACTGTTTCACATTTTATTTCTCTGTCTCTCCCTCTCCCTCCCTCCCCTGCTCTCTCAGAAGAATCACAGGTGACTCTTCAGATTGCTTATGGAAAAACTAAAGAAGACTAAAGACACTAAACAAGGTCATTATCTGCCTTTGCATTCAATTCATTTTTGCAACAGTGGATGTTGCTTTGATCCACCTCTAATGCACAATCTCTGATTTTTTAAATAGCATTATTATTATTCATTCTTCCCCACAAGGAAAAAAAACCCACACATTACTAAAAATTAGTTGGCATAAATATAAAGAATTAAATAAGCTTATTAAAAGATCCACTAAGAGCCTCTGTTTAAGAACGGCTGGAACTTTCAAACTTTTGCTTCTGGTATAAAGCTTCACAGACTATTCTGATTGGCATGCAGTTTGTGTCTCATATGCCTTTCAATATTGTAACCATGGAAATAGTGGCAAGTCTGCACAATGCTGCGCAAAAAACACCTGGAATGAGTAAATGAAAATAACTGCCCTGAATGAGGAATGCCCTAGTCTTTTGGCAGAATTCATGGCTTAGCCAAGTTTTTCTGAAAAACAATGTAGACCCACAAACATATCCATTGACTTCAGTGTCTCCAACCTGAATTATATTCACAGTGTTCTTAAACATTTTGTTAATCTAGCAAAAGTTGGAATTCTATGCAAATTATTTTAGGAATTTGAAAGTAGAGAGCTGTATGGTGAATATACATTATGTTCTTTTTCTTTCTACAATATTCAATCACTCTGTAAAATAAGTCTCCTTTATAAATACAACTTCTAATATTATTGTGCCACGTTCACTTATAATCCAATGGCCATTTGGATCTCAAAGGAAGTGATTCAACTTCAGATCCCCTTGTCCATTCACCAAAGAACCTATCAAACAAAAAAGGGGCAGATGGACCATCATGAGAAGACAAAACAAAAAGCAATACCCAACTTTAGATCACCAGGAACCATAGTCCTTGCAGTACCCTGACCCGCAGCGTGACAGGGGAAACTTAAGAAGAGTTCAGTAGCACCTTTTCTAACATATTTTATTAAAAAGGATAAGTTTTTGTGAGCTGCAGCTCACTTCTTCAAATGCATAAAGTAGTTAAAATAATGGATTGGAAAATGAATAGGGAGCAGGGAGAGAAAGGGTGGTTATTCTGTTGCGACTTAAACATGAAACAGCAATTATAATGCCTTAAAACCCTATTGTGTTTGTTAATGATTCCTGAGATAGCCTGAAACTTTTGATCTATGTGAATTCAGCAATCTTTCTATGGATAAGGCTGGGAAAGTTTTGTTATTCTAATAAAGCTGATTAACAACAAAATCTATAATTGAATGGCTTGGGGGTAAAAAAAAATCTGACATTACTTTGTCCTTGTTTTGAGCTTGATGTCAAACTTATGACAAACACACGCTCTACAACTGATAACACATTTATTTTCCTCCCAATTAATAGGTGAGGGAAAGCTTTCAAACAAAGGGGTAGAACAAAAGACAAGAAAGTTTCCCGAGAGCACCCTGAGCACCCTGAATGAGCAGTCCTATTGGTCTTCAAATTGTTAACAGATTAACAGAGTTGGAAGAGATCATCTAGTCCAACCCTCCGCCCAAGCAGGAGACCCTACACCATTTCTGACAAATGGCAGTCCAGTCTCTTCTCCAGTGATGAACAACTCCCACAACTTCCAAATGTTCCTACAGTGGCTCATTTGGTTACTTGCTAGCTGCATGTTGGGTGTCTTCAGGCTCTGAGGACTGAAATACTATTGATATAGTGTTTATATGCTATTTGTTTCTGATGAAGAGTTTTAAATATTCCTTTTTGTTCACTCTTGGTCAATGCAAGCTCTCTACAAGTAAGCAGGAGATAGTCAAGAGACAAACAGTCTTAGTATTTTCAAAGTTGCCAGAAGCAACCATTTCTTTGATCCTTGAAGACAGCATATATCTAACATCAACAATAGTTAATACAAGGTCTGCATTCAAGCTATCACCTTCAAACTGATTTTAAACTGCAAAGTTCACTGCTTAAGCAACTGGCCTAATTTTGGGATTTGTTTTCCAAAAAGACGGTACCCTAACTCATTCTTAACCATGATGTCATAAAGAACTAAACTGAGTCACAAAAAACAACCAAGTTTTATCTGTCATACAGATGTTCTAATGCAGGGGCTGTCAAACTCCTGGCCCACAGGCTGGATGCATCACGCCATGACGCCCACATCCAGTTTAGTGAAGGGGAAAAAAGTCCCGATACATCATGTGATGCCACTGTGACGTGAGTTTGACACCCCTGTTCTAATGCAAGATGCGTTTAAACTTCAAGAAGTATAAATTAGGAAGTGAAAAACCCCTTGAAGTAACATGTATTTAAAAATAGTTAATACCTCTGCATTTAGCTATTAGAACCACTAATTTGGCTAACTTTTCCTACTCAACTTTTAGAAAGTTGACATTTCACATAATTGGTAATTTAAGTCATGAATAAGGCATTCTCCTTCCCAGAAACTACTGCATCTTTCTTGACACTATTGAAACATTAAATAGCAAGATTTGCTCTTAAAATGATTTAAAGATCTTGTTTTTCCCCCACATAATTTTTATATGTTTAATGCTTTGGCATTATTTCAGAGAGAAGAGAATTTATGCAGTCCCACCCACACTTTTAACCTAGCCTACACACGTTTTGAATATAATTGCTGACTCACACCAGGTGTAGGTGGGGCTATTAGAAGAAAAACAATTTTGTACCTTTTTTTTGCTGTTGCAACAAGAGAAAACCCATAGCAGGGACTGCAATTAATGAATAAAACTTTAAACCATATCCCTCAAGGTAAATTACAGCAGCATTTCTTTTGCAGCCCCGAGGCCATTCAGAATAATTGCAAATAAATCTTCAGTCCACTGTTCTTAACTTTTGAAGGAGAGTGTCTAAGTAGCAAAATTCATTCCTTAAATCTTACAGAGATATGAAGTAGGATTGTCATTCTTTATGAAATCCAACCATTTTAGTACCAGGCAATCTTTTTTTCTGATTTTTTTCTGATTGAATAGAGTTTAAGGGATAAAACTGGATGCTTTAAATAATTTGCAAGACCCCCACCCAAGTTCTAAATTTCAGCAACAGACTGATTAATGGTCCTGGATCAAAACAGTAGTACCCCAAACTACTGTAACTGTAGCAAACCATAACATGAGTTATTCTTTGATTTGGAGTATTATGTGAATGATCCATTTGTAGATATCCCACAAACCATGGTATAAGCAAACATAGTTTAACACTAAGACCTAAGCCATTTTAAGTATTTTTCCCTATTCAACTTGCAGAAAGTTTACATTCAACATAATCAGTAATTTAATTAAATCATGAGTACAAGCATTTCTTTTGCTACAGCTTTCACCAATGAAGCACTCAGTTTCACGTTCTAAATTCCATCCATTATGTTTTAACAACGTTGGCATAACCCCATCACTCTAGCCAAGCGCTCTTTAGAACCCAGGGCTTTTGTTTAAGCCCCAGTCACTTTCACCAGCAGAATAAAAGACAGATTAAATAAAAATGCAGAGAGAATGTTCCATGCTCTGGAAATTCATTCTTTCAGTAAGAGAGCACAGAATACAGGCCACTTTGCATGCACAATTTTTGCAAAAGGTTAATGTCTCTGTCTCTGGTTTCGTCCCTCAAGCGCTGTTACATTCTGCAATGTCTCCCTTAGTTAGGAACAAGTTGGAACTCCTCACAGTAAAATGTTTTTGTATGCTGTCCAGGTTAATAACAGATGAAACAACAGACTGATTTTTACACTCTGGAATGTTAGGGTGAAAATATTATGACAAAAAATGGCTGTAAAGTGTCTTAACTCATCCAAATATTCAATAGAGTTCATATAGCCACAGTACACATTCACTTAATGTGAATGTATTTCATCTCTACTGGCTCTTGCTAATAAAAAGGGCACCATCAAAGTTTCCAAAATCATGTAAAAATCAGCTCTGGTGAAGAAAAGATGCTCCATTGTACAAATTCTGGCATGGATTTAATGTATAAATTATGGATGTAAATTAGAAAATGATTCCTGCAATCTGGAAATAAGAGCAGAGTCAGCCTCATCCTGAAGTCTTCAAATAACACCTCATCTCAGTTTTGAACTGCAGTACTCTATTTATTTAGGTATCACTCTAAATTCAGCAAAAAGTACAATCCTTATCTATTTATTTGGAAGTTAGTACACTGAATTCAAGCAATCTTATTTCTCAAAATCATAGTATCTGGGTTCAGCCAATACAATAACATAATGCGATTTATTATGTTATATGAACTCTGCATTGCATTTGTAAAGGATGGCTAATGTCCCAGTATGCAAGTATTTATTAGTTCATATAATAAACCATTATTAAGGAAATTAAAACCAAGCATAATATGTAAAGCAACTCATATCGATCGGTGATATCAGGAGGATAATATTAATCTATTTTACAATAGGTATGAGAATTATTGAAATAAAATATTCTAAGTCTGGTTTATACAGAAACAATTTGGGATAGTGGCACCAAGTGAGAAATCGGGAGACAATGAGTCCTGCCTTAGGCACAAAGCCAGCTGGATGATCTTGAGCCAGTCGTTCTGTCTCAGCCCTAGGAAAATGGCAATGACAAATCACTACTGAATTCTTGCCATAAAAACTGCAGGGACTAGTCTAGAGAGTCTCCAGAAGTCAACGTTGACTTGAAACCATACACAAAACAGATTTATACTAAAATGATCTGAAAAGAGAAATACAGGTAGTCCTTGACTTACAACAGTTCATTTAGTGATCGTTCAGTTATAACTGCACTGAAAAAAATGACTTATGACCTTTTTTCACACAACTGTTGCAGCATCCCCATGGTCACATGATCAAAGTTCATATGCTTGGCAACTGGTTTATATTTATGACGGTTGCAGTATCCTGAGGTCATGCTTTTGAGGTCTTCAAACAAGCAAAGTCAATGGGGAAGCCAGATTCACTTAACAACCATGTTGCTAACAACTGCAATGATTCACTTAACAACTGTGGCAAGAAAGGTTATAAAATGGTTATAAAGGTTATAAAGGTTATAAAGGTTATAAAATTCACTGAACAAATTTCTCAGTGACATAAAGTTTGGGCTTAACTGTGGTCGTAACTGGAGAACTACCCATATTAGTCCTATGTGATATTTATTTACATATATGCTTCCTAAATGCTTAAGGGGACCTGCAGGCCTTCACCTTATATTTATTTATTTACTTATTATTACTGCTTAAGAGCTGTGGTGGCGCAGTAGTTAGAATGCAGTACTGCAGGCTACTTCTGCTTGCTGGCTGGCTGCCTGCAATTTGGCAGTTCAAATCTCACCAGGCTCAAGGTTGACTCAGCCTTCTATCCTTCCAAGGTGGGAAGGACCCAGATTGTTGGTGGCAATAGTCTGACTCCGTAAGCTGCTTAGAGAAGGCTGTAAAAGCACTGTGAAGCAGTATATAAGTCTAAGCAATAATTTGATAATAATCTCCTAGCTCACTCTTAGAGGGACTCTGGACTGTGTACAATAATATAATAAAAGCATAAAAGCAGCATGTGTAACTTATTTTCACAACAACCCTGTGGAGTAAACTTGAGTTCTGTGTGATCAGCATCAACTCATCACAAGTTTCACTCGTTTTCCGCAGCTTGAGTGCTATGCAAACACAAAGAGTCACCCAGCTTTTGGAAAAAAAAAACCCGTCCCATTGTTTTCAACCTACAACGCAGGCTTGCGCACTGTCCTCAGAAAAAAAGCGTTCAACCACGCTTAACTCCCTGGGAGGAATCCAGGACCGCCAAACTTCCATCGGGCTAAGACGGCACCTGTCCCAGCCCGCTCCAAGGGGGAAAAGGAGCGTGTAACAATTAAAAGCGTATTCGGAAACGCCGCTTTCCCCGAGGCGGTGGTAGACTTTTCAGAAGAAGAGCGTCCCTCGAGTCTGCGTGCAACTGGATGGAAAAGGAGATTCCCATTCTAGAACTGCCGAAACACGGCGGGGGTCTCTGCGCCCCCCATCCCCTCCGCCTCCCGAATGAAAGAACGCCGCAACTTACTCAAGCCGAGGAGGCTCAGCAGAGCCAGGCAGCCCACAAGTCGCCTCGGATCACCCATTGTTTCAAGAAGGAGCTGTGACTGCAAAGCAGCGACGCCGGGCACAGGGGGAAAAAGCGCTTAAATTCCCAGAGCAGCTCCGCCCACCTGGCGCGCACTTGCATCGCCTCGAGGATATCTCGGAACCGGCGGGCTGCTCCGGCCCTCCCATCTCGCCCAGTTTAAGCCCCTCCTCTTACTCCCTTGCCCCGCCACAAATAAAATTCTTGCGCTCCGGTGTTAAAACGTTACGTGCAACAAAACGAGCTTTCTGGCCTCTTGCCCGCTTTCTGCTTAATTTCGGTCGACGGCCACAAGAAGAGAGAAATAGAAGAGATGCGGGGAACGAAGCACAACTTCGACAAGATTGTGTGAAAGGACTTCCCCCTTCAGAGATGTTCTGTCTTTTCTCATCCTTCGTGGCTCCATCAGGGCTCTTTTAAGAAGGGAAGGGTGTGAGGTATAATGACCCGCTCCAAAGAAAGATTTGGTGGTGTTTGTTAGTGTGGGTGCACTATATGGTCTTATTCTCTGGCATTGGCACCTAAGGCAAGTTATATGTTGTGATTTAGAGTATTTGGAAGAGAGGTATTTTAGTGTTTAATTAGCAGGAGTAACCATTCATCCAGTCAGGGTGACTCAAACATGTAGGAACATGTATGAAGGCGTATATTGATCTTTCCTGGATCAGAAGCCACTATTGATTCCCCGTAGTATTGGGATAGAAGACACCACGAAATCCTAGATTTGGAAGTCAAAAGCACCCCTCAAAATGATTGTGTGGATGTGTTCCACTGGCAGCAGAGCTCAAAAAATGGTATTTCACTTTTTCCAAATTTCATTTACTGTCCCTCCCCCGCCCCCCTCCAAAAAATTTCTGGATGTTTGGCATATACTGCATAACAAACGGGTTTTTTTCCCTCAGCTGTTGACAGTGTCAAACTTGATTTCATTGAGGGCCACATCAGGGTTGTGTTTGACCTTAGAGGGCCGGGTTGGGTGTGACCAGTATGACATCACTTGTGTTGGGGGGGGTGCCTGTGGTGGCCCATCTGCTCTGCCAACGAAAATGGGTTCCCGAGCTCTGTTTTTGGCTGCGATGGCCTCCTGCAATCCTCTGCCAGCGAAAACAGAGCTGGGGGCACAGCCGTCCCGAGTTCTGTTTTCAGCTGGGACGGCATCCTGCAACCTTCTGCCAGCTAAAACAGACCTTGTGAGGGCCACATGTGGCCCTCCCAAGCTCTACTTTCACTGGCAGAAGCACTGAGGGCTGGTTATTCACTGTTTCCAGGACAACCCCACTAGCCAGATCTAAGTACCCAATGGGCTGGATCCAGCCCACAGGCCTAGAATTTGACACCCCTGAACGAGCCAATGTTATCCAACTCAAAAAACTAAGTCAGGCTAGATATTTTTTTCATATTTGAATGGGAGTCCCCAGAAAAATCTAAGGACAAACTGCCTAGACTGAGAAGTTGGGGAAGGGGGGGAAATAGAGACTTTATATTTCAGTACAGTATGGTGCCCTGTTCTTACAGCATTTGGGATTCAAGGGTAGGTCAGATAACAGATAACAGATAATCAGAGTTGGAAGGGACCTTGTAGGACCTTGTTAAGAAGGTCCTTCTTAACTATAGCAGACACCAGAGCAACTCTATATTTTATTTGTTGAACTTGGAGACACAATAAAGTAAGCTTTCCAATAACATATTTTTCCCCATCTCTTCCCTAGTTACCAAGAGAGCATAGTTAAATGTCATAAACAATAAGTGGAGACTTGCCTTTTCATAACTCATTGATTTGTGACTACCTCTGACATGTATGTGTGTGTTCCTTCAGTCACCAACATGGCTAGCTTTACTCAAGCACTCCCCAGAAGTAACTCATTAACTTATGTATTATTTTATATCTATATAAAGGATCCCTTGTGCACTTTTGATCTCAGAGTAAGGTAGGAAATAAATATAATAAATGAATTAATAATTAAGAAATGTCCCTTTCTTTGAGTTTTAAAATCTCTAAGGCATGAACTCATGCGCAGACTTCTCATTACACTGTGATTATATCCTGTCTGGAGCTAGAAGGGGAAGAAAAACACTCCCGACTGCAAAAAAGAAAAAAACAAAAAGCAAACACCCTGAATGTTGCATCACTGCTTCTTCCTTTCCTAGAACTAGTGGTATCATCATCCTTACATCAGTTATGTGTACAAAGAACACATACAACTCTAGAATTAGAGGGAACAATTTTGGCCAATGAATTGTTCAGAGGAGTAATCCAAATCAAAGGACCCCCTGATAGATTCCATCTCTGCTTCAAGACATTCTTAATAACAGGCTTTAAAGTGAAGTTTATTAATTAAGGAGCTCAAGGGAGGTAAGTTGTTCCCCTTCAGTCAGTTCATACTATTATTAAGTGTTGTACCTTATGATTCTTGACTCTTGACAAATGTATCTTTTCTTTTATGTAGACAGAGTATTTGCACCAAGACAAATTCCTTGTGTGTCCAATCACACTTTGCCAATAAAGAATTCTATTCTATTCTATTAGGGGCCTCCCTTCTTATACTTGAGAGTCTTATTCTGTCCCTTCAATTTAAAACTATAGAGAACATTGATATTATTCTATGTGACAGATATTCAATAGAACTATTTTACAGTATCTGGCCAGGGATTGGATCCGACCGGTGTAACTACCGATTTGGTGATTTTACATTTTGCGCTGCGCGCGCATGTAAATCATCATCATCTAACTGCCTGGACAGCTGAGAAGCACAGCGCACGGGTGCGCAGCGGTTGAAAAAGCACTTTTTTCCTGCTTTTTCAACCGCAGCTGTGTCGCGCAAAGCAGCTGTGGTTGAAAACGCAGGAAATAAAGGTCAGCTAAGAAGCCAGGCGGGCAGGTGGGCCAAAAGTATGCTCTCTGCTGCTTTTCAGAGCAACCGGTTCTACAGAAGTGGACAGAACCGGTAGAATCCCACCGCTGTATCTGGCATAAAAAACTATCTTGTAAAACTATCTTTGCTGTCTTCTAATGGTCATGGAATTCTGCAACCTGGATTCAATAGCTCCAATTCCAAACTCAAAGGAGTTCTCGTATCCTCTTTGAATCTTTCTTTCTCAAGGTAAAATTCCCAGTTCTCTTAGACCAGGGATGTCAAACTCAAGACCTGAAAGCAGGATCAAGCCTGTGGGATGCTTAGATTTGGCCCATGGGGCCACCCTGGAAACAGTGAAGGAACGGCCCCCGAGCTCTGTTTTTTGCTGGCAGAGGGTTGCAGGAGTGTGTTGCAGCCAAAAATGGAGCTCAGGAGCCTGTTTTTGTTGGCAGAGCACTCGGGCCACCACAGGTGCCACCCCAATACAAGTGACATTATGCTGACCATGCCCACCCTAGCCATGCCCACCCTGGCCTCCGAGGTCAAACACAACTCTGATGCGGCCCTAAGTGAAATTGAGTTTGACACTCCTGTCTTAGACCAAATTCTTTTATATGCCAGGAAATAGTCTGAATCTCTTTCTAATATTTTGCATCTCCTTGGGCTAAGTGCATGTGTCTGTACATTTTGGTTTTGTAATGTTTCTGAATAGCTTCTGCAAGGTCATCTCCATAGAGCAGGGGTGTCAAACTTTATTTCATTGAGGGCCGCATCAGGGTTATATTTGACCTTGGGGGGGACGTGGCCGGAGGGGAGCTCAACATCACTCGTGTCAGGGGCACCTGTGGTGGCCAAGGGCTAAGGCAGGATTTTCCTCAGACCCTCCCTCTCTCTTATTATAATATCCTTCCTTCCTCCCTCTCTCCCTCCCTCCCATTTCTTCTTTTTCCTTCCCTCTTCATTCTCCTTTTTTCTTCCTTCCCCTCTTTCCTTATTTTTCCTTCCTTGCTCTCTTCCCATCTTTTCTTCTTCTTCTTCTTCTTCTTCTTCTTCTTCTTCTTCTTTCTTCTTTCTTCTTTCCTTTTCTGCTTTCCCGTTCCTTCTTGCATATTCAAATGCAAAAGGGGAAACATTTCTCCTTTTGTTTTGTTTTTAGTTTGCTTTGCTAGCCCTCTGCCAGTGAAAATGGAGTCTGGGGGGGCGGGCCACACGTGGCCCTCCCGAGCTGAGTTTTTGCTGGCAGAAGCACTTGCGGGCCTTGAGTTTGACACTCCTACCATAGAGTGTTATGCGTACATAGTCTCTGTTATATAAATTTCTTTCTGGTATTTTCTGCTTATTTCTATTGAAGCTCTTGGCTCATTTTCTACTCATTTCTATCTAGATTTTTAAAAACCTTATTTATGGCTTTGTAAAATGCTTCACTGATGTCAAGCTTTATAATTATTTATTTTATTTATTAGATTTATATCCCGCCTCTCTTCCCCCATCAGGGGAACTTGAGGCGGCGTACAACAAACTAAAAACGTATCCTATACAATATAAAACCAAAAATCTCATTCATATCATCCAAACATACAAGAGGGAAGAACAGAGGTCTCAGTTCCATGCCTTCCAACAAAGCCAGGTCTTAACGGCTTTGCAGAATGTAGGTAGATTGGGGATCGTTCTAATCTCCGCAGGGAGCATATTCCAAAGGGACGGTGCCACCAGAGAGAAGGCCCTGGCCTGCGGGCCCGCCAGCCGACATTGTCTGGCCGATGGTATCCGGAGCAAGCTTTCCCTGTGGGATCTAACTGGGCGCTGGGAGGCATAAGGTAGCAATAGGTGATCTCGAAGGTATCCCGCTCCTAAGCCATGAAGGACTTTAAAAGTTGTTACTAGCACCTTGAATTGCACCCGGAAGACCACCGGTAACCAATGCAGCTCGCGGAGGATAGGTGTTATATGGGTGCACTTAGGTGCCCCCATAATCACTTGCGCGGCCGCATTTTGTACCAGTTGAAGTTTCCGAGTGCTCTTCAAGGGCAGCCCCATGTAGACCGCATTGCAGTAATCCAATCGAGAGGTGATAAGGGCATAAGCCACCGTGTGTAGAGCCCCTCGGTCCAGGAAGGGTTGCAACTGGTGCAACAGGTGAACCTGTGCAAAGGCCCCTCTGGTCACAGCCATAAGGTGGTGGTCAAATTGTAGCTGTGGATCCAGAAGGACCCCCAAGTTATGAACTCATTCTGAGGGGAGCAATTTCTCTCCCCCCAGTACCAAAGTTGGATGTTCAACTGAAGCCCAAGGGGGCAAGACCCACAGCTACTCGGTCTTGTCAGGGTTGAGTCTGAGCCAATTGGTCCCCATCCAGACCCTCACAGCCTCCAAGCACTGGGAGATCACCTCCACAGCATCACTAGATTGACCAGGGACAGAGAAGTACAACTGGGTATCATCGACGGATGATCTCACCCAGCGGTTTCATGTAGATGTTAAATAGGAGGGGGGAGAGAATAGAACCCTGAGGGACCCCACATGGCAGGGCCCTAGGGCTCAATCTCTGCCCCCCTACCAACACCGACTGAGTCCGGTCAGACAGATAGGAGGAGAACCACCGTAGAACAGTGCCTCCCACTCCCAACCCCCTGAGTCAACTCAGAAGGATACCATGATCGATAGTATCGAAAGCTGCTGAGAGGTCAAGAAGCACCAGGATGGAGGGAGACCCTCCATCCCAGGCCCGCCAGAGATCATCCACTAGTGCGATCAAAGCCGTCTCAGTGCTGTATCCGGGCCTGAAACCAAGGGATCCAGATAATCAGCTTCATTCAAGGCCCAAAGGAGCTGGAGTGCCACCACCTTCTCAACAACCTTCCCCAAAAAGGGAAGGTTGGAGACAGGACGAAAGTTATTTAAAACAGCCGGGTCCAGGGAAGGCTTCTTGAGGAGGGACCTAACCGCAGCCTCCTTCAAGGCATGCGGAAAGCACCCCTCACCCAAAGAAGCATATATATTTCCAAATTCACCTTAGTTTCTTGATTATTGCATGTTTCAAGGTCATTTTTACTGCATTTTAACAATTTTCAGTTCTTTAGCATAAAACACAGACAAAACTCCAGGCGTGCCTACTATCTATACCAGAGCCATTCAGTTTTCAAGACTGAGAACGGAGATTATTTTTTAGTAATACACTGGAGTGACATTCTTAAAAAATAATAGACAGAATCTCAGGACAAAGAACTCAATGGGACTTAGAACAAAAAGCAAAAGTTTTAATTATTTGATCTTGAACAGGATTTAGACTGGTTAATTTTAAAGGAAAAGTGGAGATTGACTAGATCAGGGGTGTCAAAGTCAAGGCCTGCAGGCTGGATCCAACCCATGGAACCGTCCTGGTTTACACAACGTGAAGAGGAAAGATCAAGCCAACCTGGCTTCGGCCCAGTCTACCCAATGCAAAGAAGAAACATGCCAGCAGTTTGAGAAGTGGTGTCAAACTAGCCACGCCCATCCAGTTGGCCACTCCCACTCAGTTGGCCTCACCCAGTTGGCCATGCCCCCCTGTCGTTCCTCCCCAAGGTCAACCATAGCCCTGATGCGGCCCTTAATGAAACTGAGTTTGACACCCCTGAGCTAGATGTACCCCCAAGCCTTCCTAATATATATTGTATTAAATTTAGTCTAATTTGTAGACAGTACAAAAAAATAAGGCATGTCAAGTTACAGTAATATGTGACATTTCCTTAAATAAACATTGAAAGTGCTTGTTCATATGAGAACTGAAAGTATTTCATGCTACCTATTCATGAACTGTGGGGTGAAAAGAAGTCTATGAAAGCAATTTCCTTATATGACAGTTCTTGTTTGAGAATTCTGTAATGTTTATGTTACCACATCGTAATAAGTAGGTTCTTTTTATGGGCATAAATTTATTTTCTCACTGACATCATGAGGTTTCTGAAAAAGTTTGAGTTCTTGTATTAGTTATTATGAACACTCAATAGTTTATAAAAACTTCGAAGAATGCTCCTGTCTGCTAATTAATGATTAGAGAATTGTGTATGCTGAGGGGACAGGATGTGTCGGTCATAATTTCTCATCTGATAAAGCCAACCCCTATGAGTATTGTCAGATTGCTAATCTATTTGTGCACTCTATTGCATTTACAAAGGGTGTTGTATTTCCTGCATTCCTTAGAATGGTTATTAGCGTGGGAGAAACCTCTGAGTCATTTAGAAGAGTTGCAGAGGAGACAGAAGTTGGAATGGTGGAAATTAGAAATAAACGAGCCAAATTCATTCTAGGATGCACCAGAGAGGTGGTGACATTTTAACAATGCAGTTATTGTTGGAAGATTTCCTCCTTCTTCAGCAGCAATTCTTTTCTGCTTTTCTAAACAGTAAGGGAAAAACATCATGTATGGCTGTGGTAGGTAAACACTTACCAAGTTTGACATTATGCTAAACCATCATATCGTTTGTCTGGTTTTAGCTTTGTGCAATATAAACCCAGCCATTGTGTGGGTACAATTGTGGCTTACAGATTAATGTTGTGTGCAAGCTACACCACCATGGCTTTTTCAAAAAGCCATAATTTTAAAACACCATCTCTTACACAATGTGTGAAATCTGCTGCAAACCTTTTTAAAGAAATGCACATGTATGGTATATTTAATAGTAAAATGCTAAGAACTGTGTACGGGCAAATCAAACCAAACAACAAGTATACAGAAATATGTTCTTTTCCTTGCTAGTCTCTATTTTTTTAAAAGACATACCTTATATGAATATCAATGCTATACCTTAGTATTTATTTCTCTTTGTTTTTACAGGTAGTGGATAACAGTTCTTATACTTACCAAGCTAGAAATAAAGTGAAATTTCCTGTCAGTTAGAACAATTAATCAGTGAAATACTTTGCCTTAAGAGGTTGTGGGTGCTCCATCAATGGAGGTTCTAAAGAAAAGATTGGAGAACCATTTGTTTGAAATGGTATAGGGCAGGGGTGTCAAACTCAGGGATCAGGGGCCAGATCCAGCTTGGGAGCAGGGGTTCTTAAATCTGGCTTGCAGGACCAGGAAACAGCAAAGGACTTGTTGGTGGTGCCTCTGCCAGTGAAAACAGAGCTTGCAGTTCTTGTGAGCTCTGTTTTTGCTGGCAGAAGGCTATTGTAGCCAAAAACAGAGCTTGGGAGCCCATTTTTGCTGGCAGAGAGCTTGGGCCACTACAGGCACCTCCGACACGAATGATGTTGAACTAGCTATGCCCACCCTGGCCATGTCCCCCCGGGCCCCCCAAGGCCAAACACAACTCTGATGCAGCCTTCAATGAAATCGAGTTTGACACCCCTGGTACAGAGTCTCCTACTTGAGCAGGGGCTTAGACTAGCTGATCTCTAAGATCCCTTCCAACTCTGTAAATTCTGTTATTTTGTGTTTTCCAATCATGAATATGTCGAAATATTTACTTCCATTAAACCAAGTTCTTCCCCCACCCCACCTGTCTATGTGCAGCAACGCTCCTTTGTGGGACTGAAGCAAAATTGCTTGTGACTTGGCTGCTCCAAGCAAAAACAAGTGAAGACGTCTGTATGACTCAGGCAATAACAGGGAACTGAACTATCCTGTATGTTATAGAACATGGAAGCTCTTTGAGGGCTTTAGAGTCCAGAATGGGAGAAGGAAGGCAATGTCAAAGTAGACAAGATGCTAGTTGTGGCATTTTATTCATACCTGTCAAAAAAACCAAGCGCTCCTCGAAAATAACATGCACATGAGAGCTAGCTGTAGAGGTGTGAGCCACCAGACTTATAACAAGAAACCACTGAGTTGTAGTTGTGCTTTAGATATGACTGGATGACTTTGAGTCAGTCATTTTCTCTCAGCACCTGGGTAGAAAACCGGAAAGAAACCAGTAGTGGGATTTGAATAAGTTAACAACTGGTTTGCCCAGGGTCAGGTTGGTCATCGTGGGAGGCGTTGCCCATTCCTGTCATCTAGCTACACCACACATGTGGGACAAGCCTCCTGTGAAAGCCAACTTGGCCCTGGGTGAACCGGTTGTTAAATTACACCCCCCCCGGCTATCAAAGTGGATCCTGGGTGCTGCACTGCAATGGAGAAACAGTAAATGGAGCGGCCAGCACAAGGGAAGGAGGAGCAGGGAGGGAAAGGGGCCTCCTTCCCTCATGCTGGCAGCTCCGTTTCCCATTTCTCCATTGCAGCGCATTGCACCGCCCAGATGCAGGGGTGGGATTCTACCGGTTCAGCCTGGTTCAGGCGAACTGGTAGTTAGGGCGATGATTTGGCCCTGCCCAGCCACACCTGCCCTATTCTTTATTTCCAGGTTTTTCAGCTCAGCTGTTCAGTGTAGCACAGCGCCTGAACTCCTCAGCTGATTTACTCCCCAGGACTGCAGCAGAAGGTAAGTTTTAGAGCTGAAAAAGCAGCATGTTTGAAATGTTGCGCACATGCAAAGCGCACACTCACTGAACCAGTTGTTACGCCGGTTGAATCACACCCCTGCTCAGATGCCCTCTCTTCCCCCAAGCACTTCTTTGCCTATTTGATTTGCAGCTCCATTGCATTTCTCCATCACTTTTCTCGCTGTCGTCTGCAGGGAAACAAGTTTGTGGGCCTAAAAACAGAGTTCAAACAATTCCAACTTCACGATATCTTTTTTTTTTCATGAGAAGTTAGAATTGATTGAACTTTTTTTTTTTTAGTCCCACAAACACAATGACGAGAAATGCAACAGAGAAACATGACAGAGCTGGAAATCAGGTTAGCAAAGAAATGCTTGGGGGAAGCGAGGGCATCTGGGTGCCAGGCACTGAAACAGGCCTGTCTCTCTCCAGCAGCTGCCCAGGCCCGCTGGAGGGAAGGTCAGCATCTACCGGCACTTAAATGTGGCGGAATTCCAGCTCTGGCTGCAAAGGTGCATGTTTCTGACTTGTTACAGTCCCTTTTAACAAACTGAGATGCCATGGCATAGAGTGATATCTGTTAGTGAGCTCACCAGCCAAAAATAAACCACATTATAGCTTGCCATTCCATGAGAGCCATGCTAATTTGTCAGTAAAGTTAAATCACAGCTCATTTGTTCTTTATTTAGCACAGAATAAGATGAATAGCTCTCATAAACATACGAATCTGGGTCTAATATAAGATTTCAAACTGTAAAGGAAGGAGATTAAGGCTTCTTTGTGATCCTATCCATACATGGACAGAATTAACAGAGAGTAGTAAGTGTTCCATCAGCCTGTCCTAAGGGACTTTTTAAATATTGGTCACCTAGTGTCATAATTATTCATAGATCTCAAGTTGTAAATCTTAATATTAGTGTCTGCTAAATTATAATGACTAAGCAAAGAGCTTTATTCACAATTTCAGACAAGATTGTGTAATTAGTAACACACATATACATTCACATAATCTCCCCCACACAAATATTTACAGAAAAAATGGAAATGAATACATGGCATGTTACTTCAATTGATGTTGCAAGGCATGAGTCAAGCATTTACCTCAACATGATATAATGGACAGAAATTTTTTAAGGGCTGTATAAAATGGCATTTCACCTTTTTTCAATTTTTTTTGATGATGACTCCTTGTTTTAAATACATGAGATGATGATGATTTTGGTGAAATTTCTTGGAATCAAAGCAGATCATGGGTGTAGACAGAGTATGGTTTAAAGTCAAGCTGGCAGCTGTTTATTATTTATTTATTTATTTATTTATTTATTTATTTATTTATTTATTTATTATTTAGACTTGTATGCTGCCCCATCTCCGAACATAACAATAAATTAATTTAAAACAATATTAAATAGTCACAAGTCTAATTTAAGTTAAAACCCCAGTATACCATTTAAAATTTAACCCTCCCCCCAGGAGATCAGCCCGGCCCAGCCTGTTCAAATAGCCAGGTTTTCAGGTCATGGCGGAAGGTGCGAAGGTCAGGGGCCAGGCGGAGGCCCAGGGGTAGTTGATTCCATAGGGTGGGAACCGCCACAGAATAGGCCCATCCCCGAGGTGCCACTAGCTGGCATTGACTTGCCGACGGCACCCGGAGAAGCCCCTGTCTGTGTGCTCAAACAGGGCAGTTGGTACTCGTTATTGGCAGGAGGCGCTCCCTCAAATATCCCAGACCCATGCCATGTAGGACTTTGAATGTTAACACTAAAACCTTGAATCTCACCCAGAGGGCAACCGGCAACCAATGCAAGCCGCGCAGGAGGGGTGTAACATCGGAGTATCGGGAAACCCCCCATCACCACCCACGTGGCTGCATTCTGCACCAGCTGCAGTCTCCGGATGACATGCAAGGGCAGCCCTAAATAGAGAGTATTGCAGTAGTCAGTCGGGAGGTCACAAGAGCATGTGCAAAAAAAAATAGTGGAGCTTTTGATTGTATTGACATGTCCACTATCTTGCTTTTTTTAAACTATTCCTTGTGGGCACTTCCCAGTTTGACTGCCAGTAATGGGGCAAAATGAATTTCCATCATTTACCCCTGCAAATTAGTTCTTAATACATCAGAAGAAAATTTAGAATCCCAATTAAAAACTAAATATTTTAACCCTAGAGATCCTTAATATGTGTGGGGAGAATAACTATAGAGATATAGGTGAAACATTCCACATGAAAAGAAAGTTAGATAGTGAAATGAATAATAAACTTCTATTTTAAAAATATGCATTTATCAACATGCTGCTCTTGAAATGACAAGTGCATGACGAAGAGTTTATTGTACGCAAAAAGTGATACAAATGGGGGAAAAGGTATTTTTCACATTACATAGCTTTGTCCTCCAATTTATGTCCTACTTTTTCTAGGGCATTTCAACAAACTTTAGAATATTTAAAATTACTGAATGCAATTGCTTCTAGGCCATGTTCCTATGAATATTTGAAACTAAATTCCATTAAAATAAGTACAATGGCTACACCTTGTAATCACTATCTAGAAAAGTCAGCCGTACCTACAAATTAGCTGTGCTAATATTTGCTAGTGCCTTAAATTAGATTTTGTCACCCTTGGTTAAGTTCAAGTAGATTTAAACCATAACGTTCAGTAGTAGTTATTAGTGTTCTAAATTGCTTAAAATATTTTCTCTATCCCAGGACACTTTATCTATAAGCTGTACTATGTACAGTACGAATTAGCAATTGCGACCTTAAATTTAGCCACTTAAAATAATTCCTCAATTTATAAGTAGCAAATTAAAGTACATTTGATAGTTTATAGCAGTGTATCTCAACCTTGCATTATTAAGAGGAGTGGTCTTCAGTTCCCAGAATTCCCCAGCCAGCCTTGATATGGGAAGACTGTACAACTCACAATGAAGTCACAAAATTTAAGGGCATCACTATGAAATACAAACATTCCTGTAATTCTTGAAAAGGGAAATACAAATTTGTTTACCTTTTCAGTATGGAAAACACTGTGCAAACACTGTACACAGATTAGCGGTCCCTAATCTTTTTGGCACAAGGGATTGGTTTAATGGAAGGCAAATTTTCCACAGAAGCCGGGGTGGTGGTGGTTTTGGTTTTGCTCATTCACTCATCACTCACCTCCAGTTCTGTGACCTGGTTCCTAACAGACCATGGGTGTATTGTAGATGAAACTAAAACTGGCCGGAGAGTTCTGGGGATTGATGTCCATACAATCTAAAAATTGTTCTACAGGATACCTTGTTTTATTTCAATCCTGATCTGAATTCTTACTGCTTGTAATGCATTTAAATTTGGAATTTTGTTGCACGCATGACTCAAAACCTAATCACTGCTTTTTACACATATTTAACTGTTTTAATTCATGCTTGGGAAACATGTAAAAATAGACCTGAAATATTTGAAATAAAAGCTGCAGAAGCTCTAGTAAGAAATATATATGTACCCAAATGAAACTGTACTTATGAGGAAATCCAATTCTATCAATTTCATGATTTGCATCATTCCCAATATGGGCCATTTTTTATTGCCATTGCTGTGTAATCCTCCAATAATAAGTCTTCAGATATATTTTAGATTTGGATTTTTTAAAAAAAATCATAATAGTCTGTTTATGTACAAGAATTGTTCGCATAACATTTCAAAAGTTCCAGTGGATTGATAAAATGTAAATATTTAACATAAATAACTGTAGCTATTCTAAAGGCTATTTGAACACATATTTAAATTACATATACTGGCAGGTTGATACGGGAAGATTGTACAATTCACAATAGAATTACAGAATTTATGAGCACCAGTATAAAGCACCAGTTCAAACATTCCTGTAATATTTGAAAAGGATTGATACCTATCAGCCATTTCAGTAAGGAAAAACATGGTGGCTAAAACAGCAACAAAAAGCATCTGAGGAAAATAATGAAAATAAATCATTATGTAAATGTACACATAACATCTATGATGGTCATGCCACATTGAATTTTTGTCAAAAACATTTGCTATACTGCCTTATTATAGTGTGTCACATTACAGAGGTCTGCTGGTTAAGAAAATGGAGCAGGGGAATTTGAATTCTAGTTTTGTCTGGGATCCTGAAGCCAGCTGGACTAGTCACCCCATTCAGCCTTGGGAAGAAGGCTATAAACCTCCATCTAGAAAACTCCATGTAGTCATTGATTTGAAGCCAAAAAAAATCTTATTTTTCTGCCAACAAATCTTCAAGCAAATTTACATTAGTGACTTGCATGAAGATCCATGTTCTGTCTATAATAAATTAAAGAACTATGACTTAAATTTTTCAGGAAAATTAAAATCATTTTTTCACATTTTTCACTAAATATAAAACAAATGTATTTTCAAGGATTCATCATTAATAATGAGAAAGCAGTAATCATCTGTGCAGATAGTTATTCTTATCCTATTACATTGAACACCAGGAGGCAGTATACTCTCTTATTTTATTTTTATTAGAAAACCAGTATTGTACTGTCTCCTGGTGGCCAGTATATACAGTGCCTGAAAATGTTACTGCGAACATAACACTGTGGAGAAATAACAGATGGTTCAGAGTCATGCATGATTCTAATGTAGTCGTAAGACCTATTCCAATCATAAGGAGAGGCTAATTCACACACACCCCATGGGAAGGAACGGCACTGCTTTCAAATCCACCCCTTCACTGTGAATGAAGTCCCTTCTTCATTTTTTTAATTGCACAAAATGGTTAAAAGTTTCTATTTATAGATGTGCACTAAATATAGGACCCTGTATAGGCTTTTATCCACACACTTTTAATTTATGAGAAATATACCCTTTCTGGTATTATAAATCATATCTTAGCATTAACGAGTTTTCAGTTTTCTGGATGCATATTTTTCCTTCTCAAATTGTAAATACCAAGGAATGTACTTGAGGTGCTCCAATTACAAATATGACCTTAAGTAATAATTTTTCAGTTTTCTGGATGTGCATTTTTCCCTCTCAAATTGGAGATACCAAGGAATGTACTTAAGGTGCTCCGATTACAAATATGATCTTAGCCATTAAGTAATAATTTTTCTACAGTTATACACAAGACAGGGAATTCCATTCAATGCTTGATAGATAACACCTCTGTGAAATTTTATGGTGCACTTGCTAATTTCTGAAGCATGTTTTTCATCCTGGATAAATGTTTTTCATCCTGGATAAAACAGTAGCAAGCTCAGCTTTGAATACAGGCTTCTTCCCCATTTAAGAATGATGATAAAGTTGCAGATGTTTCTTATGCTTGTCAGACACTGTTTGAAACCCTCAAATTCAATTCAGTAGGATATACATCCCTGTGTGTACATTTATGATAAAAATCGGTGGGTTGTGCTCTAAAAATAAATGGCAATATTAAAAATAATGGGTAGAATCTGAGGAGTAAATAGCAATAGCACTTATATACCGCTTCATAGTGCTTTACAGCCCTCTCTAAGTGGTTTACAGAGTCAACCTATTGCTCCCAACAATCTGGGTCCTCATTTTATCAACCTTGGAAGGATGGAAGGCTGAGTCAACCTTGAGCCTGGTGAGATTTGAACTGCCAAATTGCAAGCAATCGACAATCAGCAGAAGTAGCCTGCAGTACTATACTCTAACCACTGCGCCACTGAAGCTCATGGTTTCTCTGCTCTCTCCCTAGTTTTGAATACACCTTGGCTTCAAAGTCGCTTGTATATCCATGAAGAAAAAGTTATCTGAAAAAAAAAGTTCCAAGTTCAAAAAAAGTTGCACAATTTTTCAGTCCTGCTCATCTATAAAAAAGGAAAAGGCAAAAATCAACTTTCCTTCCAGGATTATTTTTTTCTATCTTTGGTTTGTTGGTTTTATTTTTCTTTTTGTTTCTTTTATTGCTCAGCATATGGTATTGTTCGAAATAAAACTTCTGTGACCTTTCCTACATTAAACCAAGGATTTGATTTATAGTCATATTTCAGAAGTCCACCTGAGGACAGATCATTGCAGAACTGTTAAAGAGTTTTTCTTTTTCTGGAGTTTCTTCTCATTTCTCCATTTTCTTTCTTAAGGGCCTGTTGAAAAATCCAGCCTGCAAGGAAAATAATGGGAAGGGGGGGAAAACATAACTCAAACTAAAAATTACTATATTAGACACAAAAAGATAAATGCAAAATCGCGTAGTACAATATGTCTAAGTTTAGACTATGAGCCAATGACAAATTCCACCCTTCCCTGTGTGTCAATCATTCCAATGCTTTCCCTCATTCATCCTTGCGAGCAAAAAAGAAAATTTCTTCAGGAGAAACACAAAGAGGAACAAAAGTAATAAAACCATATTAGGACAAATATAAATTGTGAAAAATCCATCAGTTAATTTGGTAATATATACTAGATTTACTCTGATGGAAATATATAGAATGACATGCATACTGCTTGGAATTAAAAACAGTACTTTTCATAATTGTACTAGTGCCATTTATTTTTGGCCCTTGGGATTTCTGCTACCCTCTAGCTTTTATTTCTAATATCATTTAATATTCTGTATCCTCTACTGGTCTACTACTGAGGCACTATCTTAATTTTCTCTCCCCTGTCGCTGCCCGTTTTATTTTATTAATGCAAACTTGATTCTCTATATTATTAATATTATTATTGTTATTATTAAACTATGATAAATGGGTCACTTTGCAGTTACATTAATAGTAGTTGAATCATTAATGAAACTACAGTGTATGTCCTAAGACACTAAAAGATGTTCCAAGTTGTGAAGACCTTATTTTCTTAGCTTTGACAAGGCTGCCAGCTTATGGACAGATGACTAATAACAACTGTTTTAACTGTATTAGATTATATCACTCTGTGTACTACATTTCAAACCTGATGAAGTTGTTAATATGAGAGCAATAAAGTATTTTTATGTGGAACTTTGGGAAGAAATGAAAATAATTCCCAGTAGAAATTTGAAAATATATATTTATATAAATTGAAAACTGAAAACTAAATTGTTACAAGAATATGAAAAAAGACACATGTGAGAAATAATAGTTAGGAAAAGCCAAGCCTGTAAGGAAGTGCAAGTTTAGACTAAAAGTTTAGTTTATATATGGCAACTGCACTGTTTTTCTCATTTGGATTATCTTTCCATCCAAACAGATAATTCCAAGATAACACCAATGTGAACAGCCACTAACCTACTCCAAAATATTTTGCATGTTTTTATAACATTCAGAATCTGCTTGTATAAATATTAATTAACAAACATTTAATAATATATACTATAACTTTCAAAATTATGGCATACGAAAACTGTCTTCTGAACTTTTTAAACTTTAACTTTAAACTTTTTTTTAAATTTGTAGCACTGCAAGATAGAAAGCATTGATTTTTTTTAAATTCATGGATGGCTCATCATTTAAGTGGCATTGCTTAAGCAGATAATCAGAAAGCTTTTCTCATTCTTGTCTTTGCCAAATCACCAAGATGTCAGAAAAGGAAAATGTAGAAAAATGCATCATACCTTCCATAATGCAAATATAAGCAAGGTAAGAATCAGGAGCCCAGCAAAAACACTCAGCAAAATAACCCATAATGGCACATGGCCAGGAAGAAGCTCCTTTGAGATTTGAATTATTGTCTGAAATACATTAAATCAAAACAAGAATTAATGATTTCACTAAAATAGAAACTGAGAAATCAAATCGAATAGAAGCTACTTTTTTATTCATTAGAAATGATTCTTTTGTTATCAAATTATACCAGTTATATGTATCCTCCTGAGGTGGGGGCCTAATGGTCAGGTGGGCTTGCTGCTCACATACCTTTCTCCCAGCTGTGACAGCAGCCTTGCCTGGGCTCCTTGACGTCCTCTCGGGGGTGGCGGTGGAGTTCCCGGGGCTTATAGTCCTGGGGGACTTCAATTTGCCCTCCCTGGGGGGTACGTCGGGATTGGCCCAGGAATTCATGGCTTCTATGGAAGCCATGGGCCTGACCCAATTAATTCAGGGCCCGACTCATGAGGGGGGAAACACTCTTGACCTAGTTTTTGTCTCTGACCAGTGGCGTAGTGACAGAGGGCAGGCCACTTTACGGCTTTGCCCGTTCCATGGTCTGATCACTATCTCCTACAGCTGGTCTTCCAACAGGCCGCCCCCCACTGCTGGGATGAGGAGCCACTTAGGTGGTTCCGCCCCAGGTGCCTTATGGACCCGGAGAGGTTCCAGGCGGAACTGGGGTTTCTTCCCTCCTCCCTTGCCCACAGCTCTGTCGAGGATCTGGTGGCCACTTGGCAACAGGCCGCGTTGGATGCCCTCAACAGGGTTGTCCCCATGCGACCCCTCACACGTCGTGGATCCCGGATGGCTCCTTGGTATTCGGAGCAGCTCCGGGAGATGAAACACCGTCGGAGGGGCTTAGAGAGCAGGTGAAGGTCCACCCACTCCCAAGCCGATCGAGCCCAGCTAAGAGCCCATATTAGGACATACCTGGTAGCTATGAGAGCGGCGAGAAGGTCTTATCTCTCCACCCTCATAGCGTCTGCAGATAGTCGCCCAGCCGCCCTGTTTCGGGTTACCCGCTCTCTCCTTCGTCCGGAGGGGGGGGCGGACCCATTGCGGGGAAGGGCTGAGGAGTTTGGTCAATATCTGTTGGATAAGATCGCCAATTCGGGCGGGTTGTCCTCTGATTTGCAGTGGTCTGAGGAATGGGATACAAGTAGTCTGGCTGGTGTGATCTGGGATGAGTTCAATCCTGTCTCCGAGGATGAAGTGGATGGGATTATGTGGCGCTTGAGTTCCACCACATGTTTGTTGGACCCGTGCCCTTCCTGGCTGGCTTATGCCGCCAGGGAGGTCACCTGCGGTTGGCTCCGGGCAGTTGTCAATGCTTTGTTAAGGGAGGGTGTTTTTCCCTCCGCCTTGAAGGAGGCGGTGGTGAGACCCCTCCTGAAGAAGCCTGCCCTGGACCCAACTGTGTTAGATAATTTTCGTCCAGTCTCCAACCTTTGCTTTTTGGCAAAGGTTGTTGAGAGTGTGGTGGCTCAGCAGTTTCCACTTTTCCTGGATGAAGTGGACTACCTGGATCCGTATCAATCGGGCTTCCGACCTGGTTTCAGCATGGAGACGGCATTGGTTGCGCTGATGGATGATCTCTGGAGGGCTCAGGACAGAGGTTTTTCCTCCGTCCTGGTCCTATTAGACCTCTCAGTGGCTTTTGATACCATCAACCATGGTATCCTTCTGCAACGCCTCCGGGGGTTGGGAATGGGGGGCACTGTATTTTGGTGGTTCACCTCCTACCTCTCGGGGCTCTCGCAGTTGGTATTGGCGGGGGCAGAGGTCGACCTCGAGGGTGCTCTCTTGTGGGGTCCCTCAGGGGTCAGTTCTCTCCCCTCTATTTAACATCTATATGAAGCTGCTGGGTGAGATCATCCGTGGTTTTGGGGTGAGTTTCCATTAGTACGCAGATGACACCCAGCTGTACATCTCCACCCCGAACCAGATCGGTGATGCCCTCTCCCTGATGACCCAGTGTGTGGATGCGGTACGGATCTGGATGAGCAGAAACATGCTTCGTCTCAACCCGCCAAGACTGAGTGGCTGTGCATACCGGCATCTCGGCCCAGTCAGGAATGTCCATCTTTAACCATAGGGGGAGTAGTGTTGCCCCCTGTAGATAGGGCGTGGAATCTGGGGGTCCTCCTGGATGGTTGGAGGAGCAGGTGCCGGGGGGCCTTTGCCCAGCTCCACCTAGTTCGCCAACTATGCCCTTTCCTGGATCAGGATGCCCTGCGCACAGTTACTCATGCCCTTGTTACCTCCAGACTCGACTACTGCAACGTTCTCTACTTAGGACTACCCTTGCATACCATCCAGAGATTGCAGCTGGTGCAGAATGTGGCAGCGCAGGTGGTGATGGGAGTTTCCCGGTTCTCCCATGTTACCCCCCTCCTGTGCTGCCTGCATTGGCTACCGGTTGCGCTCCGGGTGAGATTCAAGGTTTTAGTTTTAACATACAAAGTCCTTCATAACATGGGTCCTCAATATTTAGGGGAGCGACTCCTGCCGACATCGAACACTAACCGCCCTGTGCGAGCACATAGGCAAGGACTCCTTGGGGTCCCATTGGCCGGCCAATGCCGGTTGGAGGTCCCCCGACGACGAGCCTATTCTATCGCAGCCCCCGACCTCTGGAACCAACTTCCCTTGGAGCTCCGCCTGGCCCCTGACCTCTGCACCTTCTGTCATGATCTGAAGACCTGGTTGTTTGACCAATCCGGGCTGTGACCCTTTCGGGTGGGGTGGTTTTACTTTTTGTATTTTTGTATTTATATTCTCTTTTGGGGCTTGTCTTAGTTTAATTTTTTTCTTAATTATTTATTGTTGTTGCTGTTTTAGTTGTGAGCCACCCTGAGTCTTCGGAGATGGGGTGGCATACAAGTCCCATTAATAAATAAATAAATAAATAAATAAATAAATAAATAAATATAACTTGGGATGAATTCAAAGGTTCCCTTGAGTGAGATAGGACTCATTATTTTTATCCCAATAACTTTCCACTTGTCTTCAAAATCTGCTGCAGATGTTGGATGGAAAACAACCACTGGAAGTGTAGATCTCCCTTAACTCTGACTCCAACCCAGCCGTGGGCAAACTACGGCCTGGGGGCCGGATCTGCCCATTCGGCTGTTCTATCCAGCCTGTGGAGCCGAAAGAGCGGAAGGCTACATGAAGTAATCTAACTTTGAATTTATATTAGTTCACAGAAACACTCCATCCATGCTTTTGTTCCGGCCCTCCGGTCCAGTTTAAGAACCCATTGTGGCCCTCGAGTCAAAAAGTTTACCCACCCCTGCTCCAACCTCTGACTCCAACCTAGCTTTTTTTTATGAATAAAACTGTTTAGGGAACAGTTAAAAAGTGCAAATGTGAGTGTACAAATGCTAGTGTTAGGAATATTTGAACTCAGATTCTCTTTCACTTATGGGATATAGTCTATAAGAGCAAACATTTTGTTTCTTCTGCAATGTGGTTCTATTCTATACATAAATACTTGTGCCTTGGAAAGAAAAAAGTGATAAGTCATATTATCAACTGTACATCATTTCAGGCATATTAAAGCTCCAATTCTACATCTACATTAAAGCTACAGTTCTATCAACTTGCTGATTTGCAAGTTGATACCTACCGTACAGGATTTAGACATTTTCCAAATAAAAATAGATTTTATTGTTTGATTGATGGATTAAATTTATATGCCGCCATCTCACTGTTGAGCAAGGCAATTATATCTCAGTCCTGTGTAATATGATGCAATATATATAACATACATGAAAAGATGGAGCTTCAGTTGTCCAATTAGCTAAAGTGTAAGATATCAGCTCACAAATATTTATTAATTTCTAAAATGCCAGCAGCTGTATTAACACTCAAGTAAAAATACTAGTTGAGTTGCAAGGAAATATATAGCTAATGGTCTGAATATTTTTTTCTATATTTATTAGGATTTTCCACCTAATTAGAGGCAGATAATATTTCTGGCTAAACTGGCTCACAAGTTGAATTTATGATATGCAAAATAAACTGCTGGAACTCACCTCTATTTTTTCATTTTCTTTCTTCAAGATCATTAATGAGTTTTCACTCCTTAGACTTGCTTTCACAATGAGTTCCATGCTGTGAATTTTTGCCTAGAATAAAATAGAAGTGATAACGTTTACCCTTACATTGATGGTTCCCAATTCAAAAGATGTCCCAGAGAGGAAAGTGCTATAAAACATTTTATAAAAAAATGTCAGTAGAAGTGCACATAAAGGAATTTGCTGTAATGACAGAATAATTTACTATTACACTCCTTTAATGATCTTCATAGGGAAAATAAGCACCATTTTGGCTTATTTAGGAAAACCTTTTCTTCTGGAGGTTTGTATCCCTTAGTGGATACTACAGTTTTAGTTTGTCTCAAACTCCACCATACACCTCAAGGCATGCTGGAGTTGGGAAACAATCTGGACTCTACACAAATGTTGCTTACCATCTGGATCACTTATTGTCCAATGTTTTCAGTTGTCCTTTTTTATAATCTCATGAGATCAATCTTTGGACCAAAGGACAAAAAAAATGCTTGCAAGTTGAAGCCAATGCTAGAACATGGAGATTTCCCCCGCCCTTTCTAATACAGCTTCTAAGGCAATATCTTCATTGTAAAAAAATGCTATACAGGAAACCAGAAACATATGGTTTATACAGCTGCATATAAAGATTTGATTATGTGCCATCAAGCTATTTTCAACTCCTAGCAACCAAATAGATTTTTCTACAAGATGATCTGTCCCTAACCTACCCTATTCTTCCATGTCTCCCAACAGTGTACTCATGATCTCGTAACTAAGTCCATCTACTTTGCTGTTGTCCGCCTTCTCTTTCTAACTTATCTAGCATTAGAGCCTTTTCCAGAGAGCTGAATCTTCACATAATGTGTCCAAAATAGGATAATTTGAGCCTGGTCATTTGTGCCTTGAGTGAGAACTATGGATAGATTTTTTTAAATGATCCATTCACTTGGTATTCTCAGGAGTCTTTTCTGACCTAACCTGCTTGTTTAAAGTCCAACTTTCACTTCCATGACATGTCACAGGAAATACCATGGCTTACATACAGCTACAGACACATTACAGCATTTCAATATTTTTTTCCAAGATCTTCATGGCTGTTCTATCAAATGATAGTCTTAGCTGCTTGTTCCTTTATTGTTGATGATTGATCCTAAACAGCAAAAGCTCTTCACCACTTCAATATCTTCATTATCAATTTAAAACTGATGTTGTACCTGCTGTCAAAGTTTGGTCTTCTTTATATATAATTTTAGTTTTATTTTTTCACTGTATTCTTCTTTGATTTTTAGTCCTATCACATGCCTGAATACTTAGGCAATATTCCCTCTTTTCAGTGGTATGTTCCCTTTTTAGCTTTAGTTACCTGGGAAATTTCTCTGATGAATCAGGACTCTAGTTTTGTTTTATATCTCGTCTTGGCTCTGCTGGAAGAGTATCCCTTACGATGTCTATGGAGATTCTCAGTCATCCAGGTCATGGTTGTTTCAAAGGTGCTTTTTCAGGAGGCAACTGGACTTTCTTGGTTTTTCTTTTGAAGACGTTTCACTTTTCACCCAGGAAACTTCATCATTTCTGACTAACAGCTCCAGTCAGAGCTGAAGAAGCTTCTTGGATGACAACTGAAATGCCTTCAAATGAAAAAAAAAACCCTCCTCTTGAAAAAGCACTTTCAGGACTCCCTTATGGCAAAATGGAAAACCCAAGCCATGATGGCACAAATGGCTGCATTTCTCTCTAGGCCAGTCTCTGCTTTCTTTGAATATTAACAATACCCTTTACTGAAAAATAATTAACAGTATCTAGCTGGCCATCACTTTATAAAGGCAATTTTGCTCTGGTTTCAAAATCAAGAATCCACCAACATCCATGAACACTGCTAAGTGCTATCAATATTTTCTTTTTAGAGGAAAGAAATTCTTCTTTTCACTTTACACTCTGTCTTAGTGAAAGGAAATTAATTATTACTTGGCCTGCAGCAGAAAAAAAAGTCTGCAGGTTATTGTTTTACAACATTACAGTCCTATACCATAATGTTTTGCCTCAAACATATGTAGATGGGTGAAAGTTTATGTTGCTCATTGCTTTAGCATGAAGAAACAAGGAAAAAGGAGGAGAATTTAACACATTTCTTATTTCTTATGTCATAATAGTATACGGGTAGTCCTTGACTTCCAACCACAATTGAACCCACAATTTCTGTTGCTAAGCAAGACAGTTGTTAAGTGAATTTTGCCCATTGTATGACCTTTCTTGCCACAGATGCTAAGTGAATCATTGCAATTGTTAAGTCAGTAAAATGATTGTTGAGTGAATCTGGCTTCCCCATTGACTTGGCTTGTCAGAAAGTCACAAAAGGAGATCGGATGATGTGGGACATTGCAACAGTCATAAATGTGAATTTTGAATACATGACCATGGAGATGCTGCAATGGGCATAAATGTGAAAACTGGTATAAGTCATTTTCCTCAGTGCCATTACAACTTCAGATGATCACTAAATTGTAAGTCAAGTACTACACTGTAATTATGAAACTCAATATAGTTTACTCTTGTATCTATTACCATCAAGAGTTATTGAGCTAGAACAGTGGTCCCCAAACTTGGCAACTTTAAGACTTGTGGATTTCAACTCCCAGAATTATCCAGCCAGCATAACTGGCTGGAGAATTCTGGGAGTTGAAGTCCACAAGTCTTAAAGTTGCCAAGTTTGGAGACCTCTAACCTAGAGTTTCCATATTCCCAGTATGGCTAACATCTGGGAATTCTGAGCATGAATAAAAATCAATAACTCCATCAATTCCTTAACATTTGTACCCATATGCTTTGATCAAATTTGCCTTACGGCAAATACACCAGCAATAAAATTACATTAAATTGAACATATATCAAGAAATAACTAAAACATTTGAATCACGATAAAAAAAACTTGCCCCTTGAACAAATTATGTATTAATAATACAGCATAACACTTCTTTCAGTAGAACCTTCCCAGCCAGTACCAATAAAAATAAAGCAATTAGCATGATGCATGTACCTATAATATGTATATGATTTTGGCAAGATATCATGTTAAATTCTTAATAAACATGATAGCTCACTTACCTTTATGAAAGTAGGCTTCCAGAGTCTGAATGAAATATTCACATGAGTTATATTTGATGGGGCTATAGTGCAATTAATTGATGCACAGTCATATCCATCACAATTCTGTATAAAAGACCATAGACACATTAATATATTTGCAAAATATAATTACCCCAAATAACAAAATTTAAATAACCTGACACATTCTCCTTATCATGCTGAAATAAGTATGAAGTGTCATGATAATAATGGTTACAGCAGTAAAGGTCATTCAGTGTTCAGATTGCTCATCAGTTTGCATTCAGGAAGGCCCTCACTGCAGGCTATGATAAATAAAATAAAAATCTGTTTCACAATCTAGTAAGGATCACTCTACTAATGTTATTTGTTTAATCAATTTATATGGCTGCACATCTAGTGAATGTGCCTTTGGGTGCCACTTACCACATACTAAAACAAGAAGAAATGTTAACAAAAAAGAAAAACTACAATGGCCACTGAGGATAAAATCAGCCAAAACAAATAACAAACAACATTCAATGGACAAACTAACCCTTTGTTTCTCAACCTTAACAATCTTAAGATGTTTGTGATTCCCTTTGTTGGCAAAGGAATTACAACAGTTGAACTCCACAGATCTTAAAGTTGTTGAGGCTGAGAAACACTGATTTAACCTTCCAACCCTAGCCCCCCAATGCCTTGGAACACATCCAAGTCTTCAGTGCTTTATGAAATACCAGCATTGTTGGGACCACCACCAAGAAACACTCCTGTAAATAATCTGACATGAAGGACTTTGTAGGTGACAACTAGCATCTCACATTGAACCAGAAGCACTGCAATTCATGGAAAAATGGTGTAATATGGGCATGTGTCCATCACTGTTTACACTATTCATTTATAGCTTCTGAATGGAAAGGGCAATTTCCAAAAATTCACATGGGAGGTGACTAATGTATGAACAGTATCTCCAGGTCCAGGAAGGGGCACTCTTAATTCCTAGAGTGAATTATTTTTTCTGACAGTGCAAATCTCTTGCATTAGCCATGACAGCCTTATTAAAGGCATTACCAACATTTTCATGATGTGTAATTGTTTTAATTGATGATTGACTGAAACACTATCATAGACATTGATGGATATTTGTTTTTTAACCTCCTTATGTGGAGAGATGGTGAAAATCAAATTTCCAAAGCTAAACATTTAAAAAGTCCATGTTGTAGATTTAAAAACATTATTTCCAATTACTTTTCTAGCAATAAGAATATTATAATTGCATATCATTGCTCTTAGCAAAAGAAAAATATACATATGATTATATTCATATGATCACAATTCAACCCCAACTTAACATTGTACTAAAATGTATTATTAACTATTCCAAACTCCCCTAAAATTGGGTATACATACTATGTTGGGATCCTTTAGAGGTTCTCGTATTCTTGATGTTGTGAATGGATTGCCCATATCAATCTTTAACAAATCACTTGGATGACTGGATTGGCATTTTGCATTCTATCACAAGAAGAACAATTGTAATTGTATATTGCAATAATTTTAACAGAGGACTCCAAGTCTTTCCCCAAAGATAACATCACCTGACTATTTTCTGGCCAGAATGTTTAATTGCTAGAAAAAGGGTGACTCTCAGGTTCACTTTTTCTAATAAGCCAAAAGGCCACTCAACCTTCTGAAAATTGAGAAACACAAGAACTGTGGGGAAGAACAAATCACTAGTTCCCTCTACCTTCATTCTTCCAGATCAGAGTATACAAATTCTTAACCTCTGCTACCAGTTTTGGGCTCTTTAGCAGTTATTGTTTTTTAACGTTACAATTTCTAGTGCATATATATTTAATTTTACAATTAATGTGAAAGCTTTATATAAAGTATACAAAAGGATATATTGAGCATAATATGTAACTTTAAAACACAGTTTAACACTTGGGCAAAATTAAAATATATCAGAAATATTTCAGTTTTGTTTACATTATGGTTATTTATTTTTATATTCATACAACTTATTTTCTTGGAGTTGAAGTTTGTTTACAATGAGTGATGTCCTTTATTTTTATTACTGTTAAATAGTTTGGGCTGAAAGGTAATGATTGAACCCATTATCTAGTGAGCTCCATGTTTAAAACAGGATTTAATTTGGGTTCCTAATGTACCAAGTTGGCATCTTCATTACTATATCTTTTTTGGCTCTCTCAAATGTCCAAATGAGTTTATATTCATATTTCCTAAATTCAATGTCTAATTATTATAGCAAAACTCCTTACTTGGTTTGTGTTAAGTTTGCATGAAGAGACAGACGCGGAGTGCTTCAAGCTCTTTTGTTTTATTAGTGACTACAGCTCAGAACGGACCCAATTTGGCTGGGCTGTGGCTGCTACTTATAGCCAGCAGCCGCAGTTGACAGCCAATCAGAGTGCAGGGTTTTCCCGCACTTTTAAACCAATCATTTCTGACATTTTACAAGAACAGTTCAAACTAAACCAATGACTTTAAACCTACATACATAACAGTTTGAGACCAAGATCCCAGCATTCAAGACCTGAGCACCATGCAACAGGGTGAGTGCCCATCTTTGCCTACTCCTGCTCACTTTGCATGTTCAAAAGCATGTAAATGTGAGTAGATAAATAGGTATCACTTAGGTGGGAAGATAACAGCACTCTGTGATGTCATGCTGGCCACATGACCATGGAAATATCTTTGGATAATGCTGGCTCATGAATTGAAGTTAAGTGCCACCCACTATAGTTGGCAATGACTAGTGGGGTAAAATCCACAGGAACTCCATTCCTTTCCTTCCTTCCTTGCTATCCTCCAGGTTTATTGGATTATGGGAAATGAAGCATCAGAGGAGAGGCCTAGAGGGCTGTTGGAGGTCCAGCAGGTCCGAATCTGACCGAGCGCAGTTAAGATCCTATACTAGGTCTTATCTTGCTGCAATGGGAGCGGAGAAGTCTGCTTACTTCTCTGCTCTCATTGCGTCTGCAGATAATCGCCCGGCCACCCTGTTCAGGGTCACTGTTTCCTCCTTAATCAGAGGGGGGGAGGACCCTCCGTGGGGATGTGCCAAGGAGTTCAGTCAGCATCTGTCGGACAAAATCACTCAGATCCGGACCGGCTTGGACTCCAACTGGTCAGAGTCTGACGGGAGTATGATGATGGGTCTTAGGGATTTCATCTGGGAGGAGTTTGATCCTGTGACTCCAGATGAGGTGGACAGTGCTGCCACATGTTTATTGGATCCGTGTCCCTCCTGGCTGGTTTATGCCACCCAGGAGGTGACACAAGGCTGGCTCCAGGCAGTAACTAATGCTTCTTTGAGTGAGGGATCCTTTCCCCCCACCTTGAAGGAGGTGGTGGTGAGGCCCCTCCTCAAGAAGCCTGCCTTGGACCCAGCTATTTTGAACAACTTCCGTCCTGTCTCCATCCTTTGCTTTGTTGCGAAGGTTGTTGAGAGCGTGGTGGCCCGACAGCTCCTGATGTTCCTGGAGCAAAACAACTATCTTGATCCGGGGTTTCAATCCAATTGGGTTTCAGGCCCAGGTGCAGCACGGAGATGGCATTGGTCGCACTGGTGGATGATCTCTGGAGGGCGCAGCATAGGGGTTACTCCTCTGTCCTGGTCCTGTTAGATCTCTCAGCGGCTTTTGATACCATTGACCATGGTATCCTACTGCAGCGCCTCGAGAGGCTGGGGGTGGGGGGCACTGTTTTATGGTGGTTCTTCTCCTACCTCTCAGGTTGTATGCAGTTGGTGTTGGCAGTGGGGCAGAGATCGGCCCCGAGGCTCCTCCTTTGTGGGGTGCCTCAGGGGTCGGTTCTTTCGCCCCTCCTGTTCAACATCTATATGAAGCTGCTGGGTGAGATCATCCATGGTTTTGGGGTGAGGTATCATCAATATGCTGATGATACCCAGCTTTTTATCTCCACCCTAAACCAACCCAGTGATGCCCTTGACATGATGTCCAGGTGCCTAGAGGCGGTACGGGTCTGGATGGGGAGGAACAGGCTCCGGCTCAACCCAGCTAAGACCAAGTGGCTATATGTACCGGCATCTTGAGTTATGTTCCACCTTTAGCTAGGGGGGGAGAGGTGTTGCCCCTCATAGATAGAGTTCGCAACTTGGGTGTCCTCCTAGATATGCGGCTCAGTTTGGAGGAGCAGGTGGGAGCTGTGGCCAGGGGGGCATTTGCCCAGGTTTGCCTGGTGCGTCAGTTGCACCCCTATATGGACCAAGATGCCCTACGTATGGTCACTCATGCACGGTTACTCATGCACTCATCATTTCCCGTTTGGACTACTGCAATGCTCTTTACATGGGGCTGCCCTTGAGGACTACTCGGAGGCTTCAACTTGTCCAGAATGCGGTGGCGCAGGTTGTGATGGGAGCATCCCGATACTCCCATACCCCTCTGTGTGAGCTGCACTGGTTACCAGTTGCCCTCCAGGTGAGATTCAAGGTGCTGGTACTGACCTATAAAGCCCTACATGGCTTAGGACCAGGGTACTTGCGGGAGACTCCGCTACCAGTAACGGCTTCCCAACGTCCCGTGCGCTCCCATAGGCAGGGCCTCCTTGAGGTGCCGTTGGCCAGACAGTGTTGGCTGGTGACCCCTAGGGGTAGGACCTTCTCTGTGGGAGCACCCACCCTATGGAATCAGCTGCCCCTGGAGCTTTGGGTGGCCCCTGACCTCCGATCCTTCTGTCATGGCCTGAAAACATGGCTATTCCAACTGCCGACCTGGACTGATGGAGGGGATGGGGTTTTTTAGTGAATTGTTTTTTATTAATTTTTAATTGATTATTGGGTTTCATATTTAATTCTTTTTAATCTTGTATTGTATTTGTACTGTTTTTATGATTATACGCCACCCCGAGTCCTTTGGGAGATGGGGCGGAATAGAAATCATCATCATCATCATCATCATCATCATCATCATCATCATCATCATCATATCTTCAGTTATTCCAGACATGACACCCATAATTTCCAATCAGTAGGACCAGGAGATCTATTTTCTTGCAGTGAGAGTAGGTTGGCATAACTGGAACCAGTTTGCAGAAGCCTCTTCGATGTGACAAACTATGCTTGAAACCAAAGGCTACTAATAGTGATTTGTATCATGGCACACTGCTCTGTTTTCCATATAGATAATGTATCTATTTTGATTTAGATTATATAGAGATTAGACAAATCGTTTACCTAAATTATAACATTAGATAAATCAGATATTATTTTAGAAGATAATTCCAGAGAGCATTTCATATTTTATCTAATTTATTATGATAGACAAGTAGTCAATTTCCCCCTTATAAATAACAATGCAAAGAAACACATGGAACATTTACTGATTCAAGGACTTGTGTTATGGAAATCAAACTCTAATTTTGAATTGCAGAGCAGTGTTAGTTTATATATTGCTGATTTACCTCTGAATATGATATCCTGGTGAAGTAAAGGATTTGATTTTCATCTGAAACATTCTTTGGAAATGAGATTTGCAGTGCAAGCTGTGGCTGTAAGAAATGTTGTCCTTTATCAATCTATAAATATGAATGAAAAGCTAATTAAAATAAAAATTAAAAAATGTTTTCCCTGTTATTAACAGGTGCTTCAGTCACTACTAAACAAATAACACATTGTACAATTTTATTACATAGCAGTAGATCTCCACCTTACCAAATTTGCATGCAAGGAAAATAATTATTTAAACATTATCTTATAAACCAAAGTCTATAAATTAAACTGAAACATATTCCTAAGGTAAAGTAAATAAAATGATCTGTGGTATATTTCCAATGGCCATTTTATATCACACTGACATAATGATTTGTTCTGGTCTGTTGTTTGTTGTAAATATGTTTATGCTTCTTACTAATTCCTTGCCAATATGGGTTCAGGGAAAAGATGGGGCATTTATTCTTCTGTAAATTGTCTATAACTGGCAAATGTTTATGGTTGAATGGATGAATTGTAGTGTACCAAACCAAAGTCACTGAGCTCCTACCAGAAGTATGAATTTGTTTCTACCCTCTGTAGTAATACACACCTACCCCAAATCTATCCTGAAAGTCTGGGTATCCTTTGCAGCAGATTTTTGGATATGTGCAAGGGAAAATACATGATAGTAAAAATCAGTAAGGTGACCTGAAGCTCCATTTGCAGAAAGTTTTGTCTAGTTCATAGAAAATATTACAACCTGGCATAGTAAAAATTTTCCTGATTAAAAAAAATACAGCACATAAATGTTATTTTTTTTAAAGTCCACAACCAAAAAATGTCATTGTCTCTTACCAAATAGTTTATATTAATTTCTTCTCCAATATTGTCAGTGGAATTAATGACTGCAGGTATTGTATCATTTGCAGCGATGATGATGTGATGTGGACTAGATTCTCTTAAAAAGAAATAAAATAATGTTCAGTGATTTAGAATCACAAAGTAGTCACATATCTCATTTCAGTTATCCATACAAAATGAAACGAAACAAAACAATATGATGGTGTTATTCTTGTTCAAGAAAATATGAATTTAATAAGCCTGAGATTTTTTTCCTGAATGCATAATTTTCCCATCCAATTTATATAGTATGAAATTGTTAATCCAGTTTAAACCAACTAGTGAAATGCAACAATCTAATTCCATTCTCTTTAAATAGTGGTAATAGAGGTAAAACATCGATTAATTAAATAAGTTTTCAGTGATGGAATAAGCCAGATAATACATTATGCAATTTTTATCATATATAAGATGTGGAACAGTGTGGTTTCTCTATTTACTTATAATTGGTTGCAAGAGTTTCATCGCTCTATTTACTTATGATTATGGTTGCTCTATTTACTTATGATCAGTTAATCATTATAACACATGTAAGGTATTTTATGGACTGGTCATTAACTGCAGTAAATATTCTTCTATCTTTTTTTCTATGAATAAATCTGAAAAATAGCAATGCTGTATTTCTAGATCTTTCAAAGTGTAAAAAAAAAGGCAACTTTAACATCATGCTTTGGATATGAAATATCAGAAACAATAGTGTGTGTGTGTTTGTGGGTTACATTAAAGGATTCCATATACATTCAGGATTGGGAATAAAAGAATATGAACACTTCCAGAAGGATACCATGGGCAGGGGTTCAGCATCAGTCAGATTCAAGAGCCCTTAATCATCCAGAGTCAAGAGAACTAGGAAGCAAGTTAGGAAACAGTGCTACCACATGACTCTCTTGTTTTGTGGAAGAGGGGACTTTCTACCAATAGAACAGAAAAAACCTCCAGGATGATCAGTATAAAAAACAGATAAAATCTAGTTATACCTTTTAAATATTAATCCACTTTCATATTTTACTGGAATTGAAATAGTTCCTCTGTTGTCTCCAAGGGTCTCATCAAGTTCATCACTATCACTAGAACAAAACATATTTTAAAAGTTGCTTTAGAACACAATCTATTGTAATCAACAAGCTATTATACTCAAAACACCAACCCATGTTTTGCCTTATTGTTACATTATAAAAATTATTTCATTTTTACTTGTAAAGAAAAAAACACTTGAAGTGGAAAAATATGTAACTAATTGCTGAGAGGAAAGTCCAGATTTAAAATAGACAACTAAGAATGGAATCCAAAAGAAATGTTTTTTGTGCAACAGTTAATTAATATCTATGCTAGTTTATCAAATTTATAGATGTTATCAGCAACTATTGTGAATTCAGTAGTGAACATGAAATTTAATGGTAACCTAAGAATGTCAGCAGCCAATCAAATCATAGGGCCACTGCAAAATATCAATGAAACATTAACTCATATAAAGAAGCAAGGAAATATTTATTGATGTTAGAAAAGTAGCACTAGCACTTAGATTTATACTGCTCCATAGTGCTTTACAGCATTCTCTGAGCAGTTTACAATGTCAGCATAATTCCCTCAACAATCTGAGTCCTCATTTTACTGACCTTGGAAGGATGGAAGGCTGAGTCAACCTTGAATTAGCCAGGATCATACCCTTGGCTGTGGGCAGAGTTAGTTTTCAATATTGCATTGTAACCACTACCAACATACTGTCAGGATTTTTTCCCCTTAATTCAAAACCTTTAAACTTTTATTCCACTATAAATGGACAGAGTATTCTACCCTTTGAATTTCTTTAGGGGATAGAAACTGTTAGATTTGCATGAAGAGTCAGACGCAGAGTGCTTCAGTGAAGAGTTTATTAGTGACTACAGCTCATAACAGACCCAACTTGGCTGGTCTGTGGCTGCTACTTATAGCCAGCAGCCGCAGTTGCCAGCCAATCAGAGTGCAGGGTTTTCCCGCACTTTTTAAACCAATCATTTCTGACATTTTACAAGAACAGTTCAAACTTAACCAATGACATTCAAACCTGCATACATAACAGAAACCATTTTTCCCTTTTATATTTTCTTTCTTTATTAAGTTTTCTTAATTCTACCCAAAGCTGAAAACCACATAAGAACACTGAACCTTCCACTAAAGGAGTAGATAATGAATCTGTTTTAGGATTTAATAGTTTGGATGCTTAAATATGCTTACAGTATAAATGGAACTTACAAGTGTTGGAAGTCTGTTCAGTTTTTCTGATTTGAATTAATATAAGCTTTGATTAGTTTCAAATTTATCCTTTATTAAACCTTTTAACCACTTACATTACCATTGTTTTAGGTATCATTTTACTATATTGCCATTAATTCTTTTATTACATTTTAATCATTCAATGAAATTTATTATTTTATTTCATTCTTTTTATATATCATCATTTAGCCTTTTATTCCAATAAAGTATAGACTAATTTTCCTTTTGTACAATCTTGATTCAATGGAAACCCTCCAAAAATTCACTGGAGGAATCCAAAATAAAGAGAATGGACCCCAATTCAATCTAAAGGTATGTAGATATTACTGGAACCAACCTTGTAACAGAAAAGTGAATTGTTGCATTTTCCAGGAGGTGGGACACATTGAACTGGAATGCTATTTCGAAGAAAATCTAAATGAAAAGAGAAAGTGCATAAAATGTCAGTGTTTATAATAGAATAGAATAAGAGAGCTGAAAGAAGGTCTTCTAGTCTAGTGTATAAAATCTTCTAGTCTGGTCTATAAAATAAAGTAAAACTGCAATTATATTTTCAAAAAAAATCGAATACAATTCATCATTACATTTCCCCTTAGTAAAATAAATGTTTTATTTTTAACTACACTGAGCAATAAAATGAAGATGAGGATGTAAAGTCTGGAGGCAGTCCCTAGTGTACACACACACACACACACACACACACACATTATGAAGTTCTTGTGAACATTTGGATTAATGATTCCATTTAATATAGGTATTTATATAAAGTCAAAATAAAATCTGTGCATATGAAAAAGAAAAGCAAAAAACTGTGAATGACAAAATCATCCTAGTGCTACAATTCATTTGAAATTTTTGTTTTAATTTAGAAATATTACATGCAGGTATGAACATGGACTTAACATTTGAAAATTGTTGTTTAAAATATTTTTATAATGCCCCTCACATAGACTTCCCCAACTTATTATTAATGTTCAGCTCATAACCTTAAAATAACCAATAGTCATGAGTAATGTGATAGTATCATCATGGATTGACAACTGCTGATAGAAATACAAGGATTTGAATTAAATTATTGCACTTTTTATCACTTTGAAGGTAGGCTATTGAGAGTAAACTGTTTTTGAATATTCTCCTGAAATGGTAGAGACTCATCTCCTTTATAAATAACACAGTCATCAAAAGAAGGAAATGTGCGTGGATTAGAGGGTTTCCTTGAAACTTGAGTAGAAAGAGATGTGATATCTGCAGGAAATATTTTAAAGAATAAGGAAGATGACTTTAACAGAATTGTGCAAGAACTATTACCTAGGCAAAAGATACAACACAATCAGGCTTGCAAAGTTCTATTACTATAGCCAATCTCCACAGAAAGCAATTTTAGCTTTCCTATGGGCTTGATTTTTTGGGGCTTGTCTACCTAATGTCAATCTTGCAAGGCTGATTGTGTTGTAAACCCTCCCTTTCTTATACTTCAATGAATAAGGGTGGCATATGCCTGATCCACTTCCAAATGTTACCCTATTGTTGATTTAGATAATGTTTCATTCCCCTTTTGCCAGCTCTTGCATATTTCTGACAAGCTTATGTCTCTTCCTCTCTATACATACAGAGTTAATTTTCCTCTGTTGCTTTAATATCAACCAAACCAATTGTTTCTCTGTTCTAATTCCACTGGGTTTCACTAGCAGGTTTTTAGCTTTTTTTATAAGGCTTATATTGCACTAAACAGACAGACTACTTTATATAAATATATTTCATAAACCATGTAGCAAAAAGCTGCAAGTAGTAAAGGTATTTTGCTCATAAGGCACTGGAGAAGATATTGTGGGAAAGTTCATTTTTAGCCAAGTTCCTGTCGAGACAACTGAGCCAGATGACAGAATATGACAATCTGGTAAAAAGAACAGAATTTCACATAAATTATTTTTATAATGTCTCAGTCATACAGAAACACTAACAAGAATGGCTGGATGCTACCACAACAGCTGTTCTGTCTTCACTGGCCAATGTGAGTGAAGGTAAGAAGTATATTTTAACATGAAGCATCCCATCATTCTAAAAGGTTACAGCTGTTTTTGGCCTTGCTTTGCCTAAAGCATAACTAGCAGAACTCTAGCTCGTTCATTTGATGGCACCCAGTCAAAAATGATAGCTGTTCCAGACCATCACGGCGTTTCTACACTGGTCCTTGGTGGTCTCTGAGCTTGCTTGTTTTCTTGCAGATGTTTCATTATCCAAGCTAGGTAACATCATCAGTTCTAGTCATGATGTTACCTAGTTTGGATAATGAAATGTTTGCAAGAAAACAAGCAAGCTCAGAGACCACCAAGGATTCCTCATTTCAACCCTGAGCTACAAATATTTTCCTTTATTGGTATCATCTCTAGGATATTTGAAGTAGGTGGTATAAAATTTGAAATAAGGTATTGTCAGAAAGTAGAACTTTCTGGAGTTACTATGCAGTTTACAAATTAGTAGAGTTTGATGGGGTGATCAAACCTACCAATGACAGGGTGGCATTGAGCACCTCACTGTAATACTGTAGGACACGCCCCTAAGTATAAAAGGGCTGTCAACTGTCATTTTCAAATGTGAGAAAAGAGAGAAAGAAAATGAGGAGATTGGAGATACTGAGAAGATCCAAGACTCTGAGGAGATATTAGGATCTGACAGACTGAGGTCTGTGTATGAGAAGATATAGCAAAGAGATCTGAGAGAAGATCTATAACCTAAAGAGAAAGGGACTTTCTAAAGAGGTTAGCTATATCTAAGAAGAGGTTATGAGAGGAAGAACTGTGAATCTCTCATAGTAACTTCTAGTTCCTTGAAGGACTGTTTAAGAGGAACGAAAGAAGAAAAGACTCTGTATATATTTAAGAATAATATATTTATTGATTATTCTGTTATAAATAAATCTGTTTTGATCTGACACAACTTGGCATTGCAATTTATTGAATGACTCTGTAAAATAGATATAGGTTTAAAGATCCAGGCCAAACTAAATTAATATTATTTAACAGGTATTATGCATATATAAATAAGGTACAGGGGTTTCCTTCTGCTGGAAATATATGTAATGGAGGCTCACATTTAATATTTGTATGAATACAATTAATATGCAATTTTAAAAAAGTGTAACTAGCAGGAGAGTAGGAAGGACTGAGGCTATATAAGATGGAGAATGGAAGATTCACTATTTTCTTTGAAGAGAAAACATTTTCTCTCTCATTCTCTTTCTGTGTGTGTGTGTGTGTGAGAGAGAGAGAGAGAGAAAGAGAGAGAGAGAGAGAGAGAGAGAATGAATCCTAGATCATATATTTTAAACAATGATTTGTTGAATAAACTAACATTAGCTGAGTTCACACAAGAAGTTAAACCAGAAGGTGGACAGCTCTAGTTAAAAATTCTGTTACATTGTTTCTCATCACTTTGAATTGGGAAATTTAAAATCTCTAAATCTGTTTTTAATTTTAAAGACAACAGTTCTATAGTTTTAATTTCAGCTATAATTTTATAAGCTAAGGAGAACTGGATCTGAAGATCAGGGTGGTTTAAAGCTGGAGGAAGGAACATCAATATACTTATCTGGTGAGATTTAAATTAACTGAAAATGCAAGTAGTGCAGTATCTAATAATGAAATTCAGTTACTCTGAAGATGAAGACAAAGATTAAATATGCAAAAGAGCAAACTATGACAACAGGTACATTAACCAGCCTTAGAATTGACAGTGAAGATACTGAAGTGGTGGATAGAATAGAATAGAATAGAATAGAATAGAATAGAATACTTTATTGGCCAAGTGTGATTGACACACAAGGAATTTGTCTTGGTGTAAATATTCAGTATGCATAAAAGAAAAGATACATTTGTTAACAATCAAGAATCATAACATACAACACTTAATGATAGTCATAGTCAAATCATACTAGGAAACAATCAATATAAATCATAAGGATACAAGCGACAAAGTTACAGTCCTACAATCACAAATGGGAGGGGATGGGTGATAAAGAGTGATGACAATCTTGTGAGTGTTGAGAGAATTATTTGTTTAGCAGAGTGATGGTTTTCGGGAAAAAACTGTTCTTGGGTCTAGTTGTTCTGGTGTGCAGTGCTCTATAGTGTCAGTTTGAGGGAAGGAGTTGAAACAGTTTATGTCCGGGATGTGAGGGGTCTGTAAATATTTTCACAACCCTCTTTTTGACTTATGCAGTGTATAGGTCCTCGATTGAAGGCGGGTGGGTAGTAATTGTTTTTTTCTGCAGTCCTAATTATCCTCTGAAGTCTGTCCTGTTGGGTTGCAGAACCAAACCAGACACTTATAGAGGTGCAGATGATAGACTCAATAATTCCTCTGTAAAACTGTATCAGCAGCTTCTTGGGCAGTTTGAGCTTTCTGAGTTGGCACAGAAAGAATATTCTTTGTTGTGCTTTTTTGATGATGTTTTTGATGTTAGGTGTCCATTTTAGGTCATGTGATATAGTAGAACCTAGAAATTTGAAGGTCTCTACTTTTGATACTGTGTTGTCTAGTATTGTAAGAGGTGGTAGTATGGGAGGGTTTCTTCTAAAGTCTACCACCATTTCTATGGATTTATTTATTTATTTATTTATTTATTTATTTATTTATTTATTTATTTATTTAATTGGACTTATATGCCGCCCCATCTCTGAAGACTTGGGGTGGCTCACAGCTAAAACATACATATACAATAAATAATTAAAAAAGAATTAAACAATTATAAAGTCCAATAATACCAAATTTAAAATTTAAAACTATCCCATACCCCCCCGTGAGGTTTTGAGTGTGTTCAGTTCGAGATTGTTCCAGTTACACCATGAGGCAAGTTGTATAATCTCCTGTCTGTATGCAGATTCGTTGTTGTCTCGAATGAGAACAATCACTGTTGTGTCATTTATTTATTTATTTATTATTTGGACTTGTATGCTGCCCCATCTCTGAAGACTTGGGGCAGCTTACAACTAAAAACAATGACAATAAATGATTAAAAAGAATTAAACCATTCACAAGCCCAAAAAGTTACAAAACTAAAATTTACAATAATTTAAAATAATTTAAAAAAAACCATCCCCCCCAGGGAGGGGTCACAGCCCGGATTAGTCGAACAACCAGGTCTTCAGATCATGGCAGAAGGTGCGGAGGTCAGGGACCAGGCGGAGCCCCAGGGGCAATTGGTTCCAGAGGTCAGGGGCCGCGACAGAATAGGCTCATCGCCGGGGGACCGCCAGCCGACATTGACTTGCCAACGGGACCCCGAGGAGTCCTTGCCTATGTGCTCGCACAGGGCGGTTGGTGCTCGATATCGGCAGGAGTCACTCCCTTAGGTATTGAGGACCCATGTCGTGAAGGACTTTGTATGTTAAAACCAAAACCTTGAATCTCACCCGGAGTGCAACCGGCAACCAATGCAGGCCACGCAGGAGGGGGGGTAATATGGGAGAATCGGGAAACTCCCATCACCACCCGCACCGCCGCATTCTGCACCAGCTGCAATCTCCGGATGGTATGCAAGGGCAGTCCTAAATAGAGAGCGTCATCAGCAAACTTCAGTATTTTAACAGATGGATCATTTGAGATGCAGTCATTGGTATATAGGGAGAAGAGAAGTGGAGGAAGCACACAGCCTTGGGGGGCCTCTGTGCTGATTGTACAGGTATCAGATGTGATTCTGCCTAGCTTCACCTGCTGCTTCCTGTCTGTTAGGAAGCTTATGATCCACTTACAAGTGTGTTCAGGTACCGCTAGTTGGTTTAATTTACTTAGAAGAGTGTCTGGAATGATGGTATTGAATGCTGAACTGAAGTCTACAAAGAGGACCCTTGCGTAGGTATTTGGAGATTCAAGGTGTTGTAGGATGTAATGCAGAGCTATGTTAACAGCATCATCTGTCGATCTATTTGTTCGGTATGCAAACTGCATGGGATCTAACAGCAGATCCGTGATGGTTTTCAGGTGGGACAGCACAAGCCTTTCAAAGATTTTCATAACTACAGATGTTAGAGCAACTGGCCTGTAGTCATTCAGCTCCTTGATGGAGGGCTTTATTGGCACTGGGTAGAGCGCTTGAAACAGGAAGGAACATAGCACATCTCTAGTGATCTATTGAAGATTCGGGTGAAGATGGGGGCCAATTGGTCAGCACAGATTTTTAAGCAAGAAGGAGTTACAGTATCTTTTTTCCTGGCTTTTATCTGTGTAATAGATCTTGCACTTCTTTTTCTGTGATCACCAGAGGTTGTGAACCCAATGGATTGGGGCCAGTTGTAGGAGGCTTGGCTGTTATTGGTGTGTTTGAGATGTGGGTTGTGGAGATAGGTGGCTGTAGTTTCTTTTCAAACCTGCAGTAAAACACATTCAGGTCATCTGCTAGTTTTTGATTTCCTTCTGCTTGGGAAGGAGATTTCCTGAAGCCAGTGATGTTTTTAAGCGTTTTCCACATGTTTGCTGGTTCATTTGCTGAGAACTGATTCCTTAACTTTTCAGGGTAGCTTCTTTTTGCTGCTCTGATCTCTCTTGTTAATATGTTTCTGGCCTTGTTGTATAGCATTCTGTCACCTTTTCTGTAGGCTTCCTCTTTGGAATGACGTAGCTGCTTAAGTTTAGCTGTGAACCAAGGTTTATTGTTACTATATATTTGCAGGTTCCTTTTGGTACACATAAGTCTTCGCAGAAGCTGACATATGATGTTACAGTATCTGTGAGCTCACCTAGGTCTGCAGAGGCATCTTCAAAAACATTCCAATCAGTGCAATCAAAGCAGGCCTGCAGTTTCAGCTTTGCCTCATCTGAGGAAGTTTCACTGATTTAATTGTTGGTTTCATGGTTTTAAGTCTTTGTCTGTAGGCAGGTACAAGGTGAATCATGCAGTGATCAGAGTGTCCCACAGCTGCTCATGCTGAAGACCTATAAGCATCGTTTACTGTTGTGTAGCAGTGGTCTAAAGTATTTTTGCCTCTGGTGGGACAATTTACATGCTGGAAATATTTTGAGAGCTCTTTCCTTAAATTTGCTTGATCAAAATCTCCTAAAATGATGGGGAGGGAACCTGGATGTTTGGCTTCAGCCTCCATAATTTGATCAGCAAGAATTTGTAATGTCTTCTTGACACAGGCTTGTGGAGGAACATACACAGATATTAGGAGAAATGAGGAGAACTCACGTGGAGAATAAAATGGCTTGTAGTTGAAGTGTAAAGACTCTAAGTTTTCATTACAGAACTTATATATTATAGTTATATCCTGAGACCAGCTGTTGTTGATATATAAACATAATCCTCCACCCTTTGTTTTACCTGATGTCTCTTCAATTCTGTCTGATCTAAATGTCTGAAATCCTGGGATGTATATAGTATTGTCCCCATGAATTTGTGGATTAAGCCAGGTTTCAGTAAAACAAAGAACTGCAGAATTATAGAAATCAGAATTCCATCTATTTAAGAGATGAATTTCATCCATCTTGTTAGCAAGTGAGCGTAAATTAGTCAGAAAGATTGAAGAGAGAGGAGTTTTTTCCCCCTATCCTTAGTCTGTTTAAAATTCCCGCTCATCTACCTCATCTAGGACTACCCTTGCATACTATCCAGAGATTACAGCTGGTGCAAAATGCTGTCTGCATTGGGTGCCGGTTGTGCTCCGGGTGAGATTCAAGGTGTTAACTTTAACATACAAAGTCTTCATGACATGGGTCCGCAATATTTAAGGGAGCAACTCCTGCCGACATCGAGTACTAACCCCTGTGCGATCACATAGGCAAGGACTCCTTGGGGTCCCGTCGGCTGGCCATTTGGCGTCCCCTGAGCCTATTCTATTCTGCCCCTGACCTCTGGAACCAACTCCCCTGGGACTCCACCTGGCCCCTGACCTCCGCCTTCCGCCGTGAATTGAAGACCTGGTTATTTAACCAAGCCGGGCTGTGACCCTTTGGGGGGGCGTGGTTTTTATCATGGTTTTATCATGTATTTATGTAATTATATTTCAATGGGGCTTGTTAGTTTCATTCTTTTTTAATTATTTATTGTTCTTGTTGTTTTAGTTGTGAGCTGCCCCAAGTCTTCAGAGATGGGGCGCATACAAGTCTCATTAATAAATAAATAAATAAATCTCCTTTTTTGGCCTTGTCACTTTCCTCCTTTGTTGTAATCCATAGCACCAGGAATTAGTTAGAATCTCCTCCACGTTTGCAAAGACAGGTGGGGGTGAGGAATCAGAAAGCTGCTCCTTAAGGAAACATTGCCTAACTCTTAGCAGATGGTCTTGTGAGTATGAAATCCATAGTGAATTGCAGATAATAATAAGGAATAAAGAAACCATTATAGAGCATTTCACCGAGGCAGCCATCGTCAGTGCCATCTTGGCTACAAGGCTACAAGATAGCTAATTGGGATTGCCCACCAAAAGTAAATAAACAGCAGTGAAAAATATGCTGTAAACTAGCACTTAGTATAGAAGCAGTTAAGGCCTTGGAAAAAATATTCTAATATTGTGATGTGTTTCATGCCTACAACAATCAGAATTATGCAAGAAATGGTTTTCCCCAGGACACACAAGTTGGATTTTTAAGAAGTAAGATAGGAAGAATATAAGTGTTTTTAGTATTGCTTAAGATTCCTGAGATACTACAGATGGCTAAGGAACAAAAAAATGGATTATACAACAAATCCATCTCAAGGCATGAAGGAGCAGGCCTAAATTATAGTATTTTGGCCTCATTGTGAGAAGACCTAACTTTCTTGAAAAGTCTATTGTGTAATGCTGGGAAAAGAAGAAGGGGAAAAAATGATGACCACCAGCAAAGTGGATGGACTCAATTACAGTGCCAAATGAATTCACTCCATAGAACTAGGTTATCTGCCTATCTGGTTGCTAAGAATCAACATCCACCTGAAGGCCTGTGTGTGAGATCACATGGACTTCATTATTATTTTAGCCATTATTATTTTAGCTTTTATGGCAACATAGATAAATTTAAAATAAGGATTATATTTAATAAATGCTGTTCAGTAGGCTGGAAGATTTAAAAAATTGCAAATAAAGAAAAATATGTACATGCTTTAATTTCCTGAATTATGAAGAATCTGTATAAAGATTCAGTATATATTGGTATATATATACTTAGTTTTTTTAGTACAGAATATACTATATACTACTAGGCTGTTCCACTCTCCTGATTTTCCCTTAAGGAAATATAATATTTTAGGAAGTTCACATGATCTCACACATAGGTCAGAGGCCAGGCCTCCCACATATCCTGTCACATAAACTTCAATTCTCAAGGAAGATCTGAATCAAGAATCTGGTTGCCTGAACTTTGTCTAACTGAAGATAAATGTCTCTTTGGTTACAAGCTCTAAGGAAGCAGTTGCTCTTATGATCACAAAGCCATTAAGGCATGCTTCCCTGATTTCTGCAACCAGGTTCATTTTACATCCAGGAGTTAATAATATATAAATACATATTACCCACAAATGCAGCTTGGAAACACTTTGACCTCTTGGAAAATTATTGTTTAAGTTCCCATATAAGTTCTATGTCTATGGTTTTCAGAATTCACATAAGACAAACCCTGTGCAATCCATTTGGTGGTGTTGGAAAGGGCTTCTGGGAACTTTTGTGTATTTAAACCAGCCAGGAATGCAAAATTTCATAAAGAAAATAGTCAAAGGTAGGGAGTTCTATTACATTATGGTAGCATCTGGAATGCCCAGACTTTTCACCCTTTTAAATGCTCTGAAATTCAATCAAATATTCTTTTTTTAAAATAAAAATCCTTCCCTCTTTTATCAATTTATGATCAGAGATAAATTAGTAACTGGAATTTCATGTGAAATGTCTTGTGGAATTGGCATCTTTATCTGGTTGCTGAATTCACATAGGCCATAGGTTTGCACAATATTCCCTAAGCAACAAGTAATCTAACCAAAGATAGATTGTTGTGCAAATGAATCAGTTAGGTTTTTACCTGAGGTGATTAAGTATGTTTCAAGGCCAACCTTTGCTCTTTTCAAGATCCAAACTAAAGTCCCCTCAATTCTGAACTGTTGTTTTCCTGTTCCTTTTATTGATATTTATCTGGAATTTATCTTCTAATGACATCTGGACAAACATTATCCTTCCCATCCCACGTATAGAAACTAAAAAAGAATGCAACAACTTTATCACATCTGACTATATCTCATCACATCACAATTAAGTGCACAACAAGGTTGGATTCTTAAATGAGGAATGTTTTAATTAGTCAAACTAATTAAGAATATTCCTCATTTGAGAAGGTGTTTGAGGAGAAAGTTCTAAATATGCATTCCATTTGCTGCTTCTCTATTTATTTCCTCTTTACTTTTAGTTACTTTTAATTCTTGTTTTGTTTCCTGTGGGTTTGAATGGTAAACATGAAATATATTAACTTTCTGATAACTGGTAACCTCTGTTCATTGTAGGATACCATTTGGAGAAATGTTGAAATATACACTTTTAATTCAGACACACAGACATGTATGCATATATCCACACACACACAAATTCATACTATGAATTCTTTAAAAAATGGTAGTATGGAACTTTGTTGGACACCAGAGGGAAGCAAAAGGAACCAAATAATACTATTAAAGAAGAAGAAGACTTTCATTTGACTTACTAATGCAAAATGGAACATCATAGTGGAATATTGGACATATTGAAAGATATTTGTGAACAGTGGACTCAGAATTTAATTTTAAGTGTGTCTGCCATTGTATATAAGCTATGTTTAAAAGATGTTATGGAAGAGTAATAGGTTTTATCAGATAAGACCGCAACTGATCTGAACATGCAATTAAAAATGACAGGCTACAAGAATGACAGAAAAAAATGCTACACTGGACACACAAATGGACATATACACTTTTGATTCAAAGTCTAGTCACCCAGAAAAAAAAAGTTGGTGGGAGGAGAACAGATATTTTCAAACATTATTTGTGTTTGTTTATGTTTAAATACATTATACACATGTCACTCAACTGTTTTGCATATCGTCTTACCTCCTCCTTGGGAGACAGGAAGGGATAGCCTACTTTACAAGTGATGTTCTGCCCGGTATCACAACTATCTTTCGGTATTCTCTGTATATAAAATGATAAGAAATCAATTATTTAAAATAGTAATAATAGAAAAAAATCAATATCCCAAAACATATTTGTGACTAACAGCTGCGGTTTTGCAATGGTTAAAATGTAGTACTGCAGGCTACTTCTGCTGACTATCGGATGCCTGCAATTTGGCAAATTGAATCTCACAAGGCTCAAGGTTGACTCAGCCTTCCATGCTTCCGAGAAAAATGAGGACCCAGATTGTTGGGGGCAATAGGCTGACTCTGTCAACACTTAGAGAGGGCTTAGAAAGCACTGTGAAGTGGTATATAAGTCTAAGTACTATTGCTATTGTTATGTAGTCCCAAACTTTGTGAACCAGAATTAGTGAAGAATAAATAATTGATCTCCCTGTGCAGCTTCATGACTGAGCAAGAACTGAAATTCCTTTAGGGTCTAGTCAAACCCCATCTACTAATCTACCTTCCACCATACCCCTTGCTCTGCCTTCCTCAAAACTCACCATTTCTAAAACTGCTATTTATTCTGGAAACTTTCATCAAGACTAAGCAGAGCTTCCTTATTGGAAGAGTAACAGCTGGGGATGATTTTAATTAGGACTCAAGAGTTCAGGAAAAGTTTGAAGCTCTCTCTCCATCTGCCATGGCCCTGATATGGATTTAATCCGCCTGTTCCTTATTCTTAAATAGAAATACATTCACATAATTAACATGCAGGACTTGATTAACTCATAATCATTATAAGGCATTTGATGCAATTGTAAAGGAAATAAAATCATCCATGAGTTTCAGTGCAGTCATATACACCAGAGAGGCACATTTTCCTCTGAAAAGTGTGCAGAAAGTGACAAAAAAGTGGGAGAGAAAACTAAGTTGTAATATTTAAATACAACTAACAGGATAGCTCTCTATGTACCGCATTCTATAATTTCTCTCTTTGTAAAATTAAACTATGAAAAGCAACGTGGATTCAAATCCAACGCATTCTGACTACAAGTTGTACAACTGCTTCATATATCTTCTCAAAACTAGATGTCATTGGATTAGGGTCTGCTAGCATGCCTAGGACTCTGGCTTCAATCAATTATTATTTTTTAATCAACATTTTCCTCTCATGGTAATGGTTACCAATCTTTGAAATTTCCACAAGATTGTTTGCAAAGGAACCACATATAGTCATATTATGTATGTACAGTATTATAATAAATATTCTTCATAGAATGATTATTTTGTGGAAAAAATAAGAGAATGTCCCCCATTTGCCTCCTGGAGTTCCTGAGAAAATATGTGGCATAAATCTATAATAAATAAACTTGTAAACCTGGAATATAGAAAAATCAATTATGGACATCCTAATTTCTCTAAATGAGTTTGCATTACTTTTTTCCCCTCCCAACAAGATGATAATTTAAAAATATCTACCTCAATTCCAGAAAAAATAATATTTGAAGAATGTTGCACATAGACTCTTGTATTGTATGCACTATCTTTTTTATTTCTGACCAACATTTGGACCCAGAATTTCAAATTATTCAATTTGATGATGAATGGAGATAAACTGAAAATATAAAAAGATAAAGAACGCAGATCATAAACAAGTGTAAAACAGCTCTGGCTTTGTACATCTTAAATTATATCTTTTATTAAGTCAGCAGCATATAATAAAGTGGAGGAAAAAACAGAAAATTAGGTGAACATTTTTTTGACAGTTGCAGAGTCTCATATAATTGGAGCCTTAAAATGGATTGGTATAAGATCTATTTACTGTTAGAAATGGGCTACATTTTATTACTTCATCATTCTAGAGTTAAAAAAAGAAAAAGGGTGAGCCTGACATTACTGCTGCTGTTATAATATGAGGGAAGAATCCAATATTAACACAGATTTGGACTATTGCTAAAAACAACAGCCTAATATTTGAACTTTCTACCAAGTAATGTTTAGTTTTGCAAAATAACTGTGATGTGACAGCACACACTATGATTTTCCCTTTTTCCACACTCAACTGTAAATGGAGCAGTGGTGGGATTCAAATATGTTTACCACCGATTCGGTGGGCATGGCTTGGTGGGTGCACTTTGTGTGCACGTGTGTGCCAAATGTGCACTTTGTACGGGCGCAGAGGCATTCTAACTCACCCTCCTGCAAGCCTGCATGATCCTGGTTGCTTCAGCAGCTGCCACGCAGCACTCTTCTGTGCCGCGTAAAGCAGCTGCGCTTCAAATTCAGAGGATAAAGGTGAGTATGAGAGCCCAGGCGGGTGGGTGGGCCCAACAGCAGAGTGACAGAGAGAACCAGTTCGGTCTCCACTGCCTATCGCTGCTACCGGTAGAATACCACCACTGAAATGGAGTAGGGAAATTTGCAGTGCAATGGTTGGCTCCCATCCCCCACCATCAGAACACATGAAGCTTCTTGGATGAGAAGCAAAACATTTTCTTCTTCTTCATCCAGGAAAAACAAACAGTCCAGTTGCCTTTTGAAGAAAAAAGCACCTTTGAGATAATTATGACCTGGATGACTGAGAGTCTCCACAGACAGTTGGCTCCCATGTAACTTCCCAAGATTATGGGTAGTTAACTCATGTCTTGCAGATCACATGTGTAGCTCTCAGCTGTTCTTTGTGATTACACAGTACTTAGGGCTACTGCTGTGCAAACCTTGTCACAACCCAGATGATTAATGAGCACCAAAGTATGAACACTCCTGTCCTATTCAGTTTGGCTGAATTTATCTTTTCCCAACCATAATCAATGTTTATTTATTTAATCACATTAAACGCTGCCCATCTTGGTGATTATGGATGGCATACATAGTAATAGAATAGAATAGAATTCTTTATTGGCCAAGTGTAGTTGGACACATAAGGAATTTGTCTTGGTGCAAGTACTCTCAGTATACATAAAAGAAAAGACACAACACTTAATGATAGTCATAGGGTACAATAAGTAATCAAATCATACTAGGAAACAGTCAATGAAAATCATAATAATCAAGACCATACAAAGATCACTAAAACAACTGACTTAAAATAAAATTAAAAATGAGATTAAAAAAACTATTAAAAACAATATATATTCATTTATCAGAAAAAGTTGTCATAAACATTGGTTTCTGTTCGCCTTATGCAGTTTTGTTATGTGAACACTGATTGCAAGTAACAGGGAAATGCATTTTGTACATATTTCTGATATGTACATTTTCAAGCAATTATTTTAAATGTCTTGCTTTGACACATTGTGGGAAACACAGATTTCGGCAGGCATCTGCAATCCATTAGTGGCCCAAATATGAAAATTATGAATGGAATGATGGGATGGGAGGAACATAACCTCCCTAATGCCACAACGTTCCTAATTACATCCACAGAAGTACTGTTGGAGAGAAGATAGTTTTATCTTTTCCCAAGACAGCCTAATGTAATTGAGATAACTAGCAGGAATTCTTTAATATTGCCCCACCAATGACCCCATGTTTAGATCCATGAAATTATGCTTATTATCTAAAACAATTCCATATTTTGAAAAATGTGGCATTCCTGCTACAGCAATCTGCCTTTCTCAATGATAGTGTCAGTGTTCCAGCAAATGTTCATTCTAATCAGTAACTCTGAGACAGCGATATCTCAAAAGTACCTTTATTAGAATAGCAACTGGCATATCTGTGGAATCCCAAATCTGAAAGTTTTCAGGCTTTCCACAATTTCCCAAACTACAAATCCATCCCCCTTTGGTCGTCATCACATCACATGGCCCAGTCATGATCTGTCCAAAAGTAATATTATTATTTCCTCCTGCGCCACACTCAATGACCTTGAACTAGCAAAAAAAATTATTTTGTCTACTTAGAGCTACTTAATTGAATCCACCCCCTCCCACTTTCTCAAGCTTGTGGCAGTGTGGAATATGGCTTCCAAAGCTGACAGATAGCAAGGAGAACTCTTAATTTTGCATGCATCCTCATGAACATATGGAGATCTTTAGATACAGTTATGTTTATGTTTAGTTTTTGCTCTTCCTTCTGACTGAAAATGTGCAATCCTCTTCTAAAATAGGAATATGGTCCCCTCCAGCTGCCAGTAAATAATTCTTGACAGTTTAGGAGCTGCAGATAATGGTAAGGAAGACCAAGTGACAGAATAACAGAGATGGGAGGGACCTTGGAAGTCTTCTAGTCCAACCTCCTGCTCAAGCAGGAAACCCTATACCATTTCAGACAAATGGTTGTCCAATCTCTTCTTTAAAATTTCCAATATTGAACCATACATAACTTCTGAAGGCAAGTCATTCCACTGGTTAATTGTTCTAACTATCAGGAAATTTCTCTTAGTTCTAGGCTTCTTGATTAGTTTCCATCCATTGTTTCTTGTCCTGCTTTCATGTGCGTTAGAGAATAGGTTGATTCCCACTTCTCTGGCATCCCCTGAGATATTGGAACACTGCTATCATGTCATTCATAGTCCTTCTTTTCATTAAACTAGACATATCCAAATTCTGCAACCATTCTTTTTGTTTTAGCCTCCAGTCCCCTAATAATCTTGCAAGAGTATATAGCTTGCATGGTTGGTGTCATCCCAACAGTTTCCCTCTCTATCTCTTCCTCTCTTCCCCGCTACATTTCTTTTGGAAGCTCAGAGTGCTCATGTGACTTATCAGCCCAGTGATACAAGGGGAAAAGTAAGGAGCTGCTATTTTGGGCAATTATTAAGCATTTTCCATAATGTGATGACCCGGAGTGTATCAAAAATATAACAAAAACCAAAACATAAATAAAGGTCCTTTAATGCCTTCAACTTGGCTTCACTGTTTAATTGTTCACAGCTGAAGATTAAACTATTTTCAAAATAACATTCCAAACAAAAGAAATCAAATTCAAAAAGCAGATAATGAAGCAAAAAACAAAAACAAACCGCACTGAATAAAGTTCCACGACAGACCAGGATAAATAATTACAAACTTCAGGAAGATAACCAGGTACAGTCCGTTGGAAGAACGCCAACCAAGATAAACCTCATCTAGGAATAAAACACTAATTTGTCTCCAGTGTCTGTTAGCACGCAGGTCCAAACTCTTATGCAGATCTCACACCTGCAACCCATGAAGAGGATCATGGGCCTCTTCTCCCAAGTAGACCATGTTTTTCCCTGATCCTCTCCTCCCTGCATGCCCTAGGATGGATAGGGAATGGCCTGCGTCCTCCTCTACCTGCTCAGCCAGCCTCTGCCCTTCCCCAGCCTCCTCCACCACCTCTGGAGCCACACTTCCAATTACTGTTGGCTGTTCCTCCGCTGCTTCACAGTCAGTCTCCACCAGGGGCGGAGTAGTGTCTATTTTAGTCTACTTTAGAGTTTCAATAATTTTTATGCATTGATCAGGATAATGATCTACCATTGTTTTTATTTCTATTTTGGTTATATTTAACTCTTTAAATCATATTTTAAACAGAACATTCCATTACAAAATAGAAAGAAGCAGAGTGACAGAGAGATAGAATTTGTGTTTCATTTGACTTACCTGTTTCCCCCTATGGTTGCATTAGCAGTCAGCTGTAGATCAGTGATACATTTGTTCTTGTTTCCACAATCTTTTGTGAAATGGATCTACAAGGAATTATTGATTAGCAATGGAAAGACTACACATTATTTAACCCCTGGTTATTTCTTTCCCTTTCCACCCTGGTTATTGTCCTGAATTCTGGAACATCCTGCCTAGTTTTTAATAGTGTCATCAAATTCCTAATATGGATTTGCAGAAGAGTTGTGCTCCAAGATTTCCATTAAATATCTGATAGCAAGCTCAAGTTATGTAGACATGCATACCTAGCCATAACCCCATCAACAATGTGCTGACGAAGAATGTGGCTGAAATATCTTGTCCTACCACAGAAAGGCTCTGGTTGTGTTAAAGAATGGAGAAAGAAATATAAATTTATTATAGAATAAGCAGATGGCCATGTTCAGTCATGCATGTCTTATTTTACCAAGAGAGGACCCATTTATTTGTTTATTTTGGGAAAAATTACGTGAGCTCTCTAGTCCTGTGGTGAATCTATGGCATGTGTGCCAGAAGTGGCACGCAGAGCCCTCTCTCTGGGCACACAAGAGCTCAGCTCTGCCACACATATGCATGCGCGCCTCCTGCTGGTCAGCTGGTCTTCGGGTCTCTGCCATGCATGCACGGGGGCATGGGGCATGTAGGGGGCATGCACACATTGCATTTTGAGGATGCATGCATGTGCGTGCGCTTTGGACACTTGGTGCCAAAAAGGTTAATTCTCATCTTTGGAACAAGTTTGTTTGAAGAGAGGACTGAAATGATTGGGGGTAGATGGAGTGAGTTAACTCACATGTAGAGGATCAAACGTCATTCTTAATACGTAACTCTATACTGTAATACAAAAGTTAAAATTGTCCACATTGTAGTTACTTACATATTCAGCTACTGAATTGGGCAGCTCACTGTCAAGGATTGGTCCACTCTCGGGGTCAGAAAAATTAAACTCCAGCAAAACCTTTATCGGATCACGAAAGTCAGGCTTGCCCTGGAAAAAATCCGAAGCAAATCAGGCATTGGAATTTGCTCTTTCTTCAAGAACAAGAACATTGTATTAGAAACTGACAATCTGAATCTCTACATTTAATAAGGCTCCATTCTAAGCAAGATTCCTCCTTATTTTTCATATAAATACAGGGTGCTATATGAAGGAAGGGAACCCCCATCTAGTCTATAATTTAAAAATGCATAAATATACAGCTACAAATAGAAAAGAAAGAAAAAGAAATATATATTTACAACAATGAAATCTATCTCATTCTGAAAATTATCTGGCAAGCATGGGATATGTTCCTGACAGTTGCATGTGTTGCTAGGCACTCTTGGTTGTCATATACAATAGACTTTAAAGATCTAATTCCTGAAAATTGGCACGGAACAAAGTTTTCCATTTTGGCCTGAGCCAAGGATATCTAGAAAGCATAGTGAATGATTGCCTGCTGCTAACTCCTCCAAATGTAAAAAATAAAAAAAGCTACTGAAAAACTATTGAAAAGTAAAATTTCCATCTGAGGAGCTGCTTTATCATCCTTGGTGGTAGAAGGTCATTTATCAGATTGCTTTGCTGGGGGCACATTGAGGGCAAGTGATATGAAAAGCAAAGTGGTCATAGCATGGATTAATGTTGATTTGAATGCAGATTTTGGCTTCCATAATAGAAGAACCCTCTGAATGGTATGAAATCTACTGTCTGGATGGAAGAAAATAAGCCAATTAGTATAATTTTCCTATTAAGAGGTTATCACCCAACAAGATTACTTTTTTCTTGCAAGTTACAAACTAAAAAATAATGCTTTCAAGCTTTATCATTCGTGCCCATCATTAGCTAATAGGCATTTAAAAAGAATGATGATGGTGGTGACGATGATAATATTGATGAAAGTGACAGCTGAAGGAATTGTCTAGATCTTAGTGCTTGATAAAAATGAAGGTATTTCCTGTTAAGTTTGCATGAAGAGACAGACGCGGAGTGCTTCAAGCTCTTTGTTTATTAGTTACTACAGCTCAGAACGAACCCACTTTGGCTGGGCTGCAGCTGCTACTTATAGCCAGCAGCCGCAGTTGCCAGCCAATCAGAGTGCAGGGTTTTCCCGCACTTTTTAAACCAATCATTTCTGACATTTTACAAGAACAGTTCAAACTAAACCAATGACTTTAAACCTGCATACATAACATTTCCTTTTCAAGTTTTTATTTGTAACTAATGATATATTGCTGTGTCTCGTAAAAAAATCTTGATAAGCCTAGAAACAACAAACATTTATGCATACACAAAATCACATGTGTTTCAAGGAGGAAGTTCTTTGTAGTAGGGAATAAGTGAAAAAACTTTGTGTTGGGGTAAAGATAGATTCCCTTGAATCAAATTCAAACTCTTTGGGATATATATGTTGCTTTCTTCGCAGAGTATGGAAGTGCTCATGGTCTTTTCCAGGCTTATTGGGAATGCTACCTATTCCCTGGTGATTTTAATGGGGGATTTTGATTGTTTTTTTTACAAGATTAGCCATGTTTAGTTAAGTGCTGCCATCCTTATAGGTATGTAGGTAAACAATATAGAGGGCATGGCCAGACACAAATCATCCATTTGCCAGCAACTTGTCCCTCACAACCCAGCACCTCAATTGTCGATCTACCATCTCAACATATGACATGCTGTATTTCCAAAGTTCTGAGCTTCAGCCATCCACCATATTTAATTTTCTATGAATGCATATGGAAAATGGAAAAAGTCAGATGGGTAAGAGATTCAGATGATTATATATATTTAAACTGTATATTTTAAAGGTATTTTCTCCATGCAAATATCAGCATGCCACCAATCATCCTGAACAGCCTGTGATAATTTTAGTACATATACAATAATTTACATGTTGAATTTAAAATAGTGCATTATAGGGCTATTGTCCCCAATGAGATCAATATTAGCTTCCTATAGTAGACCAATACAATAGAAACAGGCTAGGATCCAATCTGGGTCAGTCACTGGGACCAGAGGTTTTTGTCTTCTGAGCTTTTGGATTCATGCTGGAGACCATCTTCAGGGAACTTCTCCCTAGTCCTATTTAAAATTGATTAATAATGAGATAAAGGCAATTATAGTAATACACAAAGGAGACAACCACTTTATATGATTTACTTGCCAACATGTAGAAGTTGTGCTTAATGCATTCTGAACCTCTAACTGTGATGTTTCTTTGAATCTTCCGTTCATTTGTTTCGGCAAAAAGTGTTCGAGATACCTTTCTTTGTGAATCAAGTGTAAGCCAGTACTGTATATCTAGGAACAAAAAATAGCAGCAATTAATTCCCTGTGCAAAACATTTCTAAAGTAGCTCTCTTTGAAAGCTGCTCATCTGTTTCCCTCCATTAGTTCTATCACTTTTAAAGACTATATTAATACAATGCGTGGGTATCAAATAAAGTATGTGTAGCTTAGAGTTGTTATGTTGCATTGTTGTAATTCTGTAAGTTGGGCTTTGGGGTTGAAGACCTTTGCATTAATTGCTGATGTAGCTTTCTTGGTAGCTGCATGGAAACAACTTCCTAGTGCCTGCTCCAGGATATATTTCAATTTTTTCCGTTTAACTTTCTGAAGGTCCTCTATTTAAGTCTAACCAGATCTGATACTGTTTAGCTTCCAAATCCATATACGTCAAGGCTGCTATCTGCTGAGGCAGACCAGCTGAATGAAATTAAAAGCAATGGGCCAAAAGTTTAAGAAAGGATATACATTTCCGATCCTACCATTTGTGTAAAAAAAAAACTTTGTCCATAGACAGAATGCGATCTAATTGTGAGACAATAGGAGGTTGCTCACATACACTGAATCAGTTATGTAATTATACAATTATCTTCAACAGAGTTTAGTCTCTTTTTCTTTCTCAGTTCTAGGACAAACCTCTGAAGGTGATAACTGGGTTTTTTTCTAGCATAAATATACAGCATAATCATCTAATACAGTGGTTGCCAACCAGTGGACCGGGGACCACTGGTGGTCTGTGAGAAAATTTTGGTGGTCCACAGAGAAATGTCACCCACGCAATTAATCCAGGCTGTATAGAAACACAAGGCTGCGCCACCCACATGGCCCATGGGAACACAAGGCTTGTGTCGCTTGGATTGCAAACAACACGAGGTAGTGAGGGGAGGGGGAAAGGGCAGAGGGGGGAACTTGCCCCACTCACCCCACATGCCTGGCCTGGCCACCGGGCTGCTTCTTTCCACTTCTTTCTTCTTTTGCACACAAGGAAAGCAGCAAAAGTCTTTCTTTCTCTCCTCCAAACTCCGCCAGAAATGAGTCTTTGCAAGGCATCCTGCTCCAAGAGGCTGCACAGGCACGACAAGTCTCACAAAGACTCATTTCTGGCAGAGTTTGGGGGACAGAAAGAAAGACTTCTGCTGCTCCTGCTGCTTTCCTTGCATGAAGCCAAAAGTCTCTCTCTCTCTTTCTCCCCCTGAGAACAGAGCTGGAGATGGTATCCTGTGATCCCAAATAAAGAATGATTGATAGGTAGGAAAACGGGGTGGGGAATTTTCCTGAAGATGGTTTTTTGGGGATTTTCCCATGGTTTCTGGTCCACGGGATTTAAAATTATGAGTTTGGTGGTCCCTGAGGTCCAAAAGGTTGGTGACCCCTGGTCTAATAAATAGCTACAATTATCCTTTGAATCCTGAATGCTGTAGTTAAGGCCCAGGCTTCTGTTTCCCCCTTATTATTAAAGTTCTAAGTAATGTGATATCTTCCTATTTCAACTTCTAGCTAGCATGAAATACAATGTTATAAAACCATTTAAAAACATCAGTTCTATTTTATGTTTATGTAACAAAGTTAAGCCCCAAAGTGATGGCCCAGGATTTAAAGAACCGTTGAGAAGTAAGTGTTTTTGATTGCAGCTGTGGTTTGAACAATAAAGACAAGAGCATCCTCAGGAGAGAGGTCAAAACAGTCAAGATAGCAGCTTTTTTTCTGAAGTGTGTTATATGTATGACACACATTAAAAAAAAGGCATGAAATGTAGTGGTCACCATCTTGATATTTGACACCTTCTCCTCCCAGCAGACATTCCTGGTATAAAACATGCAGAGTTCAAAAACCTGGATGTCCACCTACCCGTTTCATTAACTGTGATGTCTTTTGACTTTAATCTGATTTCAAAACAAATTGTGGAGTTAATATACAACTTTTGTTTTTGTATGTTACTGCTTAGTTTCTGAATATCAATTTTGTTGGGCATGAATTTCATGGAAGCATTTACTTGGGCAACATCTCGAGACCTAAAGAAAACAATTAAGGAATATTACAGAATGTTCAGCATGTTGCAATATTTGCAATATTTAGCATGTATGCTTGCTGTGAGCTGGATATAAGAATTAGCTGAGTGTATGCTGAGGGCAGACTAAGCTGGAAATAGCCTCAGTAACTGTCTAACATTTTGATGAATATAAGAAAGGTCCTATGCTTGTAAAGCACAAAACATTTTAAATAATCGTAGACAGTCCTAAAGAACTTGATTTCCTCTCTTTACTTAACATTATTTTCCAATGTTTAAAAAAAGAGTCTATTTTTTTAGCCTACCACCCAGTCATGTTATTTTCCTAGATTCTGTCTTCCAGTTTTCAAGGGTTGTCCTTAATTCAGCACTCAACATTTCATGCAAAACACAATCAGCTGTTTTAGAGTTCTCAATACTTCTGAAAATCATACCGATTTTGCAACCATGACAGTACTTCCAACCCTTCCTTATGAAATGATATTATTTCCTCAGTTACATTCACATATGACAAAGAAATTGGTTAGGGGATACAACTGATATACAACTGATAGCAAGGTTGACTACACCTACCAGAAAAGAGCTGCTCCTCCTAAGCCTCCAATAGTCACATCTGTAAGTCCATCTCCATTTAAGTCCATTTCACCATGTATTGACTGTCCAAAAAATTTCATCTTTTCCCCATCTCCACCAGAAGCAATACGCTTTGAAGAAGCACAGTTTTATTACATCCAACCATAAAATATACTTAAGCATATTACAAATAGATTATTGTTTGTGATTCCAGACCTTTATAACTCTCCCAAATCCCTACTATTGCAGAAAATATATAATGTTGAATAAACATTGACCTTTATATTGTCATAATGATGTCCTACCTAAATCCCAGAAAGATACCTGGATGATGCTTCTTCATGGGATTTACAAAGAGGGTGGGGAGTCCATTGAATGCCAAAGATCCATGAAAGATTGTGAAGAGCAAGAAGGAGTAATTTGAAATTGGACTATGTGATCAGGAATAAAGTATTTGTTTGATATTTCTGATAATTCCTAATGGACTGAAACAGGACTGAAAAGTGATGATTTGTGGATTGTGCATAGATAAAAAAGCTGTGGGGAAAAAGAGCTTTTTTGCAATTTAAAAGAGGGTGAAAATTATTTTTTGAAAATCCCTGGTGGCTGGCCATCAACTCTGGACATAGATTATTCCTACATTAATCTAAAACAGGGGTGTCAAACTCAAGGCCCGCAGGCTGGATCCAGGATGCTTAGATCTGGCCCACAGGGCTATCCTGGAAACAGCAAGGCCCAGCCTATGGGCCTCTGCCAGTGAAAACAGAGCTTAGGAGGGCCACATGTGGCTCTCCTGAGCTCTGTTTTCACTCGCAGAGGATTACAAGAAGCTGTTGCAGCAGAAAATATAGCTCGGGGGGGCACATGTGGGCCTCGTGAACTCTGTTTTCGCTGACAGAGTGTTGCAGGAGGCATCTCAGCCAGAAACAGAGCTCAAGAGCCTATTTTCACTTGCAGAGCACTTGGCCCACCATAGGTGCCCCCGACACAAGTGATGTTGAGCTGGCCACACCCACCCTGGCCACATACACCCCACCCCTCCCGAGGTCAATCACAACCCTGATGCAGTCCTCAATGAAATCAAGTTTGACATACCTGATCTAAAAATAAGCCTATACACCTGCACAGAGCAACTATATTGTATTTTATGCTACTTGTTCCTTTCTGCAAAATGGAAGACTTCCCAGAGGCTCAGAAAGCCATAATTAAACTACTCTTGGTTTTGGAATGAGGCCATTGAGCTTGAGCCATACCTGGGCGTATTCTTTCTTATACTTTTCTCATTTCCATGATAAACATACACAGCCCCTCGATGATCATCTTCTAGAGGAGCACCTATGACTATATCATTAAAACCATCAAGATTGAGATCCTTTACGGGAGCAATTGATGTCCCAAAACGAGCTCCGCATGGTTCATTTTTGTTGTGGTTTGTACAATCCTTCTCTTTGTGTACCAAACAGCAGGTCTGTTTTACAGGCTCAAGTGTCATCTGATATTCAAAGGTTTTCTGTTAAAGAAGAAATAATGATCAAAAAGGCCCATCTGATTTTTATTACAAGTTATTTTGATAGCCTACATATGCAATCAATTGATGTTAAACTCTCACTTGGATCCCCAATCCATATGATTTTTTAAAAAGAATCATTACCTTTTTTAAAGAATAAATGTACACCTTGCCTTGTTCTTCTTTCTCAGTCCCCATGTACATCGGTGCTCCCACCAAAAGAAGATCCGTATACGTATCCTTGTCAATATCAATTGTTGTAATAACACTTCCATAATATGATCCAATCTGTGATTTAAAAAATAGCACACCACTGATACATGTTAAGTATAACAACATTGGTATTAGGTAAGCCACAGGTCCTCAGACATGATATTCTGTAATTTGTTGTGTTTTCAAGTTGCTGCTAGATAATTATATTTAGTTGTGCATGCAAGTTTTGCTATGTGAAACTTTTCTTGTATAGACATTTTTAATATGGATATTTTGAATGGAGAAATTACATCATAAAAAGCTAATTAGAAAGTGCAAATAAATTCTGTCTCTTTAAGAATGAAGATAAACTAAAATTTACCAATTTTCCTATAAACTCAAAGCATGTATTGTATATTAGTAATTGTTAAAACAGATATACAATCATTGACAATTTGGTGTAGTAGTTTTGAATGAAGTCCTTACTTGTATTTCTTTTATGGAGTAAATGTGTGGTGTGCATAATTTTATTATTATAAATGTTGTTAAATTTTGTCATCAATTAACATTAAAAATAGAAATGTAGTAAGGAGATGCTTATTGATTTTTTATCCCTAGTGAAAGGCTAGACAGTGGATTAGTGTCATAATACATAATTACCTGTTCACCACTTAATTTCTGGAGTATTTCTACTTCAGTGTCCTTCATTCTATATATGATAACTTGACCAGTGTGATTATAACGAGGTTGCCCTGCAATGTATAGCAGATCTCCAGGTACAGAAGCTGAATTGACTGTATAACCTAAGGAAGGATAAGCACTCATTATACTCATAGCATTTAATAGCTGTTTTTGCTTTACACACATACATTTGTCTTAGAGTAAATGGCCTATGTGCCCAACCTTTTTTGAAACCCCATTCTACCCCACAAAATCTAAAAGGGATTTGTCAGAAAAAATATTGATTCTTCTTTAGCAAAATGTCTCCTGTTTTTTTGTGCCTATCAGTAGGAATAGTGTCCACCAGCTTAGAAAGAACAGATATTTCTGAGTTTCTCAAGGATATCTATTTAAGAATTCCTGTTATGCCAACTTTCCCTAATATGAGTGCTCTCCAAATATATGAATATCAGCTTCCACATTTCATTCAAAGCCAGCTGAGAGTTGAAATTCAGATTCCAGAAAGTTATATTATCCACATTTTAATTGTCTGATTCAGAATCTGATCACAGGAACATTTACCTGTTTCCAATAACTTTATTCATGAAAAAAAGAGTTTGAATTGTCTCTGTTCTCTGAAATAGCATCCCCTGGAATCAGGTTGTTGTGTATGCTTTTGGTGTTCATAAGACCATTCATTAACTGAACACACCAGTAATTTCACATTTATGTTATTTAAGAACTTCTAGCTGGATAACATGTAAAGTCAATTATTTGTTTGCTTTCAATTTGTGGGGAAAATTTAAGACTTCATATCTTTTTATTATTTGGGACAAAGAATCTGAGGGGTGACCTTGAAGGAAATAGGCAAGTACTGTCACATAAACAAAGAGAGCTGAAGCATTCCTTAAATTCTGGGAAAGGAGATTGTGCTTGAAGAGACCCAGACAGGCTTCTCCATGGTTCACTGAGTTATAAAAGGGAGGAGAGGTAAAGCACAATAGGGCTTGTTGTTATTATAGTCTATCTCAATATATATAATTGTAGTCTTCCAGTGGCATTCATTTTCTGATCTGGTTTATTCCAAAGGGCAGACATTAACTCTGATTTTCTTCCTCCAAATTAAACATGGTATCTGCATGGCGGAGAATAACACAGGCACAAATAATTCATTCAGCTTCTTTGTAATATGCACACACGCACATACACAACAGAGAGAGAGAGAGAGAGAGACAGACAGACAGAGACACACACACTGAGAGAGAGAGAGAGAGAGAGAGAGAGAGAGAGAGGAGAGGAGAGGAGAGGAGAGGAGAGGAGAGGAGAGAGAGACATTAGGGTGGCTTGTTTTAGGAAGAATTAATCTGGAAAGTGAACCTTTCTAAAGTCAGAAGAAGTTCATCTACTGGCATAGATTCCCTATAACTGTGATGGCGAACCTATGGCATGCATGCCACAGGTGGCACGCAGAGCCATTTGTGCCAGCACGTGAGCTGCAGGCATACTTACCTCACTCTGCATGTGCACACCTCACAGCTGATTTTTCGCCTGTTTGAGGCCTTTTTCGGCCTCCCAGAGAGTTGAGGAAAGCCTTTGCAGGCCAAAAAATAGGCCCATTTTGTCACTTCTTGTATTTCTGGAAATACCGGAAATGATGAAACGGACCCATTTTTTGGCCTGCAAAGGCTGCAGAAGTTTTCCTCAAGCCTCTGGGAGGCCGAAAAAGGCCTCAAAGGGGCCGAAAATCAGCTGGGAGGTGCAGTGCAGATAAAGGGGCACCATGGGGTAGCATAGAGGGATTGCACACACATGTGCAGGGGGGTGAGGGGGCACATGCATTGCATTCTAGGTGCTGGCATGCACAAGTGCGCACATAATTTTTGGCACAGGAACCAAAAAAGTATCCAAAAGTACCGTATGACTGTTGGACTGAAATGGCCAGAATTTTAGGAGGCATCTTGAATTTAATTTTTAAATATGATTTCCTGAATTTAATTTGATTCATGAAAGTAAAAAGAAGAATGTGACTTCTAGTAGAAGATCTTCCATTCTCTGGATCTAATGTACAATACAACCATTGATATCTGGTTGAGAAAGCCACCCTTGATTAAAACACTTTGGACTGGCATACATTATTATAAGAGTACAACAATCAGCAGTCAATTTTGCTCACCTAAGTATGCTGCAAGACTTTCATTTCTTTCTGAAAAGCTATCATCAAATGCATTACTTGTTGGTATTAGAAAATTGCTGTCCTTTAACATGACAACAGTCCCATTCCAGTCATATGCCCCAACTGCTCCAAGCATGATCCAATCCTTTATAAACACAGCAGAGAAATCATTGTGTTACTATATTCTCAGAGATTTAACCTGTGGAATAAACCAAGAAAGGGGACTATGCTGGGCAACCAGCTTATGGGTGGACAATGTAGAGCAATTCAGTCATGTATCAGTATTTGATGTATAAGCATAACAAAACAGAAGAAAGAAAATATGAATTCAAAATCGGTACCCCAGCATGTATTTGTTCCAGATATTTACTGGGTTCATAATTAGCATCTTTAAATGGAAATCCCTCAATATTTTTTGGTAAATATGAGTCATCAATGAACAGATTTGCTGTGTTAATTTAATAGGTGAGCATAAAACATAGAATATGGTCTTCAAAGTTTCACCTTTTGCTCATGCAAGAGACCCTATACCATTCTGGACAAATTGTTCACCTTGAAAATCTCCAGTGATAAAGAATTTACAATTCTGAAGATAAGCTGAATAATTATCTCCCTGTTGTATCTCATCCATGCTAGATTAGGTTAGCATCTCAGATGTTATCCTGTTTCATGCATTCTGTTCAAATGTATCCTAATATATGGAATCAAAATTTGATTGCAATTTCAAATCAGCAAGAGTTATCCTGACAGTCCCAGTTTCTGATGCCTGCATATTGAATAGTCCTGTTCCTGTGATATCCAATAAACTCCATAGGAACATGTTTTTGTCATTGCTGTTGTTCAGTTGCTAAGTCATGTCTGACTCTTCACAACCCATGGACCAAATGGCAGCCCACTCCTGTATCCTTGTCAACAACAACAACAAAAAAGCAAAACCCAAACGATAGACAATATCAGAAAGAGCAAGGTACTTTCAATAAATAAGTCAAAAGTTCTTGCAGTTCACAAAGATTATTTTTTAATTGATTAGCAAAACTTATTGCAACATTTCTCTCTATGGAGAAAGTATAATATGCCTAGTTTCTTTTCCTTCTAATTGAATCTAGTCACTTTACCTGAGAATAATGGGCACTGAAGCCAACTTGAGACATTTCCATTTCAAAAGAAGCTGCCTGTTGATCATTGGTAGCTATAAAACAGGAAATATTTATTCTTTTAGCATAGTTGGTTGTAAATGCTAAAAATAACTGTAAAGAATTGGAAACAAGAAAAGACTAAATTAAGGGTTAAGAATGTCCAGGCTGACCAATGAATTAAATATTTAGATATGTTTCTGGAGAAGTCAGTGTGGTATCTTGAGTTCATAGTTACCACAGAGATGGCTAGGGTCACATCTAGTTTTGAGGCCACAATTTTCCACATGCTCACTGGTTACAGTAGATAAGACATTTAATTAATCTGAAAAGTACAAATTTACACCCAATTTTTCACTTGTTGCAATATGTCACAAGTTTTACCATCCTTAAAATTCTCTTAATTAACTTTGAAACATTTGTATCATTGTAGTTTTAATTCTGCCTCAGGCTTCTTTTAGAAATTAAGATTCTCAAGGAGTAGATTCGTGCTTTGGTTCAACATTCCTTTCAAAGAATTCCAGTTAAATTCTAATTACTAGAATGTGAAAAATGCAGTGTGTGTAAAAATATCTCTAGGAGGAATAGCAGAAGGAAAGGCCGTTTCTCAGAGAGCAAAAATACAGCAAAACTTGGAATCTTTGGTATGCAGGAAAAAGGAAAAGGCGGAACCTTCTTGGTAATTCACAGAGTATATTTAAGAGTTATGCAGATATGTATGGAGATTCTCAGTCATCCAGGTCATGGTTGTCCCAAAGGTGCTTTATCAAGAGGCAACTGGACCTTCTGGGTTTTTTTTGAAGACATTTCTCTTTTCACCCATCCAGTCAGAGCTGAAGAACCTTTTTGGATGAGAAGCAAAATGTCTTCAAAAGCAAAGTCCTGTTGCCTCTTGAAAAAGCACCTTTGGGACAGTTATGCAAATAGTTGCTTTAGCCTGGGATGATTTCTGTCAATAGGCAAATATATGGTGACAGACCTGCAAGAAGGAAGTTCTTTGCAGCAGCTAGCAGACACTACGGCATCATTAAAAGTTGACACACAGAGTGCAAATGTACAAGCAACCATTGTGCAACATTTGCAACAGATTGAGTGCTCTACAACCAGTAGGTGTGCCAGTGTCAGGCATGAAAGACCAGGTCTACATGTAAAGGTTCAATAAAACTGATGGATTAACAAAAGCTTATGTAGACAAATCTTTTCAATGAAAGGTCAGCACCTGCTTAGAGTAGATAAGGGTTAATGATGCTCAAGGGAGGGGTTGGACTTAGTTCTCTTGTGGCTACGTAGGCTGATCCCTCTTTTCAATCCACCCACAGGTTTGGCCATCTCCTCTCCTACAGCCAGATGTGCTGCCATCCTCATGTCTGAGGAATCATCCCTGCCAGGTGGTTCCTTAAAGGAAGCCACTCTCCTGGCTGCTCCTAGCTACATCATCACTTCTGCCCCAGGTCTGGAAAAGCAGTAGTGTGGGAAGATGTCTCATGAAACTCAATTTAAACTGGATTTGTATATCCCTCCCTGACTGTTTCAATGGGCATCTATTATCACGCAACACTAGTACAACCCCTCCAAAGTCTATAGAAAGTCCCATGTAATTATTTCATACTGCTTTAAAAATCATGTCACAGTTTATTTAAACATGCATTTTTTTCTCTTCACACAGTACAGAAATTGCAAGGAAAACTGGGGCTACATGTGTTGCTTTCTCTTTTCTGCATATATAACTTCCTTGGAATGCAGCCCATGTTTACAAGCAAAAGAGTGATTACTTTTGCATAAAAGAGAAGCAATACTGTATATATCTGTTAATTGAGATAAACTACAACATTGGAAGCCACTAGGTACAAGCATGGTTTTCATAAAAACCGTACCATTTGAATAAGGTTCATAACCTAATATTAGTAATAAAATGGCAATTCATATATTTTAATGAGTGTGTTTTATATTTACTGTCTTCCTGGCACACATGGCTGTGTTATTCTTAAAGAAACTTCATTTGATTATTCAGAAAAGATGCACATAAGTATAAATGGGAAGTATACACAGATGTTTTCCTTGCTAGGGAATATAATCACTTACACATTACTTGGATTGCTGCCTAACATTTTAAAGTGTTAGTAGTGCATTAAGCACTGCAGAGAAGAACGGAAGCAATCTCCTTGCTGCCAAGGTAGTTTATAAATGAAGGACAGGATATGGCTAGGGATTGTAAAGGATTAAGAACAACCAAATGTAGGAAATTGACTAATATGGAACATGTCACAGTTTAAGTGACAGCAAATTCAGAATCTCAGATGAAAAGATATCAGTTCAGTTTTGTAAAGTTTTGATTCCAGAAAAAGGGAGAGAGGAAGGTACAGTCCATCAATTCTCGTCTATGAATTGGTATGATTGAGGCATTTATGTTACATGTTTTTTTACTTGAATCTGAGCTATAAATGGCACAGTTTGGCCCTAATTGTGACACAGAGCAGCATGAAAGGGAAATGAACTGAGTGCATGGAAGGACATCATCCAGGTTCAGATATGCCACCATCTGAGAGATTAGAAAAGCAGGTGATTCTCAATGAGAAGGCATGAGGACAGAGCTTAAGATAAAGGACATTGTTGTGGTTCGCCAGCAGCAGGTGAGGACAGCTGAGGTCTCTGAGAGCGAGAACTTGGATGAGGGACCTGCGTGTGATGCAGGGATGGGGCCAGGACTATCAGAGAGTGGGGTGCTGTCTTTGGAGGTTGTGGAGTCTGGCAGCAGTGATGAAGAGGACCCTGGGGAGCCTGTGCTCAGTGCAGGGCTGCTTGAAGGAAAGAGCAGCTGAAGCAGCACAGGCGACTCAGGAGTAAGGCTGGAAGGTGATGGCCCCTCCCATAAGTGATAAAAGCCAGCCTTTGGGGTTAGCTTCTTTGCAGGAAGTAAAGTAGTTCTTTATGCTCAGAGTTCTCATCGAAGCTCTGCTTACTCCAGTTTGTTTTTTGAAATTTCTGGCTCTGGATATTTATCTGCAATTAGTCTTTTGTTCTTGGCAGCCTTTCACAACCCTGAAAGGGCTTGTACTTATCTGGGACAATGTAATTGTAATTGTCAGGGACAATTAGTTTTGAATGACTCTTGGCTGTGAATGCACAGAATTCACAGCGCCACATTAAAAAGATTTGCTTTTATACATACTTTGTGTTTGTTTGATTTGAACAAGGCTTGGGTCAGAACAGATATAGCACCCTTCCTGATTAGGATTGCAACTCCTAGAATCCCCAAATTTGTGTGAACCCTAGACAGAGGTGGGCTGCACTTATGTTAACAACAGTTTCGCTGGTTGTGAGCGCACGCATACACAGCTTTGGGGCTGAAACAGAGCTTCAAAGAGGCAGCTAATCTACTCAGGCAGCTCCGGTGAATACAGCAGGTGCGGCACAGAACTCAGCTGGGCAGCATGGGCGGGGGAAACAAGCTAGAAAGTTACTTATATATGAAAAGGATAGCACAGGAGTGGGTGGATGGGCCCAGACAGTGATCACAACTATTGGTTTGCCTGAACCTGTCCGACCAGGCAGCATTCTACCACTGACCCTAGAGGATTTAATAGCCATGCTTCAGCCATACACTGTACAAGAATGGTTTTATAGCCGAAGAAGAATTAAAAACAATAACAAGTAACTAGCTCAAGACTTGAATCTGCAAATTAATCTACATTGAAGATTAAACAATCCTCCCTGTTAATAGAAACCCTCCCTGTGCAATCCCATCACATTTTCTATAATGAGGGTTGTCTCTCTTATCTGACTGTTCCCTAGGCAGCAGCAATTCAACCCTTCTCTCAAGTTCTTTCTCACATAACATCACCATTTCTGTTGTCACAGACCATCCCAGGTAAGAATCCATTTGCAATCTAGAACAAGGGTCTCCAACCTTGGCCACTTTAAAACTTGTGGGCTTCAACTCCCAGAATTCCTCAGCCAGCTTTCCTGGCTGGGGAATCTGGGAGTTAAAATCCACAAGTCTTAAAGTGGCCAAGGTTGGAGAACCCTGATCTAGAAGACTAGCATTGGTTCACTACCAGACCTTACTTTCAGGTTGTAATTTTGGGAGAAAAGGAGAAGCAATTTTTTTTTTTGAACTTGCTAATTCTGCACAGTGCATGGCTGCTGCAAATTAAAATTACCAACACAAAAATGCACTTCCCAACACTTCCAGTAATAAAGTACTTCTCCACTCCAATCATAACTCCTCTAACCAATGGATTTTGAGTTAGGATTATTCTATAAACGGTCCTAATACAGCAATTATTATTTGCTTACAACAAACAAAAAATCCAATACATTAATAAAACCAACAAAACACCAGAAGCGGGAGGGATGGGGAACTATACCTTCCAAGGCAAATATTCTTTCTCCAAGAGCTTCAACAATTGTAAGGAGAGCTACTTCATTTGAGACATTAAAGAAATGCTTTTCAGTTGGCTTGCTTGCAATGGATTTGATTTCCTCGACCAATTTCTCAGGGTTTCGATTCCCTCTGTTATAGGAGCCAAGAATCTATGGCATGTGGGGCAAAAATGAAGAAGCAATTTTAAAAAGTAGTGGTATACATGTTACTAGTAGCTTAACTGGTAATGTGTAAGAAACATAAAATGGCAAAGACTTCTGTCATAGACTTCCCTCTCTAGAATAAATGCAGTGGTACTGGTTAACCCAGGCAAACAGCATTCAGATATGGACCAAGCCAGAGGTGGTATTCAGCAGGTTCTGATCAGTTCTGGAGAACTGGTAGCAGAAATTTTGAGTAGTTCGGAGAACCAGCAAATACACCTCTGACTGGAGATTTTACAGTATCCATTCCCTGCCATGCCCACCAAGCCATGCCCACAGAACTGGTAGTAAAATTTTTTGAATCCCACCACTGGACCAAGCATGTGTTAATCAGAAGTTTCCCACCATAAGAACAATCTAGGATGACCTTTCCTAATCTGCTGCTTTGTGTTAAGATTATAAACTCAAAATTTTCAAAAATAAGTAATGTGGATTTTGGAAGTGTCTATGTATGTTGAATACCATCCATATTATGAAAAAAATACATAAGTTAACCATGAAAAGTTCTATATAGATTAAACATGGAATTATTATTGTCTGGTAGAATATCACCATATTTGAAAAATCAATTCCGCAAACACATTGACTCAATTACATGTAGCTATAACAAAGTAATCTAAAAGTATTATTTTTATGAGCAAGAATTAAGATTTTGGACTGGGAAGACTCAGATTCTAATCTACCCTGACCCATGGAAATACATAGTGTGACTTTGGGCCAGTTGCTTTCTTAGCCCAACTTCTCAAAGAAGAAAGTAGGAGAATGTCCACACTATATTCAAGATACACACACACACATCTTGAGCTACTATTGTATAGAAAAAGTGGGATGTACATCTAATTAAAAATTAATTGTGTGAACAAATGACCAGGGTGATCTTGCGGCAACAATTTTCCATTGTTTATCCTCACCAGTCAAAGAGAAATGGAAGAACACACCATTACTATGAAACCATTACTAGAGTCAACATGTACTTTAAAGAAAAATATAGACCCAATGAGTAATGAATAAAAAAATAGCATGTAGCTAATATTGGAAGAGTACTAACTTATCAAAAAAATGATTCTTTCTTCAAGGCAAATTGAAGGAAAGGGGAAGAATCATTTCCAGATATAAAGTACAGGGTTTTTTTTTTTTATTAAACATAACTTACAGCAATAGAAAATCTCTGTATATTGTCTTTTTCACAATCCTCAATCACTTTTTGTAATCTGTAATTGTCATGAGATTCTCCATCAGTCACAACTACCATGACTTTTTGTACTCCTGGGCGGGCCCCATGAGCTTCTGTAAATGCTTCATTCCTAAAATGAGAGTGAAAACCTGTAAATCTGCAGACTGGAGACAAGGACAAAACATAAATATCAAAATCAGTAGAAAAATAAAACGGCATAGTGGATGATTCTATAGGCCTTCAGTTTGAATTTTCAGGGCTCCCCTTATATTCTTAAAGTCAGGCTATACATGGGCAAGCCTGTGGAAGATCAGTATAGTCCTTAATGTAGGCTGATACTTGTTTATAAGGCTGTAGGCACCTACCTTGCTGTTTCAATGCCAAGAGCTGTCATGGTCTCAAATCCTTCTCTCTGTTTAATTTTGCCTGCTGCTACAAGCACTTCTTCTGTGGTTGAATATGCATTGAGATAAAATTCATGGGTTACATTTTCTCCATATTGAACGATCCCAACCTGGAATACAAAATTTTCTGGTCAGGAAATGTCCATAACGATGCTATCGCTCACAAAACAGCAAGTGAAGAATTCACTTTTCAGTTAAAGACAGAGTGCACTGTTAGAGCTTTTTTGTTTGATATGGTAAACCAGAAATGTGGTTTACTAAGAATAAGTGTTAGGCTGTTGGACAGAGTTCAGTTACACAGACTTGACTCTTCTTGCCACCTGAAGCATATAAATAGATCACATACAGCCTTCTTCTCACTCCTTAGCAGGCTTGGAGTTAGCCTGTTTCACCATGTTCCATCCAGCCTGAATCTTATTGTCTTTGTACAGGAATCTGAGAACATGAAACCTATAAACCTTTAAGATCTTCTGGGATTCCCATTTTCTTCAGAATATTTCATAGCTAAAATCAATCGATTCAATTGAAGGTCTTTTCAAAATCAATTAAGCACATGTTGATGGCTTTCTCAAATTATCTAATGTAGGTTGCTCAGTCTTTTCTAAAGCAGCCGAAACATCTACCATTTCTATGTAGGACTCTAATCTGCATTGGACAATTATTTTGTTAATGTGTGAAACTACAATAGGCTGCATACTCTGTTAAATCTCCTTTCATTGATATCAATAGATAGATACCTTCAATATATTGGCTATTTTACAGATTTGCTGCATAGCTTGGTTGGATCTCCTACTGATTCTTCCTCTGTAAATGTCCTTCAATTCCTATTGCCTTCCATATTAATGACACAGTGCTTTCTTCTATTTCTTAGTTTTGACAGTCTCTTTCCACACTCAACTTTAACAATGTGTTTGATTTCATTCTATGGTTCCTCTGATTTTCCATCAATGAAGTTCAGAACTTTAAAGTGATTCCTGATTTTCTCCTTGAAAATGATGGAAATCAAAATAATCAAACTTATATTGTGGAAATGTGTTGGCTTTTTATTTCACTTCAGCTTGATCTGCAACTTGCACACGATCTGTTGCATAGCAGGTCCTGAATATCTTTTCTGTTATAATTGAGCTGTTCTACCACTTTGTAGTAATAATACTGCATAGTCAGTTTGATTTTTGAGTACCCCCTGTCTATAGGCATCACTGCTTTTTTGGGGCAACAGCCAACAGGTGGATTCTTATCATTGTTAATCAATTTACTTTATAAAAGAAAGGTGATAAGTAACAAAATAATAGTGTCTTTTCCAAATACCATTTCTTCATTTTCATCTGTTAATTTTATGAGAGGTTCTGGTCTAAATGTGAGCTAAGGAATGTTCCAGTAGTATATTTTAAATGTATGCTCTGCATTGATATTTTGAATATGCTGCTTAGTCCAGCCATTGAGTGCTAATATACTCTGACTTGGCATATTAACCTCTTATCATCCATTATTAAAACTCTCATACTATTAATAGACTGAACATTAATACAATCTATCTAGTCATATCCTTTTATAGCTGGATCATTCTTTCAGTTTTCAGATGTGCTTCTCAATCTGTTTTATAGTTCATTCCTTTTAGTACAAACATCTTTGTTTACTGGCTGTCTTTGATGCAATTAAACTGAGGAATGTAAGGGTCATTAAGAGTTAGGAAACTGATTAAGACCAGGCCTTTCTACAAAACTTTTGGAGACTGAGATACTTATATGTAAACTATTAAAATATTTCTCCTGAGTTGGGAAGGAGGTTACTCCGTGTTATATGGGATGTGAATATTAGTGAAATTCTATCAGTCTAGCAATTCTACCAGTCTAGTGTGTATTTTACTATATCTTGGTTGTTCATTTTTTGATACTTTGTATACCACTTATAAACATTATAAAGAAATGACTTACAAAGTTTCAGTAATGAGTAAAAGCCAAAGAATTTATAAAAACGAGCAAAAAAAGAATGTTCTTCAAATTTCTGATGATATATTTTCACCTGAATTCCAATTGCTGAGTATAATGAAAAACATGGTTGCTTTTCCCTTGTCTATGGATTTCCTGCAAATGGTGCTAGTTCATTATTATGGAAATTGGGATGGACTTCGGGCCTGTTCCAGCAACATTCTGTTTTCAGTTCTTAAACTTACTAGATACAATTTAGTATATCTGATTCTACTGATCTTCTATTTGAGAAGATTGTGTTCTGAGTAGATTGTATAGATCTCTCCCATGCTTGTACAACATATAATGTTCCTCTTGAAATGTTTGTGCTGACAGGTGGTTGTAGGGACGTATGCTTTATAGTGATGGCATCCCAAAGTAGGGTTCCTATTCTTAGCAGTTGATCTGGAAACAAGGACAGCCACACCCATACTCACACAGAAAGAACTAAGATCATGTCAGCTTCTTGAAAATTCTAGAGTTCTATCAGAGGGAATAATGGAAAGTTGTTCTGTTTTTGAACCTACAACTACAGAAATGGATAGCATGGCAATCCAATACTTGATGACAGTCTACATTTCTTCCATGGACATTCCAATAATATGCATTTATTTAATGCACTTCATGCTTGTCTAAGTGCATGCCATTCAAGAAATGCAACTGTGATATGTGGTATATGATTTCCGTGATCATGTCCATTCATGTTATACATTGTGCTGATTGATTGATTGTCTGCTCTTGCAATTCATGGTATTCTTACCAATAACCTCTCCAACTCGGTAATTTGAAAATTTCATTTCTCAGAGTATCCATAAATAATCATTGGCTACCAAATGATGGATGTGGCCAGGTGATCAAGCCCCACCTCTTTTAAACATGTCTCACATACTTTACAAGCACATAAAAAAGGATGAAGTTTCAATATTGTTTGCATTATTAAACCTAAAAAAACTGCTTTGGGTGCTCCTGCCTCTTCCTCTTTCTCAATACCCAACATTAACAGCCATACATTATCACAAGGGAAATGATTTCTTCAAATATTCCAATCCTTATTATCACAGAAATAATCTTGGTCTTCATGATGTCATCTATATATGCAATTATTATTATTATTTTATTAGACTTGTATGCTGCCCTCTCTCCCTAAGGACTCAGGGTGGCAAACAATAAAAACCCAATACAATGACATTAAAAAGGCATTAAACCAGTACAAGCCTAATCAATCGTTAAAAATTTAAAATTAAAACAAGTAAAAACAACCCCCCCCTGAAGTCAGTCCAGACCGGCCTGTTGAAACAACCAGGTCTTCAGGTCCCGGTGGAAGGAGTGGAGATCAGGGGCCAAACGGAGGTCCACGGGGAGTTGGTTCCATAGGGCGGGCGCTCCCACAGAAAAGGCCCTATCCCTGGGCCCCGCCAGTCGACTATGCCTAACTGATGGTACCCCAAGGAGGCCCCACCTATGGGAGCGTACTGGGCAATCGGAATGTGATGCTGGCAGGAGGCGTTCCAGCAAGTACCCTGGCCCCAAGCCATTTAGGACTTTATAAGTTGTTACTAACACCTTGAAACTAACCCGGAAGGCAACCGGCAACCAATGCAGGTCGCACAGGAGGGGTGTAACATGGGAGTATTGGGGCACCCCCATCACAGCCCATGCGGCCACATTCTGCACCAGCTGCACCTCCGGGTGGTCTGCAAGGGCAGTCCCATGTAGAGAGCATTGCAGTAGTCGATTCGAGAGGTGACGAGTGCATGAGTGACTGTTCGTAGGGCATCTCGGCTTAGGTAAGGGCAGAGCTGGCAAACCAGCCAAACCTGGGCAAACGCCCCCCTGGCCATAGCTCCCACCTGCTCCTCCAAGCTGAGCTGTGAGTCCAGGAGGATGCCCAGATTCCATGCCCTATCCACAGGGGGCAACACCTCTCCCCCCATGACCAAAGATGGTATATCCTGAGAAAACCAAGATGCCGGTACACACAGCCACTCAGTCTTGGCCGGGTTGAGTTGGAGCCTGTTACTCCCCATCCAGATCTGCACCACATCCAGGCACCAGGACATCACGGAGAGAGCATCACTGATATGGTTTGAGGTGGAGATGTAAAGATGGGTATCATCCACATATTGGTGATACCTCACCCCAAAACCACGGATGATCTCACCCAGTGGTTTCATGTAGATGTTGAACAGGAGAGGCGAGAGAACTGACCCCTGGGGCACCCCACAAGTGAGGGGCCTCGGGGGCGATCTCTGCTCCCCTGCCAACACCGACTGTGAGTGGCCCAAGAGGTAGGAGGAGAACCACTGTAAAACGGTGCCCCCACTCCCAACCCCCGGAGCTGCCGTAGTAGGATACCATGGTCGATGGTATCGAAAGCCACTGAGAGATCTAAAAGGACCAGGACAGAGGAAAAACCCCTGTCCCGAGCCCTCCAGAGATCATCCATCAGTGCGACCAATGCTGTCTCCGTGCTGTGCCCGGGCCTGAAGCCCGATTGGTATAGATCTAGATAATCAGCTTCCTCCAGGAACAACGGAAGTTGCTGAACCACCCCGCTCTCAACAACCTTCACTAAAAAATGAAGGTTGGAGACTGGACAATAGTTGTTCAAAACGGCTGGGTCCAAGGCAGGCTTCTTGAGGAGGGGTCTCATGCCTCTTTCAAGGCGGTGGGAAAAACACCCTCACTCAAGGAGGCATTGACAACTGCCTGGAGCCAGCCACGTGTAACCTCCCTGGAGGCATAAACCAGCCAGGAAGGACATGGGTCCAATAAACACATGGTGGAAGACAACCTCCGCATGATCCTGTCCACTTCATCCAGGAAACAGGGTCAAACTCAACCCAAATAGAATCAGCCAGACTCGTCATCACCCCATCAGCTGACCCCTGCCAGTCAGAGTCCAAGCCAGCCCGAATCTGAGCGACCTTATCTGCTAGATGCTGACTAAATTCCTCTGCTCTGCCCTGCAAAGGGTCCTCCCTCACCTCTAAGTACAGGAGGGAGCAAGTGACCCTGAACAGGGCGGCCAGACGGTCATCTGCGGACGCAATGAGAGTGGAGAAGTAGGCACACCTCGCCACTCTAATCGCTTCCAGGTAAGTCCTAATATAGGCTCTTAGCTGGACACGGTCAGATTCAGAGCGGCTCATCCTCCATCTGCTCTCTAGGCACCTTCTCCGACATTTCATCCCCTGGAACTCCTCAGAAAACCAGGGAGCTAACTGGGATCTACGGCGGGGAAGGGGCCGCAAGGGGACAACCTGGTCGAGCGCTGCCAAGCACCAAAGTCTCGGGGCTGTGGTCAAGGGAAGTGGGCAAGAACCCCAGCACCGTTTGAAACCTCTCTGGATCCATCAGGCGCCTGGGGAGGAACCATTGAATTGGCTCCTCATCCCAGCAGCGAGGGATGGCCAATTACCTTCCTTCAAAGGATCAGCCTCCCCTTTTTACTTCTCCAGTACATTGTCTATTTTTATCTATTCTGGATCCTAAAATGACAAAACTTCACCTATACTTCAACTCAACTGTGAATTCACAAAGCTTGCTGGTTCATTTTATCTTTCTCTTAATGTTTGAGATTAATCCATTTTTTGAATTTTCCATTTGTAGCTTTCCTAAGGCTTTTTACCTTTGTCTAACAGAATGGTGTGGTCTTCATATTTTAAACTGTTCCTGGTTTGACTCCAATTTTGATTGCAGTTGTTATATATTCTGAAAGTGGCATTCTTGAAGACATTCATTGTAAAACTAAACAGATACGGGGACAATGTGTATCCTTGTTGGTTTATTCTGTTTCTCCTAATTCCGCCCTTACTTTGTTCATTGTAAAAATTCTTCAAAACAATCATCAGTAGTTCTAGCATGACCTGCTCTCTTAAAAACCTTAAATGCTGTCTCCAATACAATTTTGTGTTAGTTATCTTATTATACATATGCCTTTTCTGAAACCTTTTCTGCTCATTTGACATTTTTCTGACTATATATGGCTTCATTCTTCTTTATAAGATCTTAAGCAAACCTTTGTTTATGCAAGAAATGAGTGTAATATTTTGACAGTATGTGAAATTTTTCAATCTATGTCCCATGGTGTTGTTTCACATTTGTTGACATACAGCTGTTCATACTTTAGATGTTTCTTTTCAGAAAGCTTTCAATAGTTCAGTCAGTTCATCTCTGATGCTTTTCTACAAATAGTTTATTGCTATCATATATCACTTTTAAGTGGAGTCAGTTCCTACATGCATTCTCTCTATATAAATTGATTTATGTTACTTACTTACTTAAAAGTTTTCTATGGCTGGACATCTTAAGACACAATTCTGGGTAACCATACAAATGTTTTTGTCATTCTATACTAATCCTAACTTGAAGATATTTCTGTATAGTCTTTCAATTGTTCTTTAACCACATTTTCTTTCTCTATGTCCTATCTCCCATATACACATACCCTATATTCCCATCATGCTATTTCTTTCAAGGTAAGCAATATTATGTAAAAATACCTAAATACAAAGAAACAAATCTATGAGACAGGAGAAAACAAAAGGAAATATAACTACGTCTAGTTTACAACTCCCCAATTCACTATATTTTCTATCCTTGCAAACCATCTTTGCTTTTAGTACATCCCCATGCTGATTCACACATTTTTTTGCTCTTTGAACTTCTCACCTCCCTGTTGCTAAGATCTCATAGGCTTCTGCAACTTTCTCAGTCTTCCTCTCAGCTCATATATTTATTTTATGTCTTAGCCCTAATTCACTCTGTATTTATGATCAAGTTACCGCAACAGACTTATTTTATCCAAAAGGGTGATATACTTTTGATCGCACACTCATTCTTGATCTCATCTCTTTTGCTTTTACCATACATACTTCTTAATCACCAACTCCTACTGCATGCAACCACAGGCAGAAGCACATTATCATTGTGCCATTGTCTCTCTATCCAGTACAAAGTGCAGCTGTCAGTACAATAGAAGAATAGGAAGCATACAAAGAGCATCCACCTAGCAAAACTATGGGCCTATCAGCCTATGGACTGGGAATTTGAAAAGACTCTTGAAACTATTAATGTGTCTCAGCAGGTGGCAGCACCTGGAAGAATTTCTGGAAGAAGCACCTGGAAGAATTTTGGATGCTTAGCAGAGTTACTTCTGATACATACTTTGAAAGAAAACTTTTGGGAAACAGCAGGTCTGGAAGCTGCATTTGGGCAGTGGGGGGGAATTATGGAGGAAGGTAATGCAGTGGTGGTATTTGACCAGTTCGGCCCAGTTCTGGCAAGCCGGTACAGCGACAAGCAGCGGAGACTGAACCGGTTCTCTCTGCTGCTCTGCTATTGGGCCCACCCACTCGCCCGGGCTCCCATACTCACTTTTATCTGCTGAATTTGAAGTGCAGCTGCTTTACGTGGCACACCAGGATCATGCAGGTTTGCAGGAGGAGAGTTAGAACACCTCTGCACCTGCGCAAACACCTCTGTGCCTGTGCAAAGTGCACGTTTGGTGCGTGCATGCATGCAAAGTGTGTGCACGCATGCAAAGCACCCCCACCAAGCTACGCCCACCGAACCAGTGGCAAAAATATTTGAATCCCACCACTGAGGTAATGGCATTTATTACTTCAAATATGATTTCAACATTTTATAGTTTTGACCTGGCCACATATAAAACAATGAAATAAGTATAAGGAGGAGTTTCTCTGTACACTAATGAAGAACCAGTATGATTTTCCCCAAGGACATAGCATTTAACACATGGTTCTTTCATTGCCATGCCTGTGCTTTATGCAAATATGCATTTTTCTAAACTGCCCATCTCCCCCAAAGAGGGATTTTGTTCATTTGCAATAGGGTTCGGGTCTTGTTCATTGGAACTATAAATGTTTCTTAGCTTTGCACAACATGTGAAGAGATTATGGAAAGTTTCTGTTGATGACTGAGATGAACATCTGACTCTAAAAGTTGATTATTTCTAATACAGTTCTTTCCAGGTGATATGATGTCTTTAACCCTTCCGTTTGATATCTGTGCATTAACTGACATATGTAAGAAACTATAATAGACTTCTTGTCTATTAGAGAACCACTGCCTAGACTGATAAATTAGAAAAATTTATATTATTGCAGATATCCTTGATTGTATATCTATGCTATAGATCAAATCAAATAAAATCAAATATAAAACATTTGTCTTAGTGTACCTGTGTATCATGGGGGCCTATACTCATATTTTGCAGTATTCGTTTCAAAAAATTGGTGACATCTTTCCATTCAAAAATACTGTTAGATCCATCAAGAACAAAGACGATATCCAGCTGGGACTTGCATTCTGCAAAAGGAAACATAAAATAAGGAAATGTTCAAAGTACATAGTGGTTTTTCTGTTAAATTGACACCCTGCTTTAATTTCAAAGTAAATTACTTTTAAGTAAATCATAAGAGATATGAAGTATCTCAGATACAGTTTATATGTAAGATGAAAGATGAAGTGTTATGAGTTTCTAACTTCCATTGCACTATTATCTATTTTTCTAGTGTCATTTATACATTAGAGACCTATACAATAAAACACATCCAAGCAGAAGTTGAAGGATGAAGTTTTTGAGTTGCTATAATTTGAATCAGTGCCTCTGGATAATGTGCATAATGTAGTTCTGCCTAATGAAGGGAAATGGAGGGTCATCTTCTATGGCAGGGCTGTTAAACTCCCGGCCTGCGGGCCGGATGCATCACACGCTGGCCATGTCCACAACCAGTTTAGTGAAGGGGGAAAAAGTCCTGATATGTCCGTGACGACATGAGTTTGACACCCCTGTTCTATGGTATCATGGAATTCACTGGGCTATTTTGGACCAGTCATTCTTTCTCTGCCCTGCCTGGAACTCAGCTTATTTTGCCTCTGGAGCAAATGTTGGGCTCACTGCTTGCTCTGATATACTGGTTCTATGGTTCTAGAGCTTGTTAGAACTAGATGGAGGTAACTCATCATTGCAGGAGATGAAACTATTGATCTAGTCTAGAAGGTTTTAGATTAAAAAGCTTCTAACAGCTTGAGATGTTCTGCAGTGGTAATCTGACATGGCATAGAATAGTTTTGTGGACAGAAGAGAGTATGGTTTGGTTAATGGATATCTCATGAATACTGGGCCTTTGCCAAACTACACGGAGATTAAGAAATATCTCAAGAATACAGAGTGCTTTCAATTTTCTTTTTTTTAATTATTTATAACTATGTTTAAATGTGATTTTAAAATATATATAGTTTTATCAAAATTGCAATACAGACATTCTACTTAAGATATATTGTATTTCAAAGGTTTCTTTGGTGTCTGTTTTGCCATTTTAACTATTTCAGAATGCATAATTACAGAAACAATCTTTTCATACAACTTGTGACACATTATAGTGATTGTCTTAAAGAAATCACAGATACCTCCAATATTTAGGACTCTTGAAGTCTAATTACATGAATAGTTTGATGGCTCTGGAGTTATATTACTACCATATGTAGGGGTGGTTGTATAGTATCACTTGTCTATATAAAAAAGAAACAACTGCAGTGGCCTCAAATAGAAAAGAAGACTAAAAGTAAAGGAAAAGGGTATTTATTGTAATTGCCCTCAACTAAGGAGCAACTTAAAGAAAGGAAGAAGAAGGAAGACGGTAGGGTAGCAATCATATCCTCCAAGAAGGGCTTCGAAAAGTATTTTTGAAACTCATGTTTTTGATACCATTAAACAATTTCATTTCTGCTTCTAGGAATCAGCAGAAAGAATGGAGCCTTGTGTCTCACAAAAACCAATACAAGGGCAATTATTTTGTCTTCTTGAATTTAACAGGCATTGAGCTTTGTGTGGTGTCCTGAAGATTATTTTTAGACTGCTTTTCACTTATAGCTTAATACTATGAATCTGTTTATACTAAAAATAAATTCCAGGAGAAGTAAGCATTTAGGTAATATACAAACAAAGATAACATTTACCTAACTTGGTCATACCTTGAAAATTAGTTTATATTTCTGACATAACTCTGGGTATATATTAGATTTTTTCAAGTTCTACCTAGGTTCAACAGATACAAAAACATTTTTATATATACATACCTCGCAGTGGAGCAATGGAATTTACAACCTCAAAATTGGAGCTAACATTGGAACAAATGCCTGTTGTGTAATAGGAATGTCCACATTTATAAGCATAAAGAGGTCCACATGCCTATAATAAAGAGAAAAATAATCATTTTCTTAATGTTTAAATAATTCACCATACTGTATAGTAGCTACTTTGATATCCACAATGGTTGGAAATGTGCTTTACTGAAATCTTAAGTGAAAACTGTAAAACATTGCAACAGCAATATGACGGCACAGCCACAACAGAACTGACCAAAAAGATCTGATCCAATTTTGGAATTCTGTGCAGTACAAACTTATTCTTATTATATTTGGATATTAAACAAGGAAGTTTAGAGAATACCAGGAACCCAACAATTCAACCCTGAGCTGCATTTATTCTCTACCACAGTAACAAAATTATTGCTCTGAATATATCTGATAAACATATATCTGATAAATACTCAAGTTGTTTATAAAATAAATAAGTATATGTAATTCTAGATTGTGTCCCATGTTCCTAGATCATTCCAATACAGGTAACTCTTTGACCTATGACCACAACTAAGCTCAAAATTTCTGCTGTTAAGTGAAACATTTATTAAGTGGGGTTTCTTGGGTGAGATCATCCGACAACATGGGGTGGGATATCAGCAATATGCGGATGACACCCAGCTGTATTTCCCTGCCCCATGTCCACTCAGTGAAGCAGTGGATGTGATGTGCCGGTGCCTGGAAGCTTTGAGGGTCTGGATGGGAGTCAACAGGCTCAGACTTAACCCAGACAAGACTGAGTGGCTGTGCATACTGCCCCCCAGGGGCCATGTTGATTTTCCATCTTTGGTTCTGGGTGGGGAGAAATTGTCCCCCTCAGAATGGATTTGCAATTTGGGTGTCCTGCTAGACCCACAGCTGAAATTGGAGCAACACCTATCAGCTGTGGCTAGGGGAACTTTTGCACAGGTCCGCCTGGTGCACCAATTGCGACCCTACCTGGACCAGGAGGCTCTTCTCACAGTCGCTCATGCTCTAGTCACCTCACGACTGGATTATTGCAACATACTTTACATGGGGCTACCCTTGAAGAGCATTCAGAGACTTCAGTTGGTCCAGAATGCAGCCGCGCGAGCTGTTGTGGGTGTCCCGAGATACACCCACATATCACCGATTCTCCGTGAGCTGCACTGGCTTCCTATTAGTCTCTGGGTGCAATTCAAGGTGTTGGTCATTACCTATAAAGCCCTATATGGCTCAGGACCAGGTTATCTCCAGAATCGTCTCCTACGCTGCGTCTCCCTGCGACCGGTAAGATCCCACAGAGTCGGTCTTCTCCGGGTTCCATCAGCTAAACAATGCCGACTGGCGGGCCCACGGGAGAGGGCCTTCTCTGTGGCTGCTCCGGCTCTCTGGAACCAGCTACCTCCCAAGGTCTGGACTGCCTCCACCCTACTAATCTTCCGCAAAGCAGTTAAAACCTGGCTTTTCCGACAGGCATGGGGCTGTTGATCTTGCGACTGTGAACTAGCGAGATCCCCCCTTCTGTTGTTTACTGTTTTTAAATTGTTTTTAATTTTTTTATAAATGTCATTTTTGTGTTTTTTACTGTGAGCCGCTCAGAGTCCTTTGGGAGTTGGGTGGCATATAAGTCAAATAAATAAATAAATAAATAAATAAATAAATAAATAAATTTTACGAACTTTCTTGCCACAGTTGTTAAGTGAATCACTGCAGGGGTTCAATTTGTCCCACGTTTGTTAAGTGAATATGGCTTCAGAGCAAAACTAATATAAGAGCATTTAAGTCCCATGAAAACTCCATTACAGATCTCAAAGTAGGCATTTTCTAAAAAAAAGTACCTTTATCAGCAGAACTAAGGGAAAGATTGCTGAATTCACACACATCAAATGACTTCATGATATTTCCATAAATCTCAGCACTGACAAGCATTTCTTAGCACCTTATAATTGCTATTACAGAAACATTTTTGGCCTGGACAGGCTCCTGCAGCACTCTGCCAGCCAAAACGGGGCACAGGGGACTGCACGCCCCTCCCCCCGTGCCCTGTTTTGCCTGGCAGAATGCTGCAGGAGGCTGTCCAGGCTGAAAAGGGGAATTTTGGCTGCCAGAGGAACCATGGGCCAGTTCTTTGCTATTTCTAGGCTGGCCCTATGGGCCAGATTTAAGCACCCCATGGACCAGATCCAGCCTGCAGGCCTTGAGTTTGACATCCCTGCACTGATATGTTATCCAGCCATCTTGTTCTTTGGGTGGTCTGGCTTCTTTTTACTGCTAACTTCTAAGCATAATTGCCTTCTCCAGTGAATTCCCCTACCTGACATGGTCAAAATAAATGGGATGCAGTTTTGTGATTTTGCCTTCCTTATGTGGCTAGAAAGTAGCTTTCCATTATTGTGTATAATTTCCCAAAAGTAGTTAGATTCCAACCTTATCAGGCCAAATCACCATGTTTAATATTCAAGAGTGATAGGAACTTTAATCCAACAATATCTAGGCAATATATTCCTTCTATAAATGGGGGAAAATATTCTATATGTGGAAGTTTTCATGGTAAATATTATAGTATTGGTAAATAAGCACATTGTTTTTTATTTTCCTCAAGAGATATTTACTCACCAAAAACCCTCCTTTGGGATTCGTCACTAAGGTTGACCCAAGAGTCATATTCTCCTTTACTTCTGTTACTTGAGGAATTGAAGTGTCAGCTATAGATAGATTAAAAATAAAGTTAAATATGGGGATATATGCAAACAAGACATTAAATCATATCGTGGCCTGTTCAAAACACCAAATTTGTAAGTAAAACATGGATCTTTTTGACTTCTTTTCCTTTTTTCTCCCTGTTCCCTCTTGGTTAAAACTATGAAATACAAGTCAAATGCCTGGCTTTCATCCCAGAATCTTTGTCTGGAATAATGCTTCTCATAGTTTTCCTGAACCTCAAAGAGAATGTCAAAATAGCAACAGGGTGACAGTAGAAGATATGCATCCATTTAAAATTGAAAATTAGGAACAAATAAACTTTTCATTTTCTGTATAGCTCCACTGTTGGATCAGTAAATTATCAGCTGTATACATAATATTTCAGTGGGCAATAAAGGTTATGGGAACGCCAGTGTAATAGAATTCACACTAGTTCCTCTCTTAGTAAAAACTATATAATTGACATTGGAGGAAGTTTCTGGGCCTTTCATAAAAGATTCTGAAATGTAGCAAATATAGCTAAAAGACCCACTGCAAACCCATACAAAAAGGGGAAATGAGTGGAAAGAGAATATTGGAATTTACAGATGGTCTTCAACTTATGACCAGGCACTTAATGAGTGTCTGAAATTACAACCTGCCCTGAACAAGTGTTTATGGCCTGTAAAACACTTCTGGCCATTGTAACATGTCATGCTATACACACCCCAGACATGTAATTGTATTTTGGGTGCTTGGCAATTGACTACAACGGGTAGAAGCTTCCTGTAGCCATATGATCATGATTTGCTATGGTTTTTTTGTCTGTTTTTGGCATTTTTGCTGGCAGAATGCATTTGGGGTTATGACTGCAGATTTGCTTAACAATAGCCATGGAAATCTTGTAAAATAGGTTCTGTCATGTGTGTGCCTCAACTTATGCTTAGAAATACAGTTCCAATTGTGGTTGTAAATTGACAACTACTTGTGTACCATATATATAAAATACTGTCTTATAGCAACCTCCTCCTCTTCGCAGAGAGAACTTTAATTTATTTTTATCACATAGCCTGTTTAGTGAATGTCCTTTGATTATGATGTTTGTTATCTCTGGTCTTTTACTTAAACATGTTTTGGCTTCTAACTTCTACTAGGGTAGGTCAATTTTCAATTTCTTTCATTGACTTTCTTACCTGGCAGATTTAATTTTACACATGGCAAACCATTACCCTGTCCTACAGGGCATTTATAGACATCACCTGTCTTCTTTTGGGGCTGACCAGACAAAGGAGAACCAATAAGAACCCTGCAGAATGATAATATATATATATATATAGTCAATGCCGTACATATAGTAATATTTGCTTTGGTACTTTAGTACCAATTTACTAAGTTGTATGCAAAAAAACTAATGGAATAAAAATGTGTTTATAATAGCAGATAGGAGTACGAGTTAGAGCAGCTTCTCTAATTAGTTATTCTTTGTCTAAAAACACCACAAAGTGTTCATTATGACCTATGAAATTCTAAATCATTAAGTTATAGAGCAGGGGTGTTAAACTCGTGGGCCGTGGGCCAGATGCGACACACACTGGCCACCCTCACCCCTGGTTTAGTGAATGGGGGGAAAGTCACAATATGTCACATGATGACAACACGACACTGCAAGTTTGACACTCCTGTTATAGAGATATGGGAATGGGTGGAAGGGAGAGATAATTAACTAATTAATAATCTCACCATTTTCCCTCTTCATTTTCAAATTGCTGCACACTGTATCCAAACATGTCTTCCACAGGACCACTAAAAGTCATAGTATCTTTCACATCAACGTTGAATGACAAAGAGAGATGCAGCAGAACTGTTTTTTGTAAAAGAAAAAAGAAAAAAAAGGAACGGAGAAGCTTGATGACAAAGTTTACATGCTGCCTAAAGGCCCTCAGAAATTTGAAATTGAAATACATTCTCAGTAACAGTGATCTGGAAAACACATGACAGCATATGAATAGAATAGAATTCTTTAGAATAGAATTCTTTATTGGCCAAGTGTGATTGGACACACAAGGAATTTGTCTTTGGTGCATATGCTCTCAATGTACTTAAAGAAAAAATAAAATACATTCATCAAGAATCATAAGATACAGCACTTAGTGACAGTCATAGGTTACTAATAAGCAATAAAATCATACTAGGAAACAAATAAAACAATGTAAATTGTAAAGGTACAAGCAGCATGGTTATAGTCATAAGTGGGAAGAGATAGGTACTGGGAAGGATGAGAAGAATACTAATAACAGTCTTGGTAAATAATTTGACAGTATTGTGGGAATTAGTTGTTTAGCAGAGTGATGATATTTGGGGGAAAACTGTCCTTGTGTCTAGTTGATCTGGTGTGCAGTGCCCTATAGTGTTGTTTTGAGGGCAGAAGTTAAAACAATTTATGTCCAGGATGTGAAGGGTCTGTAGGTATTTTCACAACCCTTTTTGACTCATGCAGTATACAGGTCCCCAATGGAAGGCAGGTTGGTAGCAATTGTTTTTTCTGCAGTTCTAATTGTCCGTTGATAACAGATACATTCTTCTTGGACTGTTGTGTGTTAAATTTGCTACTTAAGTGGACTGTTAAATAGTAAAGCTTTTTTGGAATCAAATATTCTGTTGTCACAACAGCATCTTTGTGTTCTGTGTAATAGAGAAAGTATGAAATTTTTATTGAGATGGAATATAGAAGATGGAATATGGGACTTGATCTGAAAGCCATCTGGGTTTCCTTGTGCAGTTAGTTGGCCACTGTGAAAATAGACAGCTGGACTAGATGGGCCAAGGGTATGATAAGTAATGCTTATGGTTTGATGATTGCCAAAATGAGATTCCTATCTTTCCTCAGCTGTAGTATAATTTGTCATGTTGTCATATTGTCACCAATTGGGATTGAAGGAAAGGAAACAGAAAGAAATAGCATGAACAGACCATATTCTTACACTATTCAATGATGGAGGAAAAGCATTGTTTTCTAAAGATTAGACTGTTTTGTCTTTAGTGTAACCTCTCACCAAAGGCTCTGCTGTTATCTAAACATCATATACTTGGTTGTGTTGATGACTCATAGTCTTATTTTTCTTTTTCCTAGCCGATTTAGTTTGATTTACTATCAAACACATTTTGTTTTAATGTAGTACAAATAAACCTGATCAAACGCCACAATTGTGCATTATATATGATAGCAAAGTTCTGAAATTAATACCATATTTCACAGCATTGTGCCTGACAGGTGTGCAACTCACTCTGCATTAGGTGCAAAGAAATACCAGGGTGTTCTGACCCAACCCCTTGTCCAATAAAATGAACACGAATCAAAGGGAACAGAAACCTTTTAATGATAAATAAGATAAGGTTACCTAGAAATATTTTACAACACAAGAGTCTTCAAATACCAATTAAGATACTGCAATGTCCACGAGGCTCGAGTTTCAAAACATCTTTGCTTTCTGCAAAGAACCGATTCACAGCTGGCTTTTATCTTCTTGAAGGAGGGCCCATTACCTTGCAGCCTTACTCCTGAGTCGCCCGTGCTGCTGCAGCTGCTCTTTCCTGAGAGCAGCCCTGCGCTCACACGCACTTGGCACAGGCTCCTTGGGAACCTCCTCATCCCTGCTGCCAGCCCCCACAATCTCTGAAGGCAGCAGTCCACTCCCTAATGGTCCTGGCCCCTCATCTGAGTCCTCGCTCTCCTCAGCCATCCGCACCTGCTGCCAGCTAACCACAACACAGGGCAACATGTTTTGATAAGGGAAAACAGAAGACTGACTTGGCTCTTGGCAACTACAAGGAAATTAGGCAGTTTTCATGAAAGTGGATTATCTTTGCCATATTCCAGGATTATTATTATTATTGTTATTACTGTTGTTGTTGTGATGATGATGATTATGATGATGATGATGATGATGATGATGAACTTAGGGTTTACTTTCCATCTTAGATTACAGGCTTGGAATTCTCTGAGTGTCTCCTATTCAGATATTAACCAGATCGAATTCTGCTTAGCTTCAAAACCCAGTAAGTTCAGCTAGCCAGCCAGCCAGCCAACCAACCAACCAACCAAATAAATAATGAACAAAATCCCTGAAGTGTGCATTCTTCTAGGGTGCACCAGTTTTCACTAAGGAGAGTTTTGGAGCTATGTGAAAGGTTTCTTTTATAATTTTTCCCTTAAGATTCAGTTGATGTGATAGGGAAGAAATGGCTTTGTCAAAGAGAAGAAAACATGATAAAATTCCAGTAGTGGAGGATAGGGATTATTGTAATCCTAAAGTGACGAATAAAACAAGCTTTTTTTCCAGGGAAGGATATCAATCTTCCCATGGCTTTCTAGAGATTAACATAATCAGAGAAGATGCAAAACATGATAGAAATAGAGAAGGATTAAAGTATTTTAAGAATGAAACCTCTTTTGCAGAAGAAATGTTTTAAAAGCAATTGGAAGTTGGATTTCAGCAGAGTGTTAGAAACATCCATGTTATTATGCTTTCTAAATGTCATTCCTGGAATATTTTGAGATTTTGGAAAGTACACTGTGACTCTTGGAAGTATTGAGTATAGCTCGCAGAGTGCATCCTACGTCTTCTTCTATTGAAGTAATGTTTAATGTGATATCAAGGGAAAGTTATTAAAAATAAAAAAATTGTCATGTAACTCTCTTAAATTAAATACAGTTATTTAATTTAGTTTAATAAATATTTAATTTAGTTTAATAAATTAAATTTAGTTAATCTAATTTATTTAATTTAGTTTAATGAAAAGAAGGACTAGGGTGACATGATAGCAGTGTTCCAATATCTCAGGGGTTGCCACAAAGAAGAGGGAGTCGAGCTATTCCCCAAAGCACCTGAGGGCAGGACAAGAAGCAATGGGTGGAAACTAATCAAGGAGAGAAGCAATCTAGAACTAAGAAGAAATTTCCTGACAGTTAGAACAATTAATCAGTGGAACAACTTGCCTCCAGAAGTTGTGAATTCTCCAATACTGGAAGTTTTTAAGAAGTGATTGGACAACCATTTGTGTAAAATGGTATAGGGTTTCCTGCTGGACCAGGAGATTAGACTAGAAGACCCCCAAGATCCATTCCAACTCTGTTATTCTATTCTATTTTGCCATGGCCCTGCCCACTTCACACAGGACAACCTGTAGCAGGCTATTTGAAAGTAAGCCTTTCAGGCTTGGCGTGAAAAAGGTTGCACGCCCATCTCTTGGTATCTATTTTAAGTAATATTTTGTCTGATATTTTCATTGTTAGAAATAATTTCAAAATAAGACTACAACTGATTTAAAATTGCTGCACATAAACTAAAATAAATTTTACATTTTTAAAGAAGATATGCATGTTTTAATACTTTCACAGTAAAAACATCTCTATGTTTAAATCATAAAGTTCCATGATGCATGAACATTAATGGCAAAACAAAACAGAAAGGAAAGCACCCCAAATTCAAGCTGAAAGTTTACACGAGCAGATATACCTGGTGCTGAAAATTATAATTTCAGTTCCAACCACAAATGAACTAGGAAGGAATTCCACAAACCAGGTTCTAGTACAATGAATGCCCTCTTTCAGGGAAGCATAGCAAATGTGACAACTTCAAACTGGCTGCTAGATTTTAAATCCCAGGCACTTAAGAGAAAAAGTGCTGTGCCGGGGCACCCTAGTGTGTTCAGTCCTATGACAGTTAGAAAGAGAACACAGTGATCTTTTGTGCATTTCAATGTCTTTGGCAGTGAAGACATTTCTTGTGGATTATGTGCTAGGGAACATACAGGTGAAACTCGAAAAATTAGAATATCATGCAAAAGTTCATTTATTTCAGTAATGCAACTTAAAAGGTGAAACTAATATATTAGATAGACTCATTACATGCAAAGCAAGATAGTTCAAGCAGTGATTTGCCATAATTGTGATGATTATGGCTTACAGATCATGAAAACCCCAAATCCACAATCTCAGAAAATTAGATTATAAAAAGGTGCAATATTCTCGGCTCAAAGTGTCCCCCTCTAATCAACTAATTAAGCCATAACACCTGCAAAGGGTTCCTGAGCCTTTAAATGATCTCTCAGTCTGGTTCAGTAGGAATCACAATCATGGGAAAGACTGCTGACCTGACAGTTGTGCAGAAAACCATCATTGACACACTCCATAAAGAGGGAAAGCCTCAAAAGGTAATTGCATAAGAAGTTGGATGTTCCCAAAGTGCTGTATCAAAGCACATTAATAGAAAGTTATGTGGAAGGGAAAAGTGTGGAAGAAAAAGGTGCACAAGCAGCAGGGATGACCGCAGCCTGGAGAGGATTGTCAGCAAAAGGCCATTCAAAAGTGTTGGGAACTTTCACAAGCAGTGGACTGAGGCTGGAGTCAGTGCATCAAGAGCCACCACACACAGACGGATCCTGGACATGGGGTTCAAATGTTGTCAGAAGCGTCTTACCTGGGCTAAAGAAAAACAGACCTGGTCTGTTGCTTAGTGGTCCAAAGTCCTCTTTTCTGATGAGAGCAACTTTTGTATCTCATTTGGAAACTAAGGACCCAGGGTATGGAGGAAGAATGGAGAGGCACACACTGCAAGATGCTTGAAGTCCAGTGTGAAGTTTCCAGTCTGTGTTGATTTGGGAAGCCATGTTATCTGCTGGTGTTGGTCCACTGTGCTTCAGTAAGTCCAGGGTCAACGCAGCCATCTACCAGGAGATTTTGGAGCACTTCATGCTTCCTTCCACAAATGAGCTTTATGGGGATGCTGACTTCATTTTCCAGCAGGACTTGGCACCTGCCCACACTATGCCGATCGCCCTGTGCGAGCGCACAGACTAGGACTTCTCGGGGTGCTGTCCGCAAGACAGTGTCGGCTGGCAGTGCCCCGGAGAAGGGCCTACTCTGTAGCGGCTCCTGCCTTGTGGAATCAACTGCCCTTGGGGCTCCGTTTGGCCCTGGATCTCCGCTCTTTCCGCCACGATCTGAAAACTTGGCTGTTTGAACAGGCCGGGCTGGACTGACCTCTTGGGGGTGGGGTTAAATTGATTTTATTTGGGCTTGTCAGGTTTAGTTTGTTTTTAATGTATTTGATTGTATTTTTAGTTGTGAGCCGCCCCGAGTCCTTTCGGAGAGGGGGGCGGCATACAAGTCCAATTATTAAATTAAATTAACAACCGCCTTGCTTAGCAATGGAAATTCTGGTTCCAATTGTGGTTTGTAAGTCAAGGACTATCTGTGAACAGAAAACACCAGACTGTAAAACTGGCATTCTCATGGGCCCAAACTCTTAACTAAACAGTGAGGGGGGGGGAATTTTGAAAAGTGGGAAACAAGACAGTGAAGCAAAGAAAGAAGGCATTGTGGGTTGGCCAGAATGTGAATAAACATTCAATATTGCAACATTTTGTCGCAGGTCCCATTGGATCTAAGCATGCTGTCGTACTCTTTTTCAAACATGGCAACTTTAAGATGTATGGACCTCAGCATGTTGGTTGGAAATTCTGAGAGTTGAAGTTCATATATCTCAAAAGTTACGAGCTTGAAAAACACAGATCTAAGGCAATCAAAAAATAGAGTGCAGGAATTAAGCAAGTCTTAATGCTTAATACTTAATGGTAAGGATAACTGGGACTCAGCAGTTAAAATATTTGCCAGATTAAATGAATTGTTCAAATCAATGAATATAGAACGAAAAGCAGCATCATGTCGTAAGTGTATATTTGTATAGCTAATGCACATTCTAAGAATAAAATTCATAAAGGCCAGTGTTTTTACACTAATATTAAATACATAGTAAATAATATTTTCCCTTCCTCTCTTTGAACCAAACAGTTATTTGAATACCAGCCATAGTTTAAAGCCTTCTGGTAAAAGTTAAGTCAGAAAAAAACTTTATCTTGTTTTCAATGATCTTCTAACAAATGCTTCTGACTTCCTTCCAGATTTTTGCTGCTCAGGCTATTTCAGTATTATAAAGCTAGTGTGTTTAGAATGCTCTGCCATCGGAAAAATATGCTTGTTGGCATTCATTGTGGAATTTTCCTCATGCCCTATTAGCTGACTTTAATTTGGACTATTTAAAGGCCACATCAGAATGTATATTGCTATTAATTTCACACTTGGCTAAAAATCAGTATTTCTGATAAAACCTTACACAAAGCTTTCTATTTATCAGTGAAGAATTCAAACATGCCCTTTTATTCTGATAAACCATAAAAGAACTTTTGTTTAACTTCTCTTCTACATCTTTAACCTTTGCCAAAGAAGAAAATGACATTTTCAACTATTACTCATAAATAATACATTAAAAATACAGTTCTATCTATTAAATGTAAGCAACAAGTAAAACACAATTAAATACTTTGCAAAAGGTTTAAATCACACAATCAATATTTCCTTAGATGCAATAGTAGACTGCTCCCTTCACAGTAACATTTAAAATTTCATTTATAAGTAGCTCCATACCCGTGCTTCGCTATGAAACTATGTGATCAGGCTTAGTTTTTGGGGAGGAAAAAAAGGAAAAAATGTGCCTCTGCTTACCAGCATCCATCGGTATTCATCTGGCTAGCGTCCTGTTAGTGTGTGAGTGTTGAGGGCTGTTTGGAAACTGAAACATGGAAATTTTGTATTTGCTTTGTGTGCAAGAAGACAGCGAGGAGCCTGGGCATGGCTTAGCTCAACTGTTCTGTACTAAAGCTGGTTGCTGCTGTGAAATTGAAACTGAAACTCCTATCCTCTGCTTGTGTTTTGCATTTGGAAAAGATTTTTCAGGTGGGGAGAGGGAGTAGAACTCTCCTTAGCATCAGAGCGTGTTAATAATAATATACGAAATACTAATGCTCCAATGGTCATTTCGAAAAATCCTTTCTTAGTGAGCACCTAGAAACCAAGAGGAACATACGTGCCAAATTTCAACTTTGTAGGCTTTACAGTTCTGGAGATTTTGTGATGATGCGTGAGTGGTATTTCACTTATATATATATAGATAAAAGACAATGTTTTAATAGTCAATTGCTAAAATGGAAACATCTGATAGATGTACAGTAGCAGATGTACTGTACAGTACAGTAGTCTGATAGTAACTTTCAGTGTTAAAATTATGACAGATTTAAACTTGCCACATGCTTTCTGACTATTCCTACTCACTACATATTTTCTCCTTTCAACTTAGTCTTTGAGGGCAAAAGGACAAGGAAAAGATAGCAACGCTATTGTTTTTCTCTAAGATACAGAAATAAACACATTATTCTTCTTGCCTGATAAGTTTATTGTTTTTGCATGTTCGACAAAGCACCAGAATTGTTTGCCAATTAGTTAGGTCACCCCAGTTTTCCTAGCGGAAATCCGTTAGCACAATCACCACAGCAATACAAATGCATAAATATCAAGTTCACAAAATGACAACTTGGTCAGTTGTTTTAAAAATATTCTCTATTTTTTGTTTTGTTTGGTATTTACTATTGGGGACAAATATTATAACGGAAGTGGTCTCATTATACAATAAGATAAGAAGGGTGAAATTATTCTCCATCATCAATCATCTTCAGAACTAGATTCATCCTCCTGGTCAGAAAGTTCTGCAACAGGGAAACGCAGAATAGCAGCTACACCTGTCAGTTGTCCAAGCTGTTCCCCAGATACATGAAGGCTAGAGAAGATGCGAACTGTGCCCATATTCTCACGCACACTATCTACGAGCCGGACATATCGACTACGAGTAGCTACATCCTGATGCCTAAAAAGTTCATCGCTGATCAACAGAGTATCAATAGCCATAGCTTCATTAGCCTTTTCCACATGTTTGAGACCATAAAAAGCCCGATCGGGCTCATGTTGTAGCATTTTGTAGAAATCATCTAAAGCTTTGACTTCAGCAGCTGCTTTGGTATCAGCAAGTCGACTAGTCACAGCTGGATCACAAAGAGCTTCTTTCAGGGCGTATTTATGTCCAGATGATGAATGCACCTAGAGTATGAAAAATAACAGAAAACATGTATTATCTACTATGATACGGATTAGTTTCTTTTGGAAACGGAATTTCCAGGAACAAGTTGACTTACAACCAATCATTTAGTAATCATTCAAAGTTAGAATAGCACTAAAAAAGTGACTTATTATCAATCCTTGCACTTACGACTATCACAGGATAACTTTGGCTCCTTGAAGGAGCCTCTGTGGTGCAGTAGTTAGAGTACAGTACTGCAAGCTTCTTCTGCAGCCAGCTGCCTACAATTTGGCAGTTCAAATCTCACCAGCTCAAAGTTGACCCAGCCTTCCATCCTTCCGAGGTGGGTAAAATGAGGACCCAAATTGTTGGGGGCAATATGCTGACTCTGTAAACCACTTAGAGAGGGCTGTAAAGCACTATAAGTCTAAGTGCTGTTGCTATTGCTATCCCCGATGGGCACATGGTCAAAATTTGGGTGTTTGGCAACTGGCATGTATTTACAATGGTTATAGAATTGGGGCCATGTGATCATCATCTGCAACTTTCCCAGCCAGCTTCCAACAAGCCAAGTCAATGGAGGAAGTCAGATTCACTTAACGATCATCTGATTCACTTAGTAATTTGCAGTGATTTGCTTAACAACTGTGGCAAAAAAGGTCATAAAACAACTGTTCATGACTCACTTAAAAACTGTGTTCTTAGCAATGGAAAATTTTGGTGTCGATTGTGGTTCTAAATTGAAGGCTACCTGTAAAGGTTTTTAAAGCACATGGAAAACATTCCTGTATATTTTTCTCATCTGGGGAAAAAAATTATCAAGCTGAAAAAAACCCCTTCCCATCATTCAAAAAGACAATCCAGGTAGTCCTCAGCTTACAACCACAACTGAGCCCAAAATTGCCATTCCTAAGTAAGAGAGCTGTTGAGTTTTGCCCCATTTTGTGATCTTTCTTGTTAAGTGAATCACTGCACTTGAGTTAATAACATGGTTGTTAAGTGAATGTGGTTTCCCCATTGATTCTGGTTATCAGAAGGTTGTAAAAGGTGATCACATGTCAACAGGACATTTTAACATTTTAACAGGACATTTTAACCATCATAAATACATGCCAGTTGTCAACTATCTGAATTTTGATCACGTGGTCATAGGGATGCTGTAATGGTTTTAAGTGTGAAAAATGGTCGTAAGTTTTTCATTGCCGCTGTAACTTCAAACAGTCACTAAAGGAATAGTTGTACATCAAGAACTACCTGTATATTCAACTGCTAAAAAACTACAAGAATATAATGCCCCATTTGGATTTTGTCAGCCAGGAGTATTGTAGTAGGTATATTTACTGGGAAATATGTCTAGTTGAACTTGATAGGTGTACTTTTCATATCCCTTCATAGGCAACCAGTTTTTATTTGCTTTATAATAAACTAGAACAATGAATCATGCTCTCATTAAACAGCTTATCTTGAGAAAAAGTCTCAAGCAGAAAAATAAGAAAGGACATCTATAAAGGAGCTAAGATTGCATGTACAGATAATCCTCGACTTAAAACAGTACATTTAGTGACTGCTCAAAGTTACAACAGGATTGAAAAAGTGACTTATGATCATTTTTCACACTTACGACTATTGCAGAATCTCTATGGTCATGTAATCAAAATTCAGATGCTTGGTAACTGGTTCATATTTATGGCGGTTTAGTGTCCTGGGATCATATGATCAGCTTTTGAAACCTTCTGACAAGCGAAGTCAGTGGAGAAACGAGGTTCATTTAACCACCATGTTACTATCTTAACAACTGCAAGGATTCACTTAACAATCATGGCAAGAAAAGTCATAAAATGGGGCAAAACTCACTTAACAAATTTAGCAACACAAATTTTGGGCTCAATTGTAATCGTAAGTTGAGGACCACCCATACATTGTATAGTTTAAATCAGAGCAAACACATTTAAGTAAACATACATATTAGGTCCCAAAGGTGCTTTTTCAGGAGGCAACTGGACTTTCTTGTTTTTTTCTTTGAAGATGTTTTGCTTCTCATCCAAGAAGCTTCTTCAACTCTGACAGGATAGTGGCAGGATCTGACAGGATAGAGCTGAAGAAGCTTCTTGGATGAGAAGTGAAATGTCTTCAAAGAAAAAACAAGAAAGTCCAGTTGCCTCCTGAAAAAGCACCTTTGGAACAACCATGACCTGGATGACTGAGAATCTCTACAGACTTTCATACATATTAGGCTTCATTTTAAAATTATTTTAGTTATCTTAAATATCAGTCCATTCTTTTCATAAACCTATGTTGAAAGATTGGGGATTATGACCTAGGAGAGACAGAAACTCTCCCTTTCAGTAAAAAAAAAACAGAAATAAACACAGGTAGGCCTCTCATGGATGGATTTCTTAAACCTGACTGTACCATTATTTATATATACTATAGGTTTTTTTTTACTTCATAGGCAAATTATGGGCAGATTTAGCTGAACCAAATTTTAGTACTTTACATGTCATTAAAAATGAATTAGGAAATTACATTATTTTTGTTTAATTATATGGTTAGGTATTTCTACATCTCCCATTTCTATATACCACACAACTCCAAGGCTAAAGATCTTAAAATAGAATAAAAGTTGGAAGGGACCTTGGACGTCTTCTAGTCCAACTTCTAGCCCAATTAAGCTGATGGTATGAAGCACCTTAACATCTAAATTACCTGTAAGAATTTGGAGCGATTCTCCAGCAACAACTTGTTGTCCGTCTTGACAGCCTGCTGGAACATGTAGTCGCAGAACTGCTCTCTCACAAAACCCGGGCTGGCCACCAGGACACACTTGACCACTTCAAAGTTAAGGTGTCGCTGAATGGCTTGCATCACTTGCTCGTAGAACCTCTCCAGGGCCCGGTCGTGCTGGGAGCAGTTGCCCCGGCGTTTTCGAGGGATGTTCACCTCGATCTTGGCCCGGGTCAGCGTCATACTGGGGGTGACGAGGCAGACGTGGGCCAGCCCTTCCTGCATCACCACGGCGGCCAAGTCGGCGCTCCAGGCCGGGTCGCAGGCTTGCTCGATCCGCTCCAACACGACGCTGTCCCACTGCTTCTTGGCCAGCGTGAACTGTCGGTTGGGCTCCAGCTCGATGGTGTGGTAGGCGCCCATCTTGACGTACTCGTTCTCCTGGATGTTGGTGCCTTTGACGCGCAGCTGACAGGCCTGCGAGTCGAAGTCGATGGTCTCCACGCAGAGGGTGAGCGTGGTGCGGATGCGGTTGCTGCCCACGCTGCCCGTGGACGACTCCGTCTGCACCTTTCGGATGGTGGAGGCCCGCAGGCTGTCGCCCACCTGCAGCAGGTTGTAGGCGTGCCACATATCCTCGGGGTCCTCGGGGATGAGCGTCACCTGCCCGGCGTTATCCTTCTCGATGTCCTTCCGCACCAGCTTCATCGTGGCTCCGGCGGTGGGCAGCCCGGGATCAGCCAAAAGGACGCCTCCTCCTCTTCTCTTCTCTGCCTGCGGGGGCCGGCGGCTCGGCCCTGCCGACCGACCCAGCGACCAGCCTCGAAGACTCAGCAACGACCGCTCCGGGGCGGGCAATGCGGCCGGCCGCCAACAAGCCACGGAGGCGCTTGGCTCGCGGCCCAGCGGCGCGTTTGGCTTGCTTGTGGGCGCTCCGGCGCGGCTCCTCTCAGCCCCTCATTGAATGGCTGGCGTGGAGAGAAGCCATGGCGGAGGGAAGGGGAAGCGTCAGGCAGGAGGAGGAACAGGCCAGGTCCCGGGCGGAGCGTAAACGTGACAAGAGTCCTGAAGGGGAGTGGCGGGACACAAGGCAAAGGCTGGTTGGCTGCTGGCCTTGCTCCGCCGATGCTCTCTTAGCCGCGAGAGCTGCGGAAGGGAAGGGCTTCCCTTCGTCCGCTGACGCGATTAAGCCGGGTTCCGTTAGGGAGAGAGAGAGAGAGAGGTTGGGGCTTCGGGGTGGCGGCGGGAGGCGTAGGTGCCGGTGGCTTCCCGCCTAAGTCACTTTAAAAGGGGGCATCGTAATATGGACCTCATGCCTCTTGCTCCTCATTGTCTGTGCAAGCATTTGATTTGAAACCAAAAAGAGGCTCTGGGGACACATAAAGATAAGCAAATGAATCCCAAACCAGCTTAAGCCTGGTTTGTTTAACTGCCCCATTTTCCGGGGCTCGCCTTCGGGTCATAAGGTAACAGGTTTCTTTAAGGGGTACTTAACCAGGTTGGGAGTTGGTGTGATCCGTGAACAGCCAGGTTTACAGGGAATTTATGCAGGGAGGTTCATTTCCACTTTCCATATGAGGTGTAAAGGATTTTTTTTTAAAGAAGAGCAGCTGGCCAAGGCAGGGAGAGGTTCAGTACAATAAAAACAATCTTTTAAAATGCAACCTAGAATTATTTCAATGTCCTAAGCCTCACTCCCCTCTCGTTTTCAAGTGCTTTGAGGGCCAATATTGGCGTGGGATTCAGTGAGAAATGTTGGGTGGGTGTGGGATTAAATGATCATTAGCCATGCTTGTGGAACTTAGTTTAATAATAAAGCATACTTCCTTATTGATCAGGGCACAGTACTGCCTAAGGCCCAATTGGAAGTCGGTAGGTAGTCATTGGAAGGAGCATATTTCTAGAAAAATGATTTCAAAATATTCAGACATCCCATCAGTCACATAACTTAAATTTCCTGCTATGCTCAAATGGAAATTGAGAGTCATCTTCTCTACCACAGCATAAGGGTGGTACATATTTTATGTGTTAGTTGTTTTAAACTGGAAAACTATAGTCTTGGAAAGTAGGATTTTCTATGAATGGCTTAGTAATATTCAGCATTATTCATTATGTATGTACAGGAAGAGAAGTCATTACTGGAAACATCCACAACTTTTTAATTTGAGCAAGTTTAAGAGGGGAAAAAAGCTTTTATGCCATTTGAATAATGGAATGCATTGAATTTCCAATTATACATAAATTGCTTTTATGTGGTTCTGTTGGTTATGGTTTCTGACTTCCAGAAGAAATTAATGGTGATTCATTGCCCTTCCCCTTTATGTAACAGAACAAGATCCAAAATTAAAACCTATAATTAATAGTGTCCATGCCAATGCAATGTTTATATTTTTCCAGTAATACAAAATGAGATAATCTTTAGGACAAGAGCATGATAATTTGAGTATAGAAATATATGAAAAAGAAATATATTAAGTATATAGAAATACTGTTTGTACTTAAATTTTCATGTTACTTTATTAAGATGAATCTGTTGAAAACCTTTGAATATGGTATCCATCTAATCACTAGTGCTGTTCAAATTTTTGGGTTCAGTTTTTACTGGTCTTTGTAAGGGGTGATGCAAGCATGATGCCAGAAAAATCTTACAGCGTTTTCCCCTTTCAGGATTTTTTTTAAAAATTACATTTATATGCCGCCCTTCTCTGAAGACTCAGGGCGGCTTACAGTTTTTTGGGGGATACAACCCAATGTGCTCAGCAATAGCCTTCATTCCATTGTATATGCCTGCTTATTACTAAGCGGCATTTTTACAAAGTCAGCTTATTGCCCCCAACAAACTTGGGTCCTCAGTTTACCTACCCCGAGAGGATGGAAGGCTGAGTCAACCTTGAGCCTGGTGGGATTCGAGCTTGCACTAATTGCAGGCAGCTGTAACTTAAGTGCTAGGCATTTAACAGCCTGCACCACCAAGGATCTTGGTGCAAATAGCATCTGGTCAGAGAGCTGTTTGAAGTGTTCTGTTGTTATTTTAATATTTATCTAACATTTGAAAAAGACGTATTAACAGCTTTATGTAAGGGCAGTACATGAATGAAATCAACTAGATGCTGTTCTTATTTTTTTGGCCAGTTGCTACCAATGTGTTTAGTGTTTTTTCTACAAGCCTTCACTCTGGAAAGCCTTACACGGGCATTGTGTAGCAACGGGAATGTGTTGGATTATGATTCTGTATGTTACGTACCTAGCTTGTTGACCTTGCTTCCTTACATAGTTGTAATATTCTAGAGATGATTTACAATACCAGTGTTTATTGAAAACCTTAGCAAGACTGTGTATATTATGGGAAATGTACTGGGCATTATTTCTGTGACTTTATTTACCAAAAGCTTCATCCAAATGATACGTAACGACAATGGTGTTTAGATTTATTTTTGCTATCATTGGGAACTTAGACTTTTCATCGGTTGCTTTGTCTTTCTAAGTTTCTGTTGGATTGCTTCAGAGCAGTCAGAAACAAGAAATATATCTGAATTCTCCATCTCTAGAAGCAGGAAGTTGAAAAGGTCCAAGAACAGGCATTCAACTCCTGAAATCATATATTACAGGAAGAAAGCGCTTGAGTATTTTGTTAGAAAGCTACAAGCCTTTTTATTCTTCTTTGGGGTAACTTAATTGTTCAGGAAGTTAGGGATACAGAGGAAAGGTGTGATCTGAGTCTGTTTGTATGAAGAGGAAAAGAGAAAAGCAGCCAGAACTTCCATTGTATAATTCTTTGAGGAAGCAGAGTTAAGATCAGTATTGCTGTGCAGAAAAGCTCCAGAGCATTAGCTGTTACTAAATATTCTTGAACTCTGGTATGATCTCTTTTTATGTGCATTTTGTGCATTTTCAGAGGGGTCTTTTTTGTCAGAAGTTAGCATTTAGATTAATATTCTTTTACTACTAACCATGCATGTATGTCTTTATTGGTGTGTCTTCATATATTGGACTCTAAAATAGTTATATGGTGCCAATTGGCACTAGTGCAATTGTGGTACCTCATTTCATAACAGCTGAAGCTCCATGGTTCCCTGTCTATATGTAGGGCCCAGAAGCATTAGAATGTTCTAAAGCAGTGGTCACCAACCAGTGGGCCGGGGACCACTGGTGGCCTGCGAGAACATTTTGGTGGTCCGCAGAGAAATGTCCCCCCGAAAGCACCCCCCCCAAAGCAATTAATCCAGGCTGCACGAGAACACAAGGCTGTGCTGCCCACATGGTCTGCTCATCCATTGGCCCCCACTCTCCGGCTGAGTGCAAACCTTACCTTGAGTAGAGTCTTGCGAGGTGGAACTGGAAGGTAAGACCAACAGCGGGGGAGGGAAATCCACCCCGGGGTGGCTTGCTGACATTGATGGGAAAGTTGGTTCCATATTCCAGAGCTGCAGGAGTCACAGGACTGGCCCTTTGGTCATCCCAGAGCAGCTCCTCCAGTCCATGGCAGGCCAGTGCACCCGGGTGGAAGAGCAGCTGCTCTGGGATGATCAAAGGGCCAGTCCTGTGACTACTGCAGCTCTGGAATATGGGACCGACTTTCCCACCAACGCCAGCAAGCCACTGTCAGTCAAAATTCATATTAGTGGTCCGCAGGATTTAAAATTATACATTTGGTGGTCCCTGAGATCCAAAACGTTGGCGACCCCTGTTCTAAAGGCCTTTTGAGAATATAGAAATAACAAATGGCAGTAACCCCATGATTTTTTGGAAAAACAAAGAATTGTTTTTCCCCAAAAGAATAAGAAAAAAAACAAAAAATGAAGGGCGCGATCAGCAAACCGGTTGCTACACCGACAGCATCCCACCACTGAGTTTTTCCCCCCATGGTAAATTTCTGATAAATTTAGTAGATTTCATGGTATATTTGAGAGCCAGTTTTGTTCAGTGATTAAGGCATCAGGCTAGAAACCAAGAGACCATGACTCCTATTTCCACCTTAAACAATTGCCAGCTGAGAGTCACTGACTTTCTCTCAGCCTTAGGAAGAAGGCAATGGCAAGCTACTTCCAAAGAGCCTGCCAAGGAAACTGCAGGTCCCTTTCACTCAAAGGCACCAAATAATTACATTTCTTTTATTTGATCAATAGTTTTTTCAACCCATCAGAAAGATGATTCTACATATGCAGATCTATAATTTTTCATTCTTAACACAGTTAAAAAAGGTCATTAAGAAAATACTGACTGAGCTAAGTTTCAAGAACAAGAAAAATACTCAAGCTAATTATAATCTACTATCATTTGGAGTATATGAAAAGCCAAATTTGATGAAGTATTTGGAGGCTGCTCTCTATTTCTGCTGCTAAAGAGACTGGGTGTTAATTTAGATAGACTTTTTGTTCTTAATTTTTTTTGAGGGGGAATACCCCAAAGTCCAATGCTATTATTTACTTTGGCATTGAAATAGAAATTATTTGATTAATTGGGGAAAAGAGTTCTAAGTAGCACAATTAGAAGAGAAGGTGGCATTTCATAGAAATCTGTTACGCAGAGTGTAGTTCACATTGAGACAGATTAACTACAGCATTTTTTTTAAAAAATGTATTATTTCAGTAGAGAGCATTGACCATTAGGTTGCCTCACTAAGTCAAATAACTTCTGAGAAAAATATTATTTGAGATGGTAAGTCTAGAGCAGGGGTGTCAAACTCAAGGCCTGTAAGCCAGATCGGCCCGCAAGATGCTTAGATCTGGCTTGTGAGGCCTCCCTGGAAATAGCAAAGGACCGGCCGATGGTGCCTCTGCCAGCAAAAACGAAGCTCAAGAGAGCGCTGCACGGTCCTTGCAGGCTCCATTTTCAGCTGCAATGGCCTGCCGCGCTCTGCCAGTGAAAACAGAGCGTGGGTGTGTGTGTGCAACCATTTTCGCTGGCAGACAATGGCAGGAGGCTGTTGCAACTGAAAATAGAGTTTGTGAGCCCGTTTTCGCTGGCAGAGCAGTCGGGCCAGCACAGATGCCCCCCAACATGAGTGATGTCAAGCTGGCCATGCCCATTTTGTCCCCCCGAGGTCAAACACAAGCCTGATGCAGCTTTCAATGAAATCAGGTTTGACACCCCTGGTCTAAAGTAAAACTGAAAACATCAGAGAATTTGAATGGCTGGGAATGTCAGCACAAAGTAGTTGTTTTACTATCATGTTGTCTTTATAAAAATGACAATGGATTATGCTTGGAAGCAGAATTCGGTCACATATGTAGGTTTAATACAAACTATATTGGCTTACTCAGATTTGAATATGTTAGCATTTCATAATGTCTTGCCTTAAGCTAGTTCAAAAGTTGCAAAGGAAAAGATAGAGTATTTGATCCTTGACACTTATAGTCAATTGTTTAGAGGAAAAAAAGTTTGGAATGCAGGGTGTATTTTAGGCCTATACTTGGTCATTAAACTTGTTTATTCAGCTTTCTACAAATATGCTTGACCCTTGGTTCCAGAGACAAGAATGGCAAAGATTATATTTGCAGAAGCTGCGTGGTGTGCTAACTGCACACTTTGAGAAACTGATTTACAACAGTGGTTTCTCCTTGTTTAGAACATACTTAGAATATTCTAAGGTGCTGATTGTAAGACGGTTGAAGATCTTTTCTTGTTGCCCATCTGGGTTTTTATATGTGTTCATATTATTCTGGTATTGAAGGATTTGCATGGATTGGCATCTTTTTCCAGGTTTTATGCAAGATATGAATTTTAATATTTAGATAGCTTTACATAAGAGATGATCAACCTACTTTTGTTTTGGGTTATACAGCTAGACTTATAAGTCCAAATAAAACAAAAACAAAACAAAACTATATTTAAAAGGTGTTATGGAAAAGGAACAAGCTTTCCCAGATATGGCTGAGACTGCTCTGAAAGTGGATTTAAAAATGACAGGCTGCAAGAACAATATGGAAACATGATATTACAGTAGGAGATGACAGGCTGAGCCCAGGGAGGGGTTAAATGCATAATCAGTCATGAGTCCTTTCACATCCACAAAAGATCTAAGCCCAGCCCACCTTGAATTCCTTTCACTCTTACCTAGCCACAATTTGCTTTTTGCAGTATTTAATGGCAGTATCTCATTTATCCCCCAAAAACTGTAATTGGGTTGATTCTTAACCTTCACAGTTTATGCAAAGCAGCATACAAAGAACAATGTGTATTTAGCATAGTGTTAATTTTGAGAAAGTGCAATGTATGAATGAGAAGGGAAAATGAAATAAATGCAGAATACCTGGAAGGAAGTTTTCCTAAAGTTGAAGACTGACAAGTCCAGCTGCTAAATGTTGGTAGTCCAAAGCAGCGGTTGCCAACCAGTGGGCTGTGGCCCACTGGTGGGCTGTGAGAAAATTTTGGTGGGCCACGGAGAAATCTCACCCCCAGAGCACCCCCCCCAAAGCAATTAATCCAGGCTGTGCAGAAACACAAGGCTGCGCCTCCCACATGGCCCGCGGGAACCCTCCCTGCCCACTTACTCCTTACCTGGCAAACTTGCCTGCTAAATTGCTATTTTTCCTTTTTCCGACCATCAGCTGTTCTGCTGTGCCGGGAGGTTTAGATTAGCTAGGAAGCAGGAAATGGTTGGATTTCTTGCTTTCTAGCTAATCTTTAGATCTTCGGCTCTGCTTTTAAGCACAGAGGAACCTCCCTTAGGACTGAAGGTTCTATTATTCAGTGCAGACTCCTGGCAAGCAAATTTTATGTGACAGACTCAGGTAGCCGATGGCAGATAGATAGATCAACTCAATCTGCCTGCCTGCTTTGCCTGATTTTGGGTAAAAGTTGCTCTTTTTTTATTAAAAAAATTCAATATTTTCATACAAGGTGTGTTGTGAGTTAATTTTTTGAGTTTGCTTGCAAGCAAATTTTATGTGACAGACTGAGCTAGCCAATGGCAGATAGATAGATCTCTGAATTAATCTGTGATTCTGTGAGCAACTCAATCTGCCTGTCTGCTTTGCCTGATTTTGGGTAAAAGTTGCTGTTTTTTTAATAAAAAATTAAATATTTATATAAATATTTATAATATTTACATACAAGCCATGCCCAGCCAGTCACATGACCACCAAGCCACACCCACAAATTAGGCCACATCCCCAGAACCAGTTAGTGGCTTCTGGGATTTAAAATTATGAGTTTGGTGGTCTCTGAGATCCAAAAGATGGCGACCCCTGGTCAAAAGGGACAACCACAGTGTAGTCTACTGATGGATGTCACTGGTAAATGTGGGTAACCCAAAGAGGTGACCCCAGAACGTAACTACTGACAAAATAGTTAAAGTTGGAAAAATATTTGCAGACTACAGGGTTGACCAATTATGTCTATTTAGTACTACTATGTAGTAGACCAGTGATGGCTAAACTTTTTGTCATCGCGTGCCCAAAGTGTGTATGTGCATGTGTGAGAACACACACATGTGCCTTCACCCATAATGCAATGCATGTGGGACCCCCCGTGCTCCCCCACCCCTGCGCATGCGCACAGGACCCTCTGCTCCCCACCCCCCTGTGCATGCGCATTATCTCCCACTTGCGCCCTGCCCCTTTGCATGCACAGCAGATACCAGAAAATAAGCTGGCTGGTAGGAGGTGCGTGCGCATGTGCAGTGGAACTGAGCTGCGGTGACAGCTCGCGTGCCTGCAGAAATGGCTCTGTGCGCCACTTCCAGCATGCGTGCCATAGGTTCGCCATCATGGTAGTAGACTATTAACTATTAACTATGACTAACATATGTAGAAAAAGGGTTTACTACAAGATGACTGTAGTAGAAATAAGAAGAGAGAGATTGCATTAAAGACAAACCAGCTCCAAGTAATACATGTCAAGTAAAACATGAAAACAAATCTTAATAATACATAATTTTATTCATAATTGATTGTTTTGATTGTAGTTTTGAATAGGGCTTTTTTTAGAAATGTGTCTGATCATATACTATTTAAAGTTGTCATCTCATGTCAAATGTAACTTCTTGAAAAATTAGTTTGGATTAGGAATACATAATCTCTTTGGGATTAGCAGGCATATTTCACTGACAAAAGTAACATTTTGAGAAGACAAACATTGAGGTTGTTCTCTGGTCTTTAAAGTGCCGTGTGATCCTCTAATCACCCCAATTTACTTTTGTCTTCTGTCTGGGTGAATGGGTACTCTTCCAGACAGAGCATTCAATTGCAGCCACCCATCATATCTAGTTTTCTTATAAGCTATACAACATTTGTGGTCTCTTGTAAATAAATATGGTACATAATGGTAGATAATTAGATATAGATATATAGACATTGATTATAGATAGATAGACAGATAAAGTTGATGAGGCATCCAAGAAGCATTTGCAAGCACACTGGGAACGAAGATAGGGTCTATTCAGTAACGCATGTATTACTCAACTGAAAATCAATAAAATCAGGCATCTCTTCCGTGTTAATTCACTCCACCATCTGCAACTATCCAGGAAAAGTGGAATATTCCATGCTTTGCTTATTGCTATCTTTCAGGAACTTGGTGATGTATCTGATAATCAACAATGCATGGAACTCATTAAGAAGATTCAAGCTTTTTGTCTTTTCAGCTTTTGCACGTACTTATTTTCTCCAAGCTAAAGTTTAACAGTGATTTATTCAACTAAGCGTGGGTGGTACAAAAATCACATTTTCCAAGGGCCCAGAAATGGAAAACCATAATGATATAAAACCAACTTTACCACAAATACTGTACCAACAAGGGTGAACCATCACTGTATAATTTTGAAAGTTACAATAGTGCGATGTATGCATGCAGAGGATTATAATTACTTGGGAAAACTGAATTACTGCAATTAAGCATTAACGTAACTGCTATATTTATTCAGAAATAAAGACCTTCCACAAGTAAACACAATTGAAACAGTCTGCTTACTATATATTGAGCTCATTAAATCAATAAAATATCTAGAGGTTTATGAAAAAAAATCATAAAGAATATGAGCAAAAAGAGAAGAAAAAAAAGCTCTTTACCCTTTAGGAAGAAATCTGCTAGTTACTGTCTGCCTTTGGAAACATTTATTATCCATCCCCGGCCGAACCTCCTTGCTTACTTTGCCCATGCATTTCAGTAGACCACAACATTCTGAATAATTATGACTATTTTAATTTCCTCTGTTCCAACTACAACTTGAATTTCACCACACTGCTTTCTTTAAGAAATCCTCAAGAACATCTGTAAATGGAAAGATCGCATGTTTTTTTTGGCAATCTACCCTCTGACAATGCACTATTTTACTTCTGGGCACTTCACTAGGCACAAGTTCATCCATCCCTTTAGCTTGGTTTAGTAACAAACGCAAGTTGAAATCAACAAGTTTACTTTGATGCACGCTGTAATCTCATCTGTCTAAAGAACGTTCACTTGCAAATCAGTCTTCTCTTAACTCCCCCCCCCCAATTACTTTTTGGGCGTGACATCACAGGTATTGATATTAAAAGCATATAGGTTGTAATAAAGGCAGCGTAACTCTGAGCAAAAACTGACTCCAAAAGAGATGGACCGAAAGAAGTCAGAGCATGAATTGTATAGTTCTGGGAAAATCTTAAAAGGGGGGATATTGTTCACAACTTGGCTTCACTGAAAGCTTCATAAATTAGAAAAAGCTGGACATACCTGTTATTCCCACCCAAGGGATGGAGACACGTGTGATGCTGCAGATGGCAGTGAGGGAGCCAAATCCCATGGCTGAAGTGTAACAGGAAACCTTGTGGGGAAATAAGCTGAAGCTGGAATAGAAGTCCTGTTGCTCACAAGACTCTTCTGCTGCTTCTGGTCCCCTTCTGTATCAGCAGCCGCTGCAATTGAACCAGGCATTTCCTGTTTGTTGTCCAAGTCCCCCCCTCTCAACACATGAAGATGAATGGTTCCCTCCTCTAATAAGCCCCCCTCCTTCCGTTGTCCCAAGTAAGCTCTGAGCCTTTGAAACCCCCATGCGGCAAGAGCTCAAAGTCAGGAGACATGTACAAATAAAGTCAGATATTTAACAGCCAGTGTTTAGGCTCAAGTCTGCAGGCTAGCAAAGCAAACCTTAAAGGGATATCTGCGTTCTTATAATTAATGGGCATCTTTAGCTACTAGGCAACCTCCGCAACTACAGTTAAAAGGCAAGTTTGGGGACACCGCCTTCTTTTTGCTTCAGACTTCCTTTTTTGCATTTCTAAATGTTCTTTTTCTCAAGAAACAAAGCTGTACTATATGAGTAAAGTGTGTTAAAACTTCAAGATGCATTCAAATGTCAAACTGCCCTTGGTTGGTTGAATTTTATTCCACTTACATCATTCTTTTAAAATGTCCCTGTTCAACCTAAAGCAAGTCTTTGTGCAAGAGTTGTGGGTGGGGTTGACTTCATGAACATTTTCCCAAGACTCTAATTTTGTAGGGTGATAACTGCAGTTTTGGTGTGCTTTGCAGTGAGGATGCGTAGACCTTGGTCTAGGCTGGCTGCGCAATTCTGGGAGTTGAAGCCTGGACATCTTCGAGTTGCTAAGGTTGACAAATGCTGCCATTTTCAGGTTAGTACAAATTGCTTAAATTTTCTCATCCAGTCCTTAATCCAGTCACTACCTTTCACTCTCAGTTAACCAATCAATAGTTGGAAAAAAATGGTGGCAAGATAAAATGACACACCAAATAATGAAATTCTAGATTTTTTTTCTCATTTTTTTTCCTATTCTGAACGGAGGAAGAGAAATGGCCAGAAACACAGGTAGTCCTCGACTTAACAAACTTAATTGAGCCCAACATTTCTGTTGCTAAGCAAAACATTTATTAAACGAATTTGTCCCATTTTGTGACCTTTCTTGCCACGGTTGTTAAATGAGTCACTGCAGTTGTTAATAACATAGTTCTTAAGTATATCTGGTTTTGTGGTGACCCACAGGGTGGGATACAAAACAAACACAGTCACAGAAAACAGGTGAAGCCCCTTTTATTCCTTCACTTCGCTTCCAAGCTCCAAATATTCTTGATGGAAGCCAAAAAACTCCCACATAAATAGTTACAAGAAGAATGGAAAAAGCAACACAAACCAGGCAGATAAGGACTGAAGAACATCCACGGATAACACACACTGGGAAGGATGCCAAACTCAGAGAGGAACCATCAACTAGAGATATTTCCAGGCTTTGTTTCCAGCCTTCGCCTGTACACAGGTCCGTACTCTTACTCAGTTGTTACAGCTGCAGCCCATGAAGAGGATCAAGGCCCTCTCCTCCTGAGTAGACCACATCTCTCCCTTATCCTCTCCTCCCTGCAGGCCCTAGGATGGATAGGGGATGGGTCTGGGTCCTCCTCTGACTGCTCAGCTGGCCTCTGCCCTTCCCCAGCCTCCTCCACAACCTCAGGAGCCACACTTCCACTCCCTATCAGCTGTTCCTCCTCTCCCTCAGAGTCAGTCTCCATGACAGGTTTCTCCATTGACTTTGCTTGTCAGAAGCTCGCAAAAGGTGATAACATGACTCCAGGACACTGCAACTATCATTAAATATGAGTCAGTTGCCAAGCATCTGAATTTTGATCACATGATCATGGGGATGCTGCAACTGTTGCAATTGTGAAAAATGGTCATAAGTCCCTTTTTCCAGTGCCTTGTAACTTTGACCGATCACTAAATGAAAGTTGTAAGTCAAGGACCACCTGTATTTGACTTACAGCAAGAATTTTCTGAGTATCCAAAGAGATTCCTTCCCTCCAATTTTTCACTCAGTTATCTAAATTTTAAATGGACCAAGTCAAACTTATAAGAAGGGCATGCTTGTTGAAAGAGTTCTTCGTTTATAAATTAGTATAGTGAATAGTTATCAATTAGTGTAGTGAAATCACAGTATATTTTGATGAACATACAGGAAGTCCTTGACATATGAACATAATGAAATTTGCCCATTAAAGTTACAAGTTGGGAAGGTTGTTACATGAGATGTCCATGTGTTTGCCTAATTTAATGACCCCACATCCTTCCGCTCCACGATGTCATTAAATGGAGCACAAGGTCCCTTGGGGGTCGGGGTGGCCCTGGGAGGTCTAGTGCAGGCTAAGGTTCACCTGCCCTGGATCTCCCAAGGCCTTCCCCATCCCCAGAAAAACCCCATGCTCTGTTTCCTACATCTCAGGGGACTCCACAGGCCTGAAACTTGGTTTTCTCTTCCCACCATATCCCTGCAGACCTTACAACTTTTGAAACTGGTTGTAAGTCAAGGAGTATCTGTATTATTCCACTTAGAAATAGGATGCCCACACAAGCAATGGTGAGTAGCTCATTCACAAGTACAATTCAACAATCAACAGTACAATAGATACAAACTCAAGGTTAACCGCACCGAACTTGATTGCAGGAAATACGACTTCAGCAACAGAGTGGTCAATGTTTGGAATACTCTACCTGACTCTGTGGTTTCTTCCCCAAACCCCAAAAACTTTAACCTCAGACTGTCTACTATTGACCTCACCCCTTTCCTAAGAGGCCTGTAGGGGGCATGCATAAGCGCACCAATCGTGCCTACCGTCCCTGTCCTATTGTTTCTTTTTTTATTTTTCTTATTACATATCCATTTCATTTATTCATAACTATGTTTATACTTATACCTGTTATCTTGTAAGTGATTGACAAATCAAATAAATAAAATTAAATAAAATCTGCAGTGCAGAACTTTTACAAGGGTCAAGCTCTAGTACACACAAAGGCTTCTCTTCTGAATTCAAGCCCTGATAGATTAGGGGTTAAGTTGCTAAAAACCTGCATACACAGCTATAGACGCAAAGGCTTCCTGTATACAAACGTATGAAATTTGTGGACGACTGAAGTCCTAGTATGATGTTACAAGAAGCAGGGGCCGTTTACCACTGCTTGTGTGGTAAAGGTTCTAAGTATGCCTTATTTGTTTGGGAAACAAGTGATTGATTGTATAGGGCTGCTAAAGGCTTACTCTGCTTATAAACATTTATTGTCATTGCACAAATAGAAGCTGATATTATTTGGCCTGTCATGTTAAAATGATTAGAGGTTTTCCTGTACTGTTTTTGATGATAGCTGGAAAACTAATGTTTTTGGTAGCTTGGAATCTCTGTGTAAATTGGAATGCAGTGTTGAGAAGTCTCATTGTAGGAAAATAGAAAGGATAAAGAGCTGTAAACTAGCTTCACCTGATTTTTTCTCTTCCATTCAATCACATAAGATTCTCGGAGACTAACCAAACAAGTTCATGCAGTTTTCTTTACAAGGTTTTTCAGAAGTTATTGTTGCCATTGCCTCCATCCTAGGGCTGAGAGAAAGTGACTAGCCCAAGGTCACCCAGGTGCCTTTACTCAACTGAATTCCCTGTTGTTATCTGCAGATTTTATCTCCAGCTACCAATTTTCATAGTACTGTAGGAATTAGTTTGCTATGTGTGCAAATATTTACAAGTGATGCCTAATCTTTGAAGAGAGATGATACACTAAATCTCCAATGTTCTCTCATTCAAATGAGCTAACCTATGGACACATAACAGTATTCTAGACTTTTCATCTTTGAGGATTGTGGAAAAGAAATTTAAGATGGAATATTATTTTCTTGGGGAGATGCTCTCTCTGTGTGAGCCAAAACGGAACAATTATAGGAAGCTTTAAAAAAATCTGAACATTTTAGAAATAGAGACAATTGTTAACCTTTTTCCGGAATACAATATGACAAAACCTGTCCCAAAGCTATTTGGGAAAGCATTAGTCAAAATGTTTGAAATCTAGCTTCTTTTGCATTACCTATGATATTCAAGTTACTGTTAAGTGCTTCAAATCAGGGTCTCCAATCCCCGGTCTGTGTACTGACGCTGGGCTGCAGCATACCAGAAATCGGACCACACAAACAAGTGAAAGCCCATCCGTGAGATGAAAGCGGCATGACAAACCATGCCCCTCTGGTCCGCGGAAAAATCTGTCTCCACGGATCTGGTCCTTGATGCCCCAAAGGTCCTCTACTTTAAATCATCAGCAAAACACGAATCAAAATTTCATATATGTTTTTAAGTGTTCTTTCAGTTTTTTTCCTTTGAAAAATATGCCAATCAACTAGTAAACAAATCTTGCGATAATCTAGATTAGAATCATTAGCAGGCTTTGCATTCTGAATGATTAATATGCTTGCTTTGGCAAGTAAGGTGCCTGGGTTGCAATTTTTGTGTGTGTCTTGATGAACTTTTTGCTTCCCATTTTTTCCTAGTCTCTTTCTTTCCAAAGCTTAGATCTTACAGTTGGGCCTTTGATCTTACTAGTATGTTACATTATTGTTTGTGAAACAGTGGGAGCTAAGATGACTTCTTGCTGTAATGGTGCATATGAATGTAGTGCAAAGCAGATTGATCTCAAGTGTTTGAATAAACTTTGCCCACACTCTTCTGCTCTGGAGCTAGAAATTTGGCAAATAATTGAAAGTTTATGGAATTTTCCTCTTGTTCCTTTGAGGATAATAAAATGCATCTGCTAAGAATCACTAACACAAATTAACCGTGGTTACTATTTCTGTCTTGGGTTTTATGAGAACATTTGAGCTACTTTTTCTATATTACAGAAGGGGGCATTTTTAGCAAATTATAATATTTAACACTGTGTCTAACAGCATGCAAGAATTCATACCCTACATCTATAGTAAAAATACATCTATTTAGTTAATCAAACTAATAGAGAGAAAATACACACATAGCAGAGTTAACAATGTAAGAAATTTATCCCTCCCTCCCAAAAAAAAAGGGAAGGAAAGAAAATATTCTCCAAATTGAGAAAATGCTATATTTCTACATGTTTATGTATGATTGCCAGATCAGTTCAAGGCAAGAAAAAGTGGTCATGGCTACTCTATTTACAATCTATTTAAAAAACAAAAACTGGTGTCAAGCATTAATTTTGATTTTTTAAAATCCTTCTGCAGAAATTTCCTCTATCCATTTTCTGAAAGCCTGTATGGTTATTTGAACTTGATTCTGCTGGGACAGCACAAAAGAACTTCAAGGGGGAAGACTGATAAAATAAATAACAGTCAAGAACTAGCAGTTAAAGCAGGCTTGGCTGTATAACTGCCGTGCCTTTTTGTAATGAAGAAATAAATAAGTTCAAAAGTGGCATTGTTAAATGGGGATGTTGTCTCACTCCCCATGTTATCACAGATAATAACCCTTTGTTTTCCTGTTTTCTGATGCTTGAGGCGTACATTTTCATAATTAAAATTGGCAGCCTATTTCACTATTCACATCCACAAAATTTATTTCTGTAATGAATAAGAAGAAAATACAGAATACACTTCTCTTCAGTGTAAACTGTTGCTCGTGGTATTCTTGTCTTTCAGAGAAACAACTGCAGGATTATAGAGTTGGAATGGAGCTCTGAGATCATTGATCAAACTCTGCTCAGCAGAAGGATCCGCTATTTATTCATTTTATTTTTATTTTTTTCCCCAAATATTTGTATTATTTTTAAACAAACATACACAAACAAAATGAGGATGGAGAAGATGTACTAAAAGAGCTCTAACCTACCGGCATACTGTATGTTTTGTTTATTCATTTTATTTTATTTGCATGTAGTGGATTCCCAAAGGCTCTGGGCAGTTGACAGTCTTATCACTGAATATGAAGTAACACCTTCAGTTAAAAATGACACTAAAATATGTGTAAAAATAATAGTACAATGTGGAAGTCGTGTACAACCTCCAGTGCCAGATATAATCTCTTCTCCGCCAGTGCCAGATGAACAGGTATGTCTTGACTACTTTGCTAACGCTGTAAGAGGACATTGCTGGCGAACTCTCCATAGGGAAGGAGTTACAAAGGTGTGGGAGTGGCAATAAGAAAAGTCTGTTTTTGAGGCCCCATCAGACATCAGTCTTCTAAAAACAAGTCCTGAAGGAAGGTGGCTCTATTCTCTCTGATTGAATGGGCAAATGAATGAGAAAAGGCAAAATCAATCAGTTCCACTGTTAAAATAATTCCCATCGTTTGAAAGGTTTTAAACGTTCAACCAAAGTCTGCCTTCCTGTAACATAAAACCAAACTATTATTTCACATCCTGTGCTTTGGAATTACCTTCTTCTATGCACCATTCTTTCCAGTATATGAAGAACATTATCTTCATTATCTTCATATTGAAATAAATCCATTATTTATTTTTGTTACCTTTCCGAGTGTGTAGACTTCAGTTCTCCCAAATCTCCAAAAATGGCCACTTCTAAGAATTCTGACAATTGGTTCTGTTCCATTCTGGGTGAGTGGTTCCAACTGGGGTTGGTGGAGGTGGAGAGTTCATGCCCTTGTGTGGTACCTCAGCTCTTTCGCCTGGATATCATCTAGATGAAACTGCAGGGAGAAATCATACTTTGGTAAGTTATCACCAGGATGCTAATGATACATTTTCATCCCAGGCCAAAGAAGAAGCACACTGGAAATCTTGACTCAGGTCCTGGAAGCTATGAGTAATTGAATGGTGGGGGTTAGGAGAGACCTCAAACTGAAACCCAACAGGAAATCATAGTACAGGAGTCCTACCTGCTCTTTATGGATTGAGCTTCTCTTGAAAGAGAAATGTAGAATTTGGGGGATTCTCAGGATCTTTCAACCCTTATTAGTGCAACAGGTGGAAGTCATGTCCAGGAAAGCCTTCTCATGGTTTGGGCAAGTCTACTGATTGTAATCCTTACTGAATTAAAGATAGTGACTCATGCCCTCATTAAACTAGTATAATTCAGTCTACATGGGACTGCCATTGAAGACGATTGATAAACTACAGATGGCACAGAATGCAGCTCTCTACATATAGTACTAATGAGTAGAATAAAATCCTATAATGCATATTTTAAGCTATATTGATTGCCCATAGGCTTCTGGGACCAATTTAATAGTGGTAATTGCTTATAACATTTTCGAAGCCTTAGGTACTCACTACCTTTGCAACCTGCATGCTTCAGGTGGAATCTACTTACCAAACGTATGCTAACCAGGAGGGAGCATTGCAAAATGGTTCCTTAGCAGAGGTGGTATTCAGCAGGTTCTGACCAGTTCTGGAGAACCAGTAGCCGAAATTTTGAGTAGTTCAGAGAACTGGCCAATATCACCTCTGACTGGAGATTTTACAGTATCCTTCCCCTGCCACGCCCACCAAACCATGCCCACACAACCGGTAGTAAAAAAAATTGAATCCCACCACTGTTCCTTAGTATTAGCCTCCTCAATTCTGGAACAGATTACTCCTTTAGGTCAGGATGCCCCATACCACACCGTTAATATTTTAAAAGGTTGTAAAACCAGTTTTCTTCCACAGGATCTTTGATGTGGAGTGCTTTGATTAAACAGTGGTAGGATTTCTATTGTGATTTTAACTGATTATTGTTACAATGTTTTTATAATTGCAAGCCATCTGGAGTCTTGCAAGTAGGTGGCATATAATGACTGTATAAATAAATGCATAAATGGAAGTCCACACACCTGGAGGGCATTCAACAAGAGAAATCTGGCCATTGTTCACTTTAATAAAGCTATTGGGGAAGACTACAGTGATTTTAATATACCCTTTCCTTGAAAATACATGCAAATTTTATCTAATTGATGACTATCAGAACTGTGTCTGTTACTGTTATTAAGAAGTCATACATTGTTTTGATAGAGCAAGCAGACTATTTTAATAAAAATAGAATGCTATTTTCCTTTAGTTTTGAATCTACCGCAGGAGTGTTATGATGAGAATTCCCATGCTAGAGATACCCTTCAACGAAGTTCATGCATTAGGCAGCAAGAAACATACAGTATAACTAGCAGATACTGTTCACACACAATATTAGTGAAGGAGGTCAAAACGTTCCAGTATTGCTTTTGTATCAAAATAAGTTTTGGTGCTAACAGATAACAGATAATCAGAGTTGGAAGGGACCTTGTAGGTCATCTAGTCCAACCCCTTGCCCAAGCGGGAGACCCTACACCATTTCTGACAAATGGCAGTCCAATCTCTTCTTGAAAGTCTCAAGTGATGACGCTCTCACAACTTCCGAGGGCAAGCTGTTCCATTGGTTGATTGTTCTCACTGTCAGAAAGTTTCTCCTTATTTCCAGGTTAAATCTCTCCTTGTTCAGTTTCCATCCATTATTCCTTGTCTGGCCTACAGGTGCTTTAGAAAATAGCTTGACCTTCCTCTCTGTGGCAGCCCCTCAAATATTGGAAGACCGCTATTATGTCTCCCCTGGTCCTTCTCTTTACTAGACTGGAGGCCCAGTTCCTGTAATCGTTCTTCATATGTTTTAGTCTCCAGTCCCCTAATCATCCTGGTTGCTCTTCTCTGTACTCTTTCTAGAGTCTCAACATCTTTTTGTAATGTGGTGAACAAAACTGGATGCAGTACTCTAGGTGTGGTCTTACTAAGACTTTATAGAGTGGTATTAGTACCTCAATTGATCTCAATTGTAACCCACTGTTAATGTAACTTAGGATTGCATTAGCTTTTTTGGCCGCTGCTGCACACTGCTGGCTCATATTTAGCTGGTTGTCCACTAAGACTCCAAGATCCCTCTCACAGTTACTGCTGTTGAGCCTGGTTTCACCCAGTCTATATGTGTACTTTTGGTTTTTCTTGCCTAAGTGTAGGACTTTACTTTTCTCTTCATTGAATTTCATTTTGTTAGATGCGGCCCAGTATTCTAGTCTATCAAGGTCCATCTGGATCTTGAGCTTATCTTCTTGGGTGTTAGCTATTCCTGCCAGCTTAGTATCATCTGCAGATTTGGTAAGTTCCCCTTCTATTCCCTCATCTAAGTCGTTAATGAAGATATTGAAGAGTACTGGGCCTAAGACAGAACCTTGTGGCACTCCACTGCTTACTTCCCTCCATGTAGACTTAGACCCATTAAGGACTACTCATTGAGTACAGTTTGCCAGCAGTTGCAAGTCCATCTAGTGGTGGTGCTATCTATTCAAGGTATTAGTGACAACATATAAAGTCCTACATGGCTTGGGTCGGGGTACTTGCGGGAATGTCTCCTGCCGGCATCACACTCCGATTGCTCTGTACGCTCCCACAGGCAGGGCCTCCTTGGGGTGCTGTCAACCAGACATTGTTGGCTGTTGGTGCCCAGGGGTAGGCCCTTCTCTGTAGGAGCACCCATCCTGTGGAACCAGCTCCCCTTGGGTCTTCGCTTGGCCCCTGATCTCCACTCCTTCCACTGGGTCCTGAAGACCTGGCTATTTCAGCAGGCTGGCCTGGACTGAACCAAGGGGGGTGGGTCTTTTTAAAGTAATTTTAATTAGTTTTAGTGTATTGGGCTTTTCTTCTTCTGTGCATCCCCAGGTAATGGCTGACTGTGGGTGTTAGGTTGCAGGAAAAGAGAAGGTTTAGCTGGCTTTTGGGGATGCTTGCACCCCTTTCCCCAATTCCCCACCCCAACCCTGATCGGTTGGGACTTACTGGAGCTGGCTGAGGGGTCCGTTTGGGCTGGGTCTCGGCTGGCGAGCTGTCCCAATGACGAGGAGTTGGTGGTGAGAGGTGTCGGCTCCGCCCCATCACAGACCCAGGCCAGGAGGCCGCAGAGAGCGCAGAGAGCCGATGAAGACTCCAGCAGCCTTGGTGGCCGAGGAGGGCTCCGGCAGCGTCAGTGAGAGGGCGAGGAGGAATGGCATCGGCATGGAGTGAGGTGTGGAAGTGGGAGCTGAGGGGCCAAGATGCGGAATTGAAGGGCCGGCCAAGGGATGCCTGGGACCGACGTTGGTGCTGTCGTTCAGGTGGCAGCGGGCCCCGTCGTGGAGAGGTGGCGTGTGGTGGCGTGGGCGGCGGCGGCGACATGGTTATCCAGGCGGATCCTCATCTGAGGAAAGTGAGTGTGGATGGCCCAGCTGGAGTTCAGCAGTGGTTGCTGAAGGAGGCCCGGCTGGAGAGCTTGGCAGGCATAGACAAAGGCCTGGAATGGCCGAAACATCTCTTCCCCCCATGGTGGTTTGCTTGGATCCGTGGGGGTGAGGGGAAGGGTCGGCGGCGGCGGAAGGTGAAGCCGAGCCAGGATTCGGCTCGAGATGGTATTCTCACCTTCCTGGCCTGGGCCATTCCCCTGTTCTTTGGCCTGCGTTCGGGGTTGGAGGGAGTTCAAAACCACCAAACAGACGATTGCTCTTTCAGCTCCATAGCTGCTGGATGTTGGGACTATTTTGGATTGAGGCCTACAGCTGGGGACCAAGGTTTGGGGTTTTCAAACAATTTGTCATTCTTCCCCACATTGTCCGGACCGGGCAATGATTGGTTTCTCTCTTCTAAGTGACCAAATTTCATTCTGGGTCTGCCTTGCTGTGGTGAGAGAGCAGCAGGGTTTATTTAATTTATTTATTTATTATTCGACTTATATGCCTCTCGAGGGACTCGGCGTCACAACTAAAATAGAATACAACATAAGTTATTAAAATATATTAAATTAAAGCCGAATTATATTAGTATATTATTAAAACCCCAAAATGTCAACCCCAAGGGTCTGCCCAGATTGGCAGCCAGGTTTTAGCTCGGCGGAAGGTGCGGAGATCGGGAGCCGGCGAGCTCCAGCGGAAGAAATTCCAAGAGTGGGGCCCACCAAGCCAAACGTGAGTCGCGGAGGGCAGAGAGGAGACCCGCCTCGTCCGGGCGGCTGGATTGAGGCTGGGAGAAGTCGTTCTCGCCTGGACCCATGCCATGTGGACTTTGAATGTTAAACCAAAACCTTGAACCTGGAGGGCAACCGGGCCATTTGGAGGGGAGTCCCTCACAACCACGAGCCTTCTGCACCAGCTGCCTAGTGGGCACAAGGGCAGTCCTAGATAGAGAGGTTACAGTAGTCAACCGGGGACAATGAGCTCTGAGTGATCTGGCAGGGCATCCCGGTCCATCCCCGGTTTAGAAGAGACCTTCTCCCCTCTTGTGGGTCATCTATATGTCAATTTCTGGGACCCTACCGGAGTGAGAGTCTGTGACTGATGAACGTCATCTCAGCGCCTGAGGGGACTGTGAGAGAGTTCGTGGGTTGGATCCCATCGATATTTGATATATATTCCCAGACGTTGGATATAACATCTAGCCAGGTTTTCCTATTCTCTTTCTCCATCTGGAACTATGACTATCACCTATACAACCATGATTTGCAGGCCCTGAGGAGGGTCCCCCTATCCTTAGTGTGGCCTGCGGGGTTATCCAAAGTCTGCCTCTATGATGGATCCTAGGATCCCGAGAGGTGGCTCTGCAAGAAGAAGGTTTTTTTAATTTTTATAAGTCGAAGGGTTTTAAAGGGGCATTGTTAAATTTTATTTTTGCCAATTATTTAAAGGGGTTAGGGAGGAGGGAGGGTGATAGACTTGGGCAGAAAACTGGGTGGGTTCTGCCTAGTCATTCCCCAGCTCCGTTCAGGCTGGAAATGGATTGTGGCAGGAGGGGGCAGGGTTTGGGGGCCCGGAGGCTCTGGGGGATGGGGTGGAGTTTGGGATACCAATGGTGATTGGACGTGGTGGGAGGCGAAGAGGTCAGGGGCCATGTCACATAATGGGAGCGTGCCCCCGCTGTTTGCAAGCGGTGGTGCACTCCGACCCCCATGTACCTGCCTGTTTCCTTGGGGGCTCGGGAGATCAGGTACCCGGGCTTGGGCTGGTTTATGTGAATGCCAGGTCCGTGGTTAATAAAGCTCCCCTCCTCAATGATTTGATTGGGGAGGAGGCCGCGGACCTGGCTTGCATCACGGAGAGCTGGTTGGGACTGGAGGGAGGGGTCCCTCTGGTGGATTTGTGCCCACCAGGTTTCTGGGTGCTACACCAGCCTAGGGCCCGGGGTAGGGGCAGGGGAGTGGCTGTTGTCATCAGGGAGACCTTATGTCCGATGGAGATCACTGTCCCACAGATTGGTGGATATGAGCTCCTTCTCATGAAGTGGGGTCCAGGAGGTCAGTGGGGCCTGTTGCTGGTGTACCTGTCTCCCAGCTGCGTGGCAACGGCCCTGCCTGAGCTACTCAACCTCCTCTCGGGGGTGGCGTTGGAGTTCCTCAGGCGTGTGGTCCTGGGAGGTCAATTTGCCTTCCCTGGGAGAGGGATCGGGGGAGGCTCGGGAGTTCATGGCCTCCATGGCGGCCATGGACCTGACCCAGATTATACAAGGCCCGACCCATGAGGGGGGACACACTCTAGACCTGGTTTTTATCTTGGGACAGTGGTGTAATGGTCTGGGGGGAGCGCCAACTATTTGCCCCCTGTCATGGACAGACCATTATCTCCTTCGGCTGGTCTTCCACTATCCCACTCCCTGCTGCTGGGAGGCAGAACCAATGAGGTGGTTCCACCCCAGGCGCCTGATGGACCCTGAGCAGTTCCAGACAGTGCTTGGACCTTTACCTGCCTCCCTGGCCCGCAACTCAGCCGAGACCCTAGCGGAAGCCTGGAAATGGGCGGCCTCTGGGTCGCTTGACCGGGTTGTCCCCCTGTGGCCCTTAACCCAACGCAGATCCCTGTTGTCCCCCTGGTTTACCACGGAGCTACGGGAAATGAAGCGTCAGAGGAGGGGCCTAGAGAGCAGTTGGAGGTCCTCCCGGTCCAAATCCGACCAAGCCCATTTGAGGTCCTTTTCAAGGACCTACCTGGGAGCGATGAGAGTGGCAAAGAGATCCTACTTCTCCACTCTCATCGCATCCACAGATAATCACCCAGCCACCCTGTTTAGGGTCACCCACTCCCTCCTTAATCGGGAGGTGGGGTAGACTCTTTGCAGGGACGAACTAAGGAGTTTGGTCAACATCTATTGGAAAAGATCGCTTGGATCCGGACCGGGTTGGACACCAACTGGCTTGAGTCGGACGTGGAGTCAACGGCGAGTCTTGTCGATGTCATCTGGGAGGAGTTTGACCTTGTATCCTCAGATACGGTGGACAGGATTATGCGGTGGTTGTGCGCCTCCACATGTTTATTGGACCCATGTTCCTCCTGGTTAGTTTATGCTGCCCGTGAGGAGACGTGTGGCTGGCTCCAGGCAGTTACCAACGCTTCACTACGGAGGGGTTTTTCCTTGCCGCCTTGAAAGAGGCGGTGGTGAGACCCCTTCTTAAGAAGCCTGCCTGGACCCAGCCAATTTAAACAACTTTCGTCCAGTCTCCAACCATTCGCTTTTTAGTGAAGGTTGTTGAGAGCGTGGTGGCACAACAGCTTCCGGCTTTCCTAGAAGAATCCGAGTACCTGGATCCGTTTCAATCGGGCTTCAGGCCTGGTTATAGCATGGAGACGGCATTGGTCGCGCTGATCGATGATCTCTGGAGGGCTCGGGACAGGGGATATTCCTCTGTCCTAGTCCTATTAGACCTCTCAGCGGCCTTTGATACCATCAACCATGGTATCTTATTGCTGCATCTTTGGGAGTTGGGAGTGGGAGGCACCATTTTACGCTGGTTCTCTTCCTTCCTCTTGGGACGCATGCAGTTGGTGTTGACGGGAGGGCAGAGATCGACCCCAAGGACCCTCACTTGTGGGGTTCCTCAGGGGTCGGTGCTTTCTCCCCTCCTGTTCAACATCTACATGAAGCTGCTGGGTGAGATCATCCGTGGTTTTGGGGTGAGGTATCATCAATATGCTGATGATACCCAGCTTTACATCTCCACCCCAGACCACCTCAGTGATGCCCTCCCCATGGTCTCCCAGTGCCTGGAGGCGGTGCAGATCTGGATGGGGAGGAACAGGCTCCAGCTCAACCCAGACAAGACTGAGGGGCTGTGCATACCGGCATCTCATATTCAAGAAATTCCATCTTTGGCCATAGGGGGAAAGGTGTTGCCCCCTGTGGATAAGGCATGCAACTTAGGTGTCCTCCTGGATGTACGGCTCAGTATGGAGAAGCAGGTGGGAGCCGTCGCCAGGGGGGCTTTTGCCCAGGTTCGCCTGGTGCATCAGTTGCGCCCCTACTTGGACCGAGATTCCCTACGCATGGTCACTCATGCACTCGTTGCCTCCCATCTTGACTACTGCAATGCTCTCTACCTGGGGCTGCCCTTGAGGACTATACGGAGGCTTCAACTGGTACAGAATGCGGCCGCATGGGCGGTGATGGGAGCGGCCCGATTCTCCCATGTGACACCCCTCCTGCGCAATCTTCATTGGTTGCCAGTTGCCCTCCATGTAAGATTCAAGGCGCTGGTATTAACCTATAAAGCCCTGCATGGCTCGGGTCCGGGATACTTGCAGGAGTGCCTCCTACCAGCATCGAGATCCGATCGCCCAGTACACTCCCACAGGCAGGCCCTCCTGGGGGTGCCGTTGGCCAGACAATGTTGGTTGGCGGTCCCCCGGGGGAGGGCCTTCTCTGTGGGGTGCCCACCCTTTGGAATCAGCTACCTCTAGAGCTGTGTTTGGCCCCAGACCTGAGCTCCTTCCGCCGTGATCTCAAGACTTGGCTGTTTGTATAGGCCGGCCTGGACTGAGCAGGGTTGGGAATTTTAGTTTAAGGGTATTTTAATTAGATTTTATAATTGGATTAGATTTTGATAAATGTTGTATTTATTGTTTATATATTTCTATGTAAGCCACCCCGAGTCCCCTCGGAGATGGAGCGGCATATAAATCCAATTAAATAAAAATAAATAAATATATTGTTTAATTATTTTTAAGTAAATTATTGTATTGCGTTTTTATATTGTGAGCCGCCCTGAGTCCTTAGGGAGAGAGGGCGGCATACAAGTCTAATAAATTATTATTATTATTATTATTATTATTATTATTATTATTATTATTCCACTTTTTTCTAGCTTAGTAAGAAGTAGGTTGTGGTCTACTTTGTCGAATGCCTTGCTGAAATCTTAATATTTGAACTTTGGGGAAGTTTTAACCTGAAAAACAGCCACTTCCTTTTTCTGAGAATCAGGATGTCATAACTTCTTTTATTGAAATGAGCACAGAAAATGGGTGGCAATCCTATAAAATTGTATTTGATATGTAAAGTTTGCATGAATATATTTATGATCCTGGGATAATAAGAGGTGTAGGGCAGAGCTGACTAACTATTACAGGCAGTTATTGCAATGCAATTTACACTTGTTAAAACGGATCTGGCAGCCAAAGAAGACAGAAATCTGATTGCATAAGGAAGGCTAATTATGGGCTCTGGGTTTTAGTTTGGGGAAACAGGCAATCATCTAACCCACCTTTTCCAATGATAGCATTTTAGAAAAAGGTTTTCTGGAAAGTTTGAATATGGAAACTGAATTTGAAATGATGGGGAAAAAAACTTTTCCCACATTGCCTGAAGGATCCTGTAAGCCAGAGATGAAGAACCAACATTCTGGATGCTATATGCAGAATATTACATGCATGGATTTATTGGATCTTAGTTTAATCTATGGATATGATGTAAGTGAAAAACAGAGCTGAAACTGAAAATTATATTCCCTTTGCTCTTATTTCCTTTATTAATTTGTAGGAAAAAACTGTTAACTGTTATTTCAGATGTCTCAGCAGCTGATAATCCATTGAACTGACTATATTTCATGTGTGTACGGTTCTTTCATTAAGTATATACTTAATAGCTATGATCAGAGGTGGTATACCAGTTCTGGAGAACCGGTAGCGGAAATTTTGAGTAGTTCAGAGAACTGGCAAATACCACCTCTGACTGGAGATTTTACAGTGTCCTTCCCTTGCCACACCCACTAAGCCACGCCCACAGAAGCGGTAGCAAAAGAAATTGAATCCCACCACTGGATACAAGCAAGTTTATCCATCAGGTTGTACATACATTGTTGATTGTAAACTGCCGGTGTTCCTTTGGTCACCTTTTCGCTATGAAGGACTGAGTTATCTCTCATAACTCAATAGCCACGGTGGCACAGTGGTTAGACACAGTACTGCAGGCTATTTCTGCTGCCTGCTGGTTGCCTGCAATTTGTCAGTTCAAATCTCATCAGGCTCAAGGTTGACTCATCCTTCCATCCCTCCGAGGTGGGTAAAATGAAGACCCAGATTGTCGGGGGCAATATGCTGACTCTGTAAACCACTTAGAGAGGGCTGTAAAGCATTATAAAGTGGTATATAAGTCTAAGTGCTATTGCTATTGCTATATATTTTTTCCACCATTCTGAATATTTGTCATCCATATTTTGCAATTTGAAAAAGCTGTATGGCAAGATTTTTTTCTTTTCTTGTGTTGGAACTTAAGAAATGTACAAAGTGCTGGAGAAATGAATTTATATTGAAGAAGAGTATTCATAAACATCCCATGGTGATTGTAAGTGTGAGAACATCATATTTCATCCATGAAAGCAAATTCTCTTCCCAACACTCATAGAAAAAAAAAAACAATCGAGGCGGTGAGTGCTTGTTTAGTTTTTTGCCTATCATTTAAAGTAAGATACATGGACATCCCACTAAACACTAAAGCTTGTAGAAGAAAAACGAAAAAGAGTGAAGAACTTATACAAATTGTGATATATATTTTTATTTGTCTTGTCAAATAAAAAGTATTATTTTTGATGTGCTGTAAAATGTTGTGAACTTGAGGAAAATATTATAGAAGCAGATCTGGAACTGAACTGTATGAAAATATTTGGTTGAGGGTGATTTACCATCCCCTCCCCCGCTGGGTTTTTAAATCTTAATTGAAATGATGATAAAAAACAGTCCTTTAAAGTAAACATTAAATTGGTAGTAAAGAAGATTTACATACTTTCTCCTACAAGTCAATCAGTAGCATCTGTGGTGGTAATTATATTGCATTTTGCATAAGGCTATTTAGATTTGTTAAGAATTAATCTTGTGATAAAAGCGATATTGCATATTTTTGTGTTTTTTGTCCTAAAGAAATTGTTTATACTTTCTTTTTCTAAGCAAATAACACCAGTTATGTTTTCTTTTGGATGGCCCTTTTGTTATTCTGTATCCCAAAGATTCCAGGAAAATTCTCTAAAATTTTCTGGCCTGCCTGTGTTGGAAGGAAAGAAACTTGCGAGTGTATGAGACTAATACTTTTTAACTCTGAACCTGTTTTAAGTCTTACACTATGCTTCCTTAACCAAGGCAAGCTGAAAACATTGAAACATATTGTCAACTGTCAAAATCATTTGGGACTTATTTAGCATTAGTCCAGTATGAGCAAACAATTGGTTGCAGAAAAACCCAAGAAAACAACAGAATGTTATTAAACTAAGAATAATAAGAATAGTTTAAAACATCATGGATAATATAGCATTATTATCTCTTCCTCTTCTCCCCAGCTTTTTGATTGCTTGTCTGAGGACTAAAAGCCTGAATTAGTACAAATTCATACATAACAGTCAAAGAAACACAAGCAGATGAATCCTGGAGTAGAAAAAAATATTCTGTCTAATAAGGGCAGAGGCATCTTTAATTCTGACGAATTCTGCATTTAAGAATGTCAGCGTCATCCTTAGTATAATTAATAATAAGACATTACAGTAATATTTAGTTAGTCATAATTTTTATTATGACCAAGTTCTCTTTACCAAATACAGTTATTTTAATCTGGAAAAAATAAGTCAATTGATTAGAATGTTTATGCCTCCCCTTTCCTTCAGGCTATGGATGGTAAACAGCCTTCAAGAAAAAAAAAATTAAAAGCATAAAAGAATTCCAACCAAATAAAGTCGTTCTTGTTTTATGATTGCATGTATTTTGTGACAGTAGAATTATCCATTTAGCAGTGAGTCAAAAGCTCTTTTTACAATTTCTTTGAAATTATTGTTTCCTGTATGTCTCTGTTTGGTTACGGTGCTTGGGAGGTCCTGAATTAGTTCTTGAGCTTCAGAATTGTTTATTTTTATTGTCATTTCAACTCATTTAGTGGAGAGGGCAGAAAATGCAATTATATTCCTAGGTAGACCAGTTGGGAGTGTCTTTCAACAAAAGTGAAACCAATCCACCTTAATGTACCTCAGCTTTGGCTAGAGAACATCAGACTCATCTTCATGTTCTCTAACTATGCCACAAAGATGTCTGCATATCCCTTTTCATTGATACGTCTTGACATGTCCTCATGACTTTGTCTTCTATGACCGTTGTTTTGGAATAAGAAATCAGGAACAAATAGACTTGTGTGGTCTGCTTTTTCATATATTTATTAGATTAATATCTTTCAAATACAGGGCCCCGACCCCTTTCTTCTAGCTTAATGTCATTCACATCAAAGAAGCTACAGTTATTTGACTTGAGCCAATTATCTATTTCTTTTGGCCTTTGTTTTAGAATTCAGTTAGCCTTTTCTGGGCCTCTTAAATTCTTGAAGATTGTGCAGGCTAGGGAACTATCCTTTCTTCCTTTTGGTCTGCACAGTCTTTACTCTTAGCCTTATTGTCACTTAGCCTTCCATTTTGGGATGAAGGGACTTCTGGAATAATTAAGAGGGAGGAAGGTTATTTGGTTTATCTGTTGAAAAAAAAGATTGGAGCTCATCTGTTTTAATTAATTTCTTTGTTTCTTTCTATTTTGTTTTTATATTTTTCTTTGCTCCTTCCTTCCCTCCCATTTTATTAGATTTGTTTTTTAATGTATAAAAATAATTAATAGGAGTGGTGCAGTGGCCTAGACATGGAGGTCTCACCTCACAATCAGGTAGCTGTGAGTTTGATCCTTGTTAGCAGCAGTTATTTCTCTCTCTGGGCACAATGAGTAAATATCAGTGCGAACTCTGCATTGGTGACGGGAAGGGCATCCAGCCAGTAAACACTCAACTCCATTCAGCTGCCCCAACTCCATCCCGATGCAAGGGATTATGTGATCATTTGAATAATTTTTTTTAAAATAAAAAACATTTTAAAAAATGTTAGACCTTGCCCCATTGCTGTAATAGCAGTTGCTGTTGCCTCTAGTTCCTTTATCATCACTGGATCTGTCTCTTCCCTTCTCCGGTTCAATCCAGGGGTGGGATTCTACCGGTTTGGACAGGTTCAGTAGAACCAGTTATGATTCTGCACAGTTCGGAGAACTGGCAAATTGTGCCCTTGGCTGGCCACGCCCCTCTCCACCCACCCCTCCCCTCCCTACCCAGTCAGTCCTTATTGTGCATGCGTGACATCACTGCATTCTCCCCTGCCCACCCCGCCCCGCCATTCCTTACGGTATTTTTTTCTTCCTCACGATGATCAGCTGTTCTGATGATCAGCTGTGCCGGGATCCCCCTCGCTGTCTTACTGCTTTACCCAGGAGGCTTCCCTGAGGCCTAGGAGGGAAAAAAATGGAGCACGGGGTGTGTGCGTGTGTGTGTGCGTGCAGCTCCATTTTTTTCCTCCTGGGCCTCAGGGAAGCCTCCTGGGAGCAAAAACACCCCCCCAGGAGGCTTTCCTGAGGCCCAGAAGGAAAAAGAAACAGAGCGCGGGGAGGGGGTGCTGCAAAAAAAGAGAAGAAGCCACTCCCACCCAGTCACCTGGCCACACCCGCAGAACAGGTAATAAAACTATTTGCATCCCACCCCGATTCAATCATGTCTTTCCTGCCAGCTAGTCCTGCCTTTTATCCCAAGGACTTTCGTGGGAGGATATGAGTACAAGCAGAGTTGATGTAGGGACATGGTTTCATTCCCTTTTTCCAAAAAGCTATTGATAACAGCTTGTGTAGACCCAGGCAAGACAAGGCTCATCTAGTCAGATCAGGCTAGTGCATTACACTTTTACCAGAGTGCTGAGAAGAAAGGGATCTTACCTTGATAGGGAAAAGCCACTCTGGCCAAAATAATTAGGGGGTTGAGCTGGTCATGGCAGAGTTGGCTAGGCATGTCTTAGGAAAGGTGGAGGGGCTGTTTCTGGTGGGGCTACAGGTTGGATTGCAGTACTGTACTATGGGTCTGAAAAGCATGGGGAAAACTGTTTTAGACTGATTTATTGGGCCACTTAAAATGCAGCTTTTATAGTTTTTAAAAATATTGATAATTGTTTTAGCATTTTTAAATTGTTTAAGCTTCGTTGCTACCAGGGTCACTTTTAGCTATATAAAATGGAAAAATAAATAAATAAAATGAAGCTTCAAAAAAAAAAAACCCAACAGCTAACTGGGCTGTTTGTCTTGTGTCTTTATCTCAAAACAAAGGCCATTTAAATTCATTTTTGGTTGACAAGTGTTGTTTCCTAACACAGTATTTGCCATATACTTCCTCAGTAATGATGTATCAGCAGTTGAGAACTGTCCTGCTCCTACAAGCCACCTCAGGCTACTGTGATCTCCTTTTTCTCCAGTTGTTAGTCACTTCTTGGCTGATTTGACCTGTGTATCTGTAGCACCCCAAGTTTCTAAGGTTCTCTTAGCTTTGAAGACTGGTGAAGTTAGTGGTATTAGTGTGGCTGCCCTTTCTCTGATGTCTCACTTTATTGGGATTTCACTTCCATTAGAGGCAGCAACATTATTATATTTACCGAAAAGTACCATAATTTACCAATACATTTGCTGAGTCATGGTAAGAGAACTATCTGATAATTCTTCTTTTATGGGAGGTTGCTTTTTTAAATTCAGGAGCTTATGGGGAGGAGCATTCAGGGATATAGAAGTAAAAATCTGCAAGATGGCAAAGACCCCTCCCTAAATTTTTTGGATTATATTAGCTGACATCTTTCACAACTTCTCATTTTTTTGTTTCACGTTCTGTAAAATGAAGTGTTAGGCTACATTCCGTTTTACTTCTTCATAAAAACTATTCATAATGTAACGCAAAATAAAAGTCAACTTTAAAAAAATTCTTCCACATGCCCTGAAAGACATAGGAATTCTAATGTATAATTCTGGCTTTTAAAAATATCCAGAATTCAGCTGACCTTTCCTGTTTCCTCCATTTTGTTTTTGTTTTACTTTTGGGTTTTCAGCTGCCAAGAAACGATACAAAACAGGCATGTCAAGCCATTGAATATACAATAGATCTTAACAGCAAAGCAAAATTCTAACATAGCTGGCCAACTTTTGAAAAGGCAAAGCAACTGGGCAGTTGATATCTCTGTCCCATGCAAGATAAGTTCACAATCCAACATCACCTCCAGAAGAATGGAAAAAAGAAACAGTGAAGATCCCCAGTAAAATAATTATGTTGATGTTTCCAGTTATAGTGTTTCTTTTATTATAAACCTTTGGAAGTCCATGTAGATCATGGTGACAACTAAACAACAATAATACTTAGTTGCATTTTCCAAAAGGAACCAACTCCAATTTGTTTTTTGCAGGAAACATGGTTTCACCTTTTGTAAGTGACAGATAATGCCTGGAGATGCTGTTTTTCGGTAGTGGCATCTCTCCAGTGAGAAAGCTTTCTCTTAGAAGATAGTTTTGTCCCTCTTTGACAGCTTTCTTGGGGCTAGTAAAATGGAGCTCTTATAGAAAGCATTTGGAGAATAGGCTCATGCTATGCATCTTTATTGATTGGATTACTGAATCTGTGTTTTAATTCAATTTAATTTACTTTTGTGTGTATTTTGATTAGCCTGGGCATTTTATGATTATAAGAATAACAAGAGTCTTTGCAGATTATGGCAATGTATCCAATTCAACTGAGTAAAGTGCCCTCCAGAAAGTTAAAGAAAATTCTCAGATTTTTAAAAATATTTATTGTGATTCTTAAAAAAAACCCAAAACAGTGATACTCCAAACACCAAATAAATTTTGTCCTTCATGCTCATCCTATAATTTTTTATTCTAGGACATACTTAATTTTTTTGGAAAAATGTACTGCTGTGCCATTTTGAAGGATGCAGACATTCCACATTGAGATTCCTAGCAGAATCTTTCTGTAATGTTAAGATTTATCTAAGAGGTTTCTATGTATCATGAATTAATGGACATTTTCATATAAAAGGCAGTCTGTTATCATTTTACATGCAGCTTTCTCTTGTATTCCCCCCCCTGCACCATGCAATCTGGAGCATATTGTAAGTTTTTGTGTTCTGTGTATGAGGAATCTAATTGAAAAACCTTCATTCTGATTCGGTAACCAAGACTATGGTAGCATTGCATCTTCATTGTGTTCCAGGAGTTGGATAGATGTTGCTGGTGGGCATTAGACTTTATTCTTCCTGTTCAGTCTTTGGAGGTATGCTAGCAGGCCAGACTGGTGGGTGCAGTCAAGACACTATTGCCATTCACTCTTCTCTCCTCAATTTAACAATAATATAAAAATTATATACAATTTAACAATAATATAAAAAGTGGCTGTTAGCAGTGCTGCTGGGATCTGGTTGTGCTGGCAGCCATTCTTTGAAGACTCTTTTGTTAATTGTAACTTTCTATCTGAACACTGTTCAACTTCATAAAGTCATTAGCCAGTTTTAGCAGCTACTGATGTAATTTTGCACTAGTCAACTGTTGGAGCCAAGTTATATCAGCAGCTTCTATGCAGCAAGTAAGCCTATCTGCACCCTCCAGTGCTTGATCTCTCAACTGGACATAGTATTTATTCTTTCTTCTGGGAAAGACACATGGAGGAGCCCAGACTTTCCAAAAAGCTTCAATTCCTCTCCTTTTAAATGATGCTTTATAACACATGCAAAACCTTTTGATGAGAATTTTTGTTGTCACTGTTTGATAATGGACTTAAGTGAAGGAATAAACAGCTTTAGACTCCTGCTGAAGAATACAATACATATTTCTCCTAGTTATATGGCATTTCTGCTGTCTGAATTTCCCAAATGCTTTTAGTTCATAGAAACTAAATGTCAGTTTTATGAGAGCAGTGTATCAGCAGACTTCATTCCCCTGATAGCTATTCTGATGCCCACTGCAAGCCCTGTAAAATGATTAGAGCAAAGCATTGAAGTGCATTCAAACTGGCCTTTTAAGGCTTGAAGAGTGGACTTAATGACTTCAATTATAGGTGTATGAAGGATTAGTTAAGGAACATGGGTACTCATGCTCCATTATGATGAATGGGTTCTCAAAACAAAGAGAAATAACAAGAGATTTGTTTTGATACTAAAACAGATAGGCCATCATGGAACACATTTTCTCTTGGTAATAAAAGAAGGATTTAGTTCAAGGAGAGCTTGATAGGAGAAGGAGAATAAAGGCAGAATAATAAAAACAAAATTCATTTGAAAGATAAATAAATAAATACATCTTTGCTTCAACCATAAATTCTATGTAGTTCTAGTGTGAAAACAGCCACTTAGGTGGCTATAACCATGAAAGAGGAGGATACAGGGACAATTTATTATTATTATATATGGTAAGTTCCAAAAGTGTTGGTTTTATTAAAAAATTTAGGAGAGATATCTTAAAAAGATCACAGAGTATCAGAAGTGATTATTTATGGGTAGTGCACAGGCAAATGAACTGTCTTATTTTCCTTTTGTTAATAGCAACTCATCAAACTCTAGCCCTAATATATTTTAATTCAAAATGAGTTTTAAGACCTCTTCAGTGGGGAACAGTTGCATGAAATAGTCCAGAACCTCAATTGCTTTGTCATTTGCTGAGGAAACCATGAGAAGTGTTTCTGAATGCTAATTCTTGGTGACAAGCAATAGGAGGTGGATATAATTTTAATGCCAATGTAAACAGAGCATATATGCAAAGGACTTTCTTTTTAATAACAGAAAAGATGGATGGCTTTTTCTAGGATGCAAATAAGGTGACAAACAAGGCTATTGAATTTTAGTTTTCTTAGAGCCAAGTCAGCACAGAAGAAACAAGAACTTCTACGACTATCATAGAATCATGACACGTAAAGATTAGAAGGAATTTTGGAGATCATATAGCTTAATCCTCTGGCCAGTGTTGTTACAGTATTTGTGATTAATGGCTATCCAAGATGGAGGTGGGGAGAAAAAGAGTACATATGACCATAAGGCTGAATAAAATACAGTGAGCACGGTTGTGAAAATGGGAAATGAGGGGGCAGGGAAGACGTGGTTTGTGTAGTAAGTACTGGATTTTGGAAACGTACTCCATCCAATAGCTTAGTATTGTTGACAGTTCTATTGTACCTGTGGCTAACTGTTCATATCCTGTATGTGTTTCCTAACAAGTAACAGCTGCAAAAATTACAGTTACAATTAGAGGTGGGAATTCTTTTTGTTATTGGTTGCCACAGAAGGGAAGGAATCTACTCCTCAGAGGTCCTGCCGTGGGTGGAAATCTTGGCTGATTTGATGAGAATAAATGCTGTAGGAGCTGAAGGATTCTGCCTGGGAAATATTTAGAGGGAATCAACACTCCTAGTTATGATCAGATCCTGTATTATAACAGATGGAAGCTATACAGTCATCAAATTCTCTTTAATTACTTTTTGTTATACTAAAGATAGAATAAGTCTAGATGAGTTCTCTAAGAATTCCTTTACATTCTTTGTGTTATTACTGGGCCAAATTTATACATAATAAATTATGCAAGATGGTTCTACAAGAAAATGTATCATTTTCCATGGACATTTTCTACACACAGTTTTTTTATTATGCTTAACAGTTTATGAAAAGCTGCATACTTTTTTAAAATAAAAATGATCCTTATCCCATCAGTTCGCAAAGAGTTTTGAAAGTATGAAATTTGGAAGAAGCATTGTGCCAAAATAGTGCGGGAAATGTCAGAAAATGTCAGCATGTATTGTTTTTTTTTGTATCATCAGCTCAAATACTGGAGTTGTGCGTATGTTCCAGCCATATGTTGATTTTGGATCTGGATTGGTTTTAATACACTTTATAAAATTACCCAGGGACTGGTAAGAATATTAAAGGACAGTTCACATTTATTTGAAGTGAGAAATAACTCTTAGAAAATGATAATCTTTTCCCAAGGGTTTTCTGAGAAAGTTATTGGGTACTGAGCTGATTCCAATCAACATGGAACAGGGGTGGGGAGTCTTTGGATCTGGCAACAGCACTTAATTTGGATTTATTTGTGGAGGACATGAGAGTTGTGTTAGCCAGGGTGATAATGATACAAAGGAGGCTGGGCTTTGTGATGCATGTATTCAGGACCATAATGTTCACATGCTCGTGACAATAATGTACTGTCTAATATTCTGGAAATCACTTTTGGACTGGAAGGGTATGGAATATTTTCTTTGTATAGCTGTATTATGGCTGTTTATGCCGACACTATTTATGGATACACTATAATTTCTCTATGCTTTCTGTCCAGCAATGTCAGGAAAACAGCATTCAGTGGTTCAGTCAGAAAACAGCCACAAAATGAAACTCAGGATTCAATCCTATAGTTGACACCAAAACTGGCTGGGGAAACTTTTTGGGAGTTGAGTCCACATGTCTTAAAGTTATCAAGGTTGAAAAACACTGATTTACTGGATCATCTTGAAAGACTCTTTCTGTTATGTATGCAAGTTTGAATGTCATTGGTTTAGTTTGAACTGTTCTTGTAAAATGTCGGAAATGATTGGTTTAAAAAGTGCGGGAAAATCCTGCACTCTGATTGGCTGGCAACTGCAGCTGCTGGCTATAAGTAGCAGCCACAGCCCAGCCAAATCGGGTCTGTTATGAGCTGTAGTCACTAATAAACTCTTCACTGAAGCACTCCGTGTCTGATTTTTCATGCAAACTTAACACTGGCGACGAGGATGGGATCCTTCCCGAAGAGAAAACGATGCAGAAAACAAGCGGAGAGAGATGGCTGCACTGAACACGCCCCCAGCCCCATTTGATCCGACGGCAGAAGACTGGGACTCGTATGCAGATCGTTTCCAAATGTATTTGGAGGGAAACGATCTCGCCGACATTTCCGAGAAGCGAAAGAGGGCGGTCTTTCTTACGCACTGCGGTCCGGCAGTCTTCAAGATGGTGAAGGCATTGGCGGGAGCTGCAGACGTGAAGGTAATGGAATGGCCTGATTTAGAAAAGCTTTTAAGAGCCCATTACCCCACAAGTATCGTGCCTCATTAAGAGACATGAGTTTTACCGTCGGGATCAAGGGGAAAGCGAAAACGTTAATGACTTTGTGGCAAGTTTAAGAGACATTGGGGTGCATGTGAGTTTAACAACTTGGAAGAGGCCATGCACAATCGATTTGTTCTAGGCCTCAAAGACAAGGTGCTTCAGAGCAAATTATTATTAAAACCTAAGATCACGTTGAAGGAAGCCATAGAAGAGGCCTCCTCAGCAGAAGCCACCAAGTCCTCAGCAGCAGCCATGAAGAAAATTAACAAGGCCTCAAGCCATCCTGATGTGGAAAAGTCCACAACAACTCATTGTGAGCAAATAGATTCTGAGTCAGACTGTAGTGAGGTGGAGGAAGGAATTTATAGACTCAGAATGGAGAGGAAAAGAAAGACCTGGGAAGAAAGAGGCAAGATTTTTACTGCAGAGGTTGTGGGGAAGCCACCCCGCACTGAATGCAAGTTTCTTGATACCATCTGCCTCCGTTGTGAAAAAAGAGGTCATCTAGCAAGAGTCTGCAAATCATCCAGAACTCTACCACACAGAAGGAAGTTTCCTGACAAAGAATTCAAGCCTAACAACTTCAGTGAGAAAATGGGGCAACACAGAAGCAAATGGGAAGAATGAAACTCATCAAACAGTCACCATTGGTCATTCTTCACCCTTAAGAAGCAGAAAAGTACATGTGAAGGTACTAATTGAAGGAAGGCCTTGCCAAATGGAAGTGGACTCAGGCTCCTATTTATCTATGGTGTCATGGGACACTATTCACAGGCTACTTCCCAACATTCAGAAGAAACATTTCCAGAAGCAAGCACTGACTCTTAAAGACTACCAAGGGAACAAGATTCCAGTAGTTGGAACAAGAGAATTCATCGTGAAGTTCAAAGGCCACACCAAATGTTTGCCCCTGACCATCGTGGACAAGGACCGCCCAAGCTTGCTGGGACTTGAGTGGTTCAATCCACTAGGCATCGAGGTGACTGGCATCAATCACGTGAGCAACACTGAATGGGAGGAGGCCTTGAAGTCTGAGTTTCCAGAGGTCTTCAGCGACGGATTGGGCAAGTATATGGGGACCCCTATCACTTTCAACCTAGATCCCAAGGTACAACCAATCCGTTTAAAGCCCAGAAGGGTCCCATTTGCATTAAAGGAAAAAATTGATGCACAATTAGATAAACTAATAGCTCAAGGAGTTTTAGAGCCCACTGACCACTCCAGATGGGAGACACCCATAGTCACACCAGTCAAGACTGATGGGTCAGTAAGAATCTGTGGAGACTATAAGGGGACATTGAACCATGCGCTTCAGCAGAGCACATATCCACTTCCAGTGGTGCATCATTTATTACATTCACTTGGCAGGGGCACAGTCTTTGCCAAATGGATCTGGCCCAGGCATATCAACAACTAACAGTTGATGATGCCACTGCAGAGGCCCAAACCATTGTGACTCATAGAGGTGCCTTCAAATGTAAAAGGTTACAGTTTGGAGTAAGTGTGGCACCAGGCATCTTCCAAAGCCTTATGGAAAGGATGCTCCAAGGACTGCCAGGGGTAGTGCCTTACTTTGATGATGTGTTAATCTCTGCTGAAAATGACACTCAATTACAAGAGAGACTCAGAGAAGTCCTTACCAGATTCAAGAAAGCGGGTTAAAAGTCAAGGAAGAAAAATGCACTCTTAGAACTGACAAGGTTGAGTTCTTGGGCTATATGATTGACAAGCATGGCATCCACCCTACAGATGCCAAGGTTCAAGCAATCAAAGAAGCCCCTAGACCAAAATGCAAAACAGATTTGCAAGCCTTCCTTGGACTTATTAACTTTTATCACATGTTCCTACCTCAGAAGGCAACCATTGCAGAACCATTACACAGATTATTGGACAAAAATCTGCTTGGGTCTGGGGCAGGAAGGAACAATCAGCATTCAACAATATTAAAAGACTAATCACATCTGATGCTGTACTGATACAGTTCTCTGAGAATTTGCCTGTTGTACTTACTTGTGATGCATCCCCTTTGGAGTGGGGGGGATTTTGAGCCACAGGCTTCCCTCCCACCTATTGCATTTTACTCTCGCACTTTGACCAAAGCAGAGAGGAATTACAGCCAATTGGACAAGGAAGCATTGGCAATTGTTGCAGCTGTCAAGAAATTCCATGAGTATCTATATGGGAGAACATTTACCATTGTCACAGATCACAAACCTTTGTTAGGCATTGTGGCAGGAGACAAACCTACACCCACTATCCTGTCACCAAGAATGCTGAGGTGGACTGAATTTCTTGCTGCTTATTCATACAAGCTCATCCACAAGCCTGGCAAAGACATTGGCCATGCTGATGCTTTGAGTCGCTGCCCACTTCCGTTTCACACTGAGGACTGTGAACCTGAGGCACACCTTTTTCTAGAAACTGTTGCCAAGCTTCCAGTACACGCTGCTGAAATTGCCAGAGAGACTGCCAAAGACACTTTATTGGCTCCTGTTATAGGCTGGATTAAGAAAGGTTGGCCTTTTCAAGATCTACCTCACCTTGCCCAACCTTTTAAATCCAGGCAAACTGAATTATCTGTATTAAGAGGATGTATTTTGTGGGGTAACAGGGTGGTTATTCCTGCAAAACTGCAAAAAGAGGTTTTGGAAATGTTACATGAGGGTCATCCAGGTATTGTAAGGATGAAGGGATTGGCCAGGAGTTATGTATGGTGGCCAGGTATTGACAAAATGGTTGAAAACTGGGTTGCATCTTGTCCCAACTGTCAGGTAGTCAGGCCTGCCCCACCTCTCACCCCCACACAGGAATGGGAATGTCCTAGGGGCCCATGGTCTAGGATTCACATTGATTTTGCTGGCCCTACCAGAGGGCACACCTTCCTTATTATAGTAGATGCATATTCCAAATGGCTAGAGGTCATCCCTATGGCATCCACCACAACTGATGCTGTCATCAAGCAGCTTAAAAAGCTTTTGTAACCCACGGGTTACCTGATGTTCTTGTCTCTGACAATGGCCCTCAATTTACATCCAACCTTTTGAATCCTATCTAGCACAACAGGGTATCAGACATGCCCTGACTGCCCCTGGGCACCCTTCGCTAACGGCCGGCTGAACAATGGTACGTTTTACCAAGGAAAAGCTTCAGCAATTGGGTCCTGGGGACATCACTGAGAAAGTTGAAAAACTTCTTAGTGTTCAGCACATCACTCCTAACCCATCAACTAACTTATCCCCAGCAGAGTTGTTGATGGGTAGGAAACTTAGGTCTCCCTTGACCGCCTTCATCCCACTTACGCACCCAACGCACCACTAGATTCCACTAGCAAAGTTCGCACATTCAGTGTGGGTGATTCTGTTTATGCTAAGAACCTTATGGGTGAACCTTCATGGATTCCTGCTGAAATAACTCAAATCACAGGCCCTCGTTCTTACAGGGTACAAACAGAGGATGGAGTCCTCTGGAGCAGGCACATTGATCAGCTTAGATCCAGGTTACCTCAGGAACATCGCAATTGTTCCTCTCTAGTTCCCATACCTAATGCCTTTTCTAGGGGAGGGGAGGAACATGAGGATAATCAGCAAGCAAGAATCAACCCCATGTGTAATGAGCCATTATGACAGGAACCATCCCAAAACCTGTCACAATGCCAAAATCCATCCTTACAAGTGGAAGATTGCACATCACTACCTGACTTGGGTGCTGACATTGGGTTGGAGATGGGTTGGGAGGAGAGACCAGATTGTAACAATCAAACAGGGTCTTCTTTCACTGGAAGCCAGTAGGGAAATGTCAACAGACACATTTCTCTCTCACTGGGTGAGAACATTAAAACTTCTGAACCACGAAGGTCTCAACGTACACGTAAGAGCCCCACCTATTTAAAAGAATACGTTAGATAGGTTGGGGTTTGAGTATGGACTGAACCTAGTAGGGAGGGGTGTTATGTATGCAGGTTTGAATGTCATTGGTTTAGTTTGAACTGTTCTTGTAAAATGTCAGAAATGATTGGTTTAAATAGTGCAGGAAAATCCTGCACTCTGATTGGCTGGAAACTGCGGCTGCTGGCTATAAGTAGCAGCCGCAGCCCAGCCAAATCAGGTCTGTTATGAGCTGTAGTCACTAATAAACTCTTCACAGAAGCACTCCGCATCTGACTCTTCATGCAAACTTAACACTTTCCAATCTTTGCATTCTGATCTTTTACGATTAATTCACCTATCACTATTGCCTCTATAGACACAACTTCCAATGCAAAGTTTATGGCTGCCTATGCAGAACAAATGTACTATGGGTCCTTACTAGAGTCACATGTATTGTGTATTAAAGTTATTTACTTCAGCTTTTGGTGCTAATATTGTTGTGGCCTGCCAGATTCAGATGATGAGGAAGTTGGGGAAGAACTTAGGCCAGTTCTGGAGCCTAGGGAAGGCTCTGATGGATACTCAGTGTCAGACACAGAGATAGAGTTTCCCAGCCTGAGGGGCAGCTGCCTGTGGAGTGAGAGATGAGTGAGGAAGAGGAACAGCTGGGGCCTGTTCCAGATCCATGTATATGCAGAGCAGATAAGTGAGGTGAAGGACAATGAGTTGGCTCAGAAAGCAAAACAAACATGGATGCCGAATGGGCCCTCCCTGGCTGGGGAATAAATAGGAGGAAAGGAAAGTGGTTTGGTTGTAGCAGTCAACCATTTGCATTTCTAGAAAGTTTACTCCCTGTGTGTTTCATGTGACAAAGACTGCCTTGTCAGAACGAGGTTTGTCTATTTCTGACTTAATTTGCAGCCTTGCAGCTGGGAGCTCAGAGCCTTGCATTTATCATAACGAACAGATAAGGACTATTGTTTCAGTTAACTTCTTGTAGGACTTTCTGTTGGTGAATGCAGTTAATTCCCAAGGTATAAATAAAGAGGGCTTTTCCTTTGCAAGGAGTCTGTTTCTTGCTTCTTGCTTCATCAGAAGGCTTGTTAAAAAAACTAAAGAAAAAAATAAAAGGCTAGGGCTGAAATATACAGCAGCATTGGGGACAGAATAAAAATAGAAACAAACAGTGAAAAGAACAAAATCAATTATTACGGATTTTAGGAAATTAAAGCATTTAAAAAAATAATAAATCCTGAAAATGGCAACACAGAAAGACTGCTGTATCACTTTGTATTTTTCAGAGTCATGCTATTATCCTTGTGAAGATTTGGTTCTAATACAGATAGTCCTCAGTGACCACTCAGTGACGACTTTTAAGTTACAAAGGCACTGAGCAAAGAGACTTACAATGGGTCCCCAAACTGAAGCCATCGCCTGTGGTGACATGATCATGATCCAGGTGTTTGGCAAAAGATGTGTATTTATGACAGTCGCAGCATCCCATGGTTGTGTGATTGCCATTTGTGGCCCTCACTGCTGGCTTCTGAAAAACAAAATCAGTGGGGAAATCAGCAGGAAGTTGCAAGTCTTAGTCATGTGAAATTGTGCTTAATGACCACAACCAGAACTGATGTTGTAAATTGCCACAGTCATATGATATTTTGTTTTACTAATAAGTTGCTTAGCAGAGGAGTTTCTGTCCCCATAGCGGTTCCTAACTGGAGACTACCTATACTCTCCAATGACTAAGTGCGATTGGAACTGAGAACATATAAGACAAGTTTATACAGTGGGAGGATTATTTTATTAAAGTCATTGGTGGTTGTCTAAATTGAAAATGATTCTTCTGCAAACATGGTTTTTACAAAGTTCTCTTTTACAAAATTTATTGCATTAAAACAATTCCAACAAGTGAACTATTTTCCATTTAGAACACACTAGACAACCAGTGACCATTGGGTCATCCATCTTTCCACATACAATGTAGGCTTGCACAAACTTCATAAACTTCAACAGAACCTTGGTGAAGTCTCCTGTCACATTGCTAGGGGAGAGGGAACTAAGAGAGCCATGGAACACAAGGAAAACTGCACCCATGCTTTCCATCCAAGCATGTCCCCAAAGGGATCCATCCCTCCAGGGAGAAAGACGCTCATTTGTTGACACACTCCTAGCTAGCCCTACTTGTCCAGCAGGTATCCAAGTCACTACCTCATCCTTCTCTCACTACCCACCGCTTTTAAGGTATTTCAAATTTTGCTGTTGGTTCCAAGTGGAGACTCTCCACCCAGCCATCACGACTTCCCACCAGCCCCCAGAGGCAAGTGGCAATGAGGGTATGGATATTCCCAGAGATGGTATTCAGCAGGTTGTGACCAGTTCTGGAGAACCGGTTGCGGAAATTTTGAGAACTGGCAAATACCCGCTCTGACTTTACAGTGTCTTGGTTTAAAAATTGTTACCTGTTTTGCCCAGTTGAAGGTTATCAACAGACACAGGCAAATTAGTGTGTAAACATATCTCTATATAACTTAGGGAGTTTCTAGCTTTCTAGGTTTTTTTTCAGATAAGGAAACACACTTCACAGAAAGACCAGAAATATACTTTATTGAGGTACGTTTTTAATAATAGAACCTCACAGATTTGTCTGTGCTTTACCTCCCCTATTTATTACAGCCCACTGAATCATGGATGATCCTGTCTAAATCCATTCCAATTACACTGTTGTTTCCCAAGGCTGAAGGATTTTTTTTGCCCTGATTATGTAATGGTTCTTGCCTATTTCCCTCAAGATTGCTTCCCTGATACTCTACATTTTCCTTCTAACAGCTTTCCTTCCTTTGAACCTATGAAGAAGCAGGTCTCCAATCAAGGGGAACTTGCAGTTGCCTGTTTATGTAACTTTTTTGTGTGACTTCATTAGTCTAAAAAGATTAATTTTTCAGCTTAAACCTTTGAAACAGTAGTTAGTAGTGGGTATCCTGATGGCTAAGGGGCATTCTAAGCATATGGGTAGGATGTAGGGCTAAGGACTGCTGGGGTGGGAGCAGGAGTGGGATTCTACCAGTTGGCACCTATTCGCTAGAACCAGTTGTTAACATTCTAAGCAGTTCAGAGAACCGGTTGCAAGAAGAAATTACTGGCCTAATCCTGTAAGGAAGGCAGGAAGGAAACATTCTGGTGTTGCTTACAGAAACTGCCTCTCCATTAACCCTTATTACATTCTTGGCAGGACTAGACTTCCTGTCTCAGGAACGTCTCTGGAGTTTTTTTCCCTTCCTTTGCTGGTACTTTGCTTGTGTGGAGTGACCATTCAAAGTTACAATGGCACTGAAAAAAGTGACTTTATGACCATTTTTCACACTTACGACTGTTGCAGCATCCCCACAGTCTTGAGAGGCCCGGCAAGGAGATGCATGCCTCAGTGTGAGTGATATTGAGTTGGCCACATCCATCCAATAACATGACCACCAAGCCATGTCCACCCAGTCACATGACCACCAAGCCACACCTACCACCTAAGCCACTGGTTGTTAAAAAATTGGAATCCCACCCCTGGGTGGGAGCAATTATGTAAAGTGTGGGTGTAGTACCGCATTATAAACATTTGAGAGCCACTTTAATGTAGTGGTTAAGGTATCTGTCTTGAAACTGGGAGTCTGTGAGTTTTAATCCCACTATAGGTATAAAGCCAGTTGAGTGACCTTGGACCAGTCATTTTCTCTCAGTCCTAGGAAGGAGATAATGGCAAACCATTTCTGAAAATCCTCACCAGGAAAAATGCAGGAAGTCTCTGAGAATTGGACCCCACATATTCTACATGGGTCAGGCTGAGATGCGCCATGTTTCTTTTCCTTTCCTTTGATAGACTGTTGACGTTCAGTACATGTGCTTGTTATGGCACACTACATCTGCCATAAAACATTTCAATTGTCACAGGGATTTTGGGGTTTTAAAAAAAAGCTTAGGATCTGCACGTTGTTCTCAGGCTTTTATTACAACCCATATTACAGTTGAACAGGAGAATTGTATCTGAGCCAGAGTTATGTTTAGGGTTAGGGTTATATTGTGTGATTTATTTTGCTAGCTGTTAGTATATTATTGTATTTATTTGCTTCACTGTGTTTTTGTTTGTTTTGTTCATTTAAATTCTGCTGAATATTGACCAAGTAAATATTACTGAAATTGAACTGAGCCAGAAATAACTTGTTAAGCAATATAATCCTTTCACCATTTTGATTATACTAGTATTTTGGATTCTGCATTTCCTACTACTTTTTCTTAGCTGACCCTAGTTAGCGCAGGCAGTAGAAGGAGGCTGGCCTTGTGAGACAAAGTGTTCCAGAGACAGCAGGCCACAGAGAAAGGGTAGGCATGGTACAAAAAGCTTTGTGATGTTACCATTCCTTATCCTTAATAATAAAACATATTGGGGCCTGTTATGTATGCAGGTTTGAATGTCATTGGTTTAGTTTGAACTGTTCTTGTAAAATGTCAGAAATGATTGGTTTAAAAAGTGTGGGAAAATCCTGCACTCTGATTGGCTGGCAACTGCTGCTGCTGGCTATAAGTGGCAGCTGCAGCCCAGCCAAATCGGGTCCGTTATGAGCTGTAGTCACTAATAAACTCTTCACTGAAGCACTCCGCGTCTGACTCTTCATGCAAACTTAACAGGGTCATTCCTTCTTTCCGTTAGCCTGGTACTCCATTCTTGTCAAATCATAAATCTTCCTAATCATGGCAAATTTAATAGTAATGTTTCATCCAGGATCAGAATGGCCAGCCCTGAGCCTGTATTCAAAGTGCTGAGCAATCAGTGAAGCTGCTGCCAATTGAACTAGCAAAACCAGCAGAGAAATACAACATTCCAATAGAAGGCAAGAAGGAAAACAAAGCTAAGACCTGCAACCTTCCCTATTAAAAAAAGATGGAAGCTGACAAAGTGAAATAAGCTTAAAGCAATAGTAACTTTCTATTCATTGCTTTCCCAGGAAAATCTGAAATAATTTAATGAAATTACCAGAACTTACTGTCCAGCTCTTAGTGTCAAAGTCTGAGAACTACTCATCCTGGGCTCTGCCCTTAGCATTCTCCATATATGGAAGTGAAGTTATAGCACTTACAGTCTCTGCAACACACTTCAGGGACAGCAAAATTTCTGTTGCATCAATTTGTTATGCACATTGTGGCCATAAAGACAACGTTGCTTGTTCTTATTTCTTACCAGCTAACTGTAAGCCTTTCTCTTTCCAAGGAAATGTAAACCTAATCTGTGACTAATGGAATAGGAACAAATTGTTTACCTGGCAAGGAAGAATCCAGAACGAACAGAAGCTGGAGTTTACTGGACAGGAAAATTATTTTAAAATCCAGCCGTAAGCAATTAATTGAGCTACACCATTGCTCTCAATAAGAAAACAATATGTTTTCAAAATCTCAGAAAAGTTATAAAGACAAAGACCTGAGGCTTACATTTATGAATAAGGACAATTTATGTACTTAATTATTATAGGTTATTTCCTATATGCCTAGAGACTACATACATGACTGTTTTTACCAGAGTTATTGGCATTCATTCTTTAAATAATGTAATTATAAGGTGATGTCTTGAGGAACCATAGCAGATAACTACACTATAGTCACAAGACAAATATTTGTAGTTTTTGCAGAGACTTATCACTTCACTTATAACCAGCCCCTGTTATCCACAAGCCAATGAGAAAAGCAAAGAGAACTGAATTCTAGCAGAGGAAGATGTTTCTTTAGCGTTATTAAATAGAGCAGCTTCCATTCATTCCACTAAGTACAGCCTAGAACAATCATAGGTTGGTAGGTATAAATCACAGTTGGCATAAAACTTACTGTTATGTATGCAGAGTTTGAATTGATTGGTTGTTCTTGTAAAGTGTTTGAAATCATTGGTTAAAAAGTGCGGGAAAACCCTGCACTCTGATTGGCTATCAGCCGAGGCAGCCGGCTATATATAGCTGCCTCAGCTAAGCCAAATAGGGTCCGTTCTGAGCTGAAGTCTCAATAAACTTAAGAGCTGAAGCACTCCGTGTCTGCCTCTCTATGCAAACATAACACTGGCGACGAAGGTGGGATTCCCCTGAAGAGAAGGCAACGCGGAACAGAAGAAGAGCGAGATGGCTGCACTGAACACCCCCCCAGCCCCGTTCGATCCGACGGCAGAAGACTGGGAGTCGTATGCAGATCGTTTCCAAATGTATCTGGAGGGAAACGATCTTGCCGCCATTTCTGCAGCGAAGAGGGCGGTCTTTCTTACGTACTGCGGTCCGGCAGTCTTCAAGATGGTGAAGGCACTCGCAGGAGCAGCAGACGTGAAGGTAATGGCTTGGCCTGATCTGGAAAGGCTGTTAAGAGCCCTTTACGTGCCACAAGTATTGTGCCTCATTAAGAGACACGAGTTTTACTGTCATGATCAGGGGGAAAATGAAAGCGTAAATGACTTCGTGGCAAGTTTAAGAGACATTGGGGGTGCATGCAATTCAACAGTTTAGAGGAGGCCATGCGATCATTTTGTACTGGGCCTTAAAGACAAGGTGTTACAGAGCAAGTTATTAATGAAACCTAAGATCACGCTGAAAGAAGCAATAGAAGAAGCCTCTTTAGCAGAAGCTACCAAGTCCTCAGCAGCAGCCATGAGGAAGATGAACAGGGCCACAGCCATTCTGATGGGGAAAAGTCCACAACAAATCATTGTGAGGAACTAGATTCTGAGTCAGATTGCAGTGAGGTGGAGGAAGGAATTTACAGACTCAGAATGGAGCGGAAAGAAAAGACCTGGGAAGAAAGAGGCAAGATTTCTATTGCAGAGGTTGTGGGGAAGCCACCCCTCACTGAATGCAAGTTTCTAGACACCATTTGCCTCCGTTGAAAAAAAGAGGGCACCTTGCAAGAGTCTGCAAATCATCCAGAACTCCACCAAACAGAAGGAAGTTTGCTGCAACCAAAGACAAAGAATTCAAGCCAAACAACCTCAGTGAGAAAATTGGGCTCAGCACAGAAGCAAATGGGAAGAATGAAACTCATCAGACAGTAACTATTGGTCATTCTTCTCCTTTAAAAAACAGAAAAGTGCATGTCAAGGTACTTATTGAAGGAAGGCCTTGCCAAATGGAAGTGGACTCAGGCTCATACCTATCTATGGTGTCATGGGACACTATTCAAAGACTGTTACCAGATATTCAGAAGACTCACTTCAAAAAGCATGCATTGACTCTTAAAGACTACCAAGGGAACAAGATTCCAGTAGTTGGAACAAGAGAATTCAACGTGAAGTTCAAGGGCCACACCAAGCGTCTACCTCTGACCATCATGGACAAGGATCGCCCAAGTCTGCTGGGACTTTAATGGTTCAACCCGCTGGGCATCGAGGTGACTGGCATCAATCATGTGAGCAACACTGAGTGGGAAGAGGCCATGAAGTCTGAATTTCCAGAGGTCTTCAGCGACGGATTAGGCAAGTACTTGGGGACCCCTATCACCTTTAACTTAGATCCCAAGGTACAACCAATCCGTTTAAAACCCAGAAGGGTTCCATTTGCCTTAAAGGAAAAAAATGATGCACAATTAGATAAACTAATAGCCCAAGGGGTTTTAGAGCCCACTGACCACTCCAGGTGGAGACACCCATAGTCACACCAGTCAAGGCTGATGGGTCTGTAAGAATCTGCGAGATTACAAGGGGACATGAACCATGCACAACAGAGCATATCCAGTTCCAGTGGTGCATCATTTATTACATTCTCTTGGCGGGGCACAGTCTTCGCCAAATTGGACTGGCCCAGGCATATCAACAGTTAACAGTTGATGATGCAACTGCAGAAGCCCAAACCATTGTAACCCATAGAGGTGCTTTCAAATGCAAAAGGTTGCAATTTGGAGTAAGCGCACCAGGCATCTTCCAAAGCCTTATGGAAAGGATGCTCCAAGGACTGCCAGGGGTAGTACCTTACTTTGATGATGTGTTAATCTCTGCTGAAAATGACACTCAGTTACAAGAGAGACTCAGAGAAGTCCTTACCAGATTCCAAAAGCGGGTTAAAAGTCAAAGAAGAAAAATGCACTCTTAGAACTGACAAAGTGGAATTCTTGGGTTACATGATTGATAAACATGGCATCCACCCCACAGAAGCCAAAGTTCAGGCAATCAAAGAAGCCCCCAGGCCAAAATGCAAAACTGACTTGCAAGCATTTCTGGGCCTCATTAACTTCTATCATATGTTTCTACCTCAGAAAGCAACCACTGCAGAACCCCTACATAGATTACTGGACAAAAAATCTGCATGGCAGAAAAGAACAAGCTGCATTTAACAATATTAAGAGAAAAAATCACTTCTGATTGTGTCCTGATACAGTTCTCTGAGAATTTGCCTGTTGTACTTACTTGTGATGCATTCCCTTTTGGAGTGCGGGGTGGTGGTGGTGTTGAGCCACCTGCTTCCCAGTGGAAGGGAAGCCCCTATTGCATTTTACTCTCGCACTTTGATTAAGCAGAGAGAAACTACAGCCAACTGGACAAGGAAGCTTTGGCAATTGTGGCAGCTGTCAAGAAATTTCATGAGTATGTATATGGCAGAAGATTCACCATTGTCACAGATCACAAACCTCTATTAGGCATTGTGGCAGGGGACAAACCAACGCCCACGATCCTGTCACCAAGAATGCTGAGATGGACTGAATTTCTTGCTGCTTATTCATACAAACTGATCCACAGACCTGGAAAAGACATTGGGCACGCAGATGCTTTGAGTCGCTGCCCACTTCCTTCACACACTGAGGACCCTGCTCCTGAGACTCACACATTCTTTCTAGAAACGTTGCCAAACTTCCAGTCCATGCTGCTGAGATTGCCAGAGAAATTGCCAAAGACACTTTATTGGCCCCTATTGTAGGCTGGATCAAAAAAGGTTGGCCACTACAAGATCTACCTCAACCTTCCCAACCTTTTAAGTCCAGACAAACTGAGTTATCTGTATTAAGAGGATGTATTTTGTGGGGTAACAGGGTGGTTATTCCTGCAAAACTACAAAAAGAGGTTTTGGAAATGTTACATGAGGGTCATCCGGGAATTGTCAGAATGAAGGGATTGGCCAGGAGTTATGTATGGTGGCCAGGTATTGACAAAATGGTTGAAAACTGGGTTGCATCTTGTCCCAAGTGTCAGGTAGTCAGGCCTGCCCCACCTCCCCCCAACAGGAATGGGAATGTCCTAGGGGCCCATGGTCCAGGATTCACATTGATTTTGCTGGCCCTACCAGAGGGCACACTTTCCTTATTATAGTAGATGCATATTCCAAATGACTAGAGGTTATCCCTATGGCATCCACTACAACTGAAGCTGTCACCAAACAGCTTAAGAAACTTTTTGTAACTCATGGGTTACCTGATGTGCTTGTTTCTGACAATGGTCCTCAATTTACATCCAACCTTTTTGAATCATATTTAGCACAGCAGGGCATAAGACACGCCCTTACAGCCCCTGGGCATCCTTCGGCTAACGGCTGGTCTGAACGATGGTACGATTTACCAAGGAGAAACTCCAGCAATTGGGTCCAGGGGACATCACTGAGAAAGTTGAAAAACTACTCAGTGTCCAGCATATCACTCCCAACCTTTCAACTAACTTAACACCAGCCGAGTTGTTGATGGGTAGGAAACTCAGATCTCCCCTTGACCGCCTTCATCCCACTTACGCACCCAACGCACCACTAGATTCCACTAGCAAAACTCGCACATTCACTGTGGGTGATTCTGTCTATGCAAAAAACCTTGTGGTTGAACCATTATGGATTCCTGCAGAGATAACCCAAATTACTGGCCCCAGGTCTTACAGGGTTCAAACTGAGGATGGTGTCCTCTGGAGCAGGCACATTGATCAGTTAAGATCCAGACTATCTCAGGAGCATCGCCATTGCTCCTCTCTGGTTCCCATACCTACTGCCTCTTCTAGGGGGAAAGGGGAGGATTATGAGGATAATCAGCAAGCAAGAATCAACCCGACAGGAACCATCCCAAAACCTGTCACAGTGCCAACAACCATCTTTACAAATGGAAGATTGCACATCACTACCAGACTTAGGTGCTGACATTGGGTTGGAGATGGATTGGGAGGAGAGACCAGGTTGTAGTAACCAAACAGGTTCTACCATTACTAGAAGTCCAAGTAAGGAGATGTTAACAGACACATTTCCTCCCTCACAATGTGAGAACCCTAAAACACCTGAACCACGTAGGTCTCAACATACACGTAAGAGCCCCACCTATTTAAAAGAATACATTAGATAGATGGGGTTTGAGTATGGACTAAACCTAGTGGGGAGGGGTGTTATGTATGCAGAGTTTGAATTGATTGGTTGTTCTTGTAAAGTGTTTGAAATCATTGGTTAAAAAGTGCGGGAAAACCCTGCACTCTGATTGGCTGTCAGCCGAGGCAGCCGGCTATATATAGCTGCCTCGGCTAAGCCAAATAGGGTCCGTTCTGAGCTGAAGTCACAATAAACTTAAGAGCTGAAGCACTCCGTGTCTGCCTCTCTATGCAAACATAACACTTACGGCCAGTCCTAATTTACAGCATATTGGTGCATACTATACAAAAGTAAAAGCAACCAATTCCACTTTAATACCTATCATGGAATGCATGCTTCCACACATTATATCCTGGATTCTAAGTAAGCATTAATTACTATAGGTGACCAGAAAGGTCAATTTTAGTGCATGTCAAATTTTTCAACTTTCAATTTCCAAACATTAGAGGTGCTCAAAAGTTGTGACATGCCTTGGGGATTGAAGAGATATTTTGGTTACTTTAATATAATTTAGATGTGCTTGCTAAGTAACTACATAAATATCATAATTTTTAATATTTTGTTTATTTCATTTCATAATCATTTGTTCAGAAGCAGGAACATGCTTCTTGATTCCATATAGTCAGGAGTGACACAGGAATAAAAGAAAGCAGCAGTGCTTCCTAGATTCATATGATCTTCCAACAAGTATTTCAGAAAGAGTAAGCATATGAAGAAATCAAAACTCTTAAGTTATACTACTAAGAATTACCTTAATTATCCTAATATTCAGCTACGAAATCTGTGACTTCTACAATAGGGGTGTAAAACTCAAGGCCTGCGGGAAAGATTTGGCCTGTGGGGTGCTTTGATCTGGCCCATGGTGCCTCTGCCAGCAAAAATGGAGCTCAGGGGGGTGGCACATGGCCCCTATAGGCTCCGTTTTTTGGCTGTGATGGTCTCCTGCAGCACTCTGCCAGAAAAAGCGGAGCTTGGGATGTGTGCCCATTTTTGCTGGCAGAGCCCTACAGGAGGCTGTTTCAGCCAAAAATGGAGACTGGGGGTGGACAGCCTGTGCCACCACAGGTGTCCCAGACATGAGTGACATTGAGCTGGCCATGCCACCTGGACACAGCCCCCCTCCAGCCCCCTGAGGTCAAATACAACCCTGATGAGACCCTCAATGAAATTGAGTTTGACACCACTGTTTTAAGAAGCACATTGTTCTAAAAGCTTTCATGTTATAGAAATTAGTTTGGGTAAAAATCAATAAATGATTAAGCTAAATAATCAGAGGTGACCAACATTCTATTAATCACTTCAGAGTCAAAATTTGTGAAACCTTTAATGTTATTATTTCTAGATTTTTGATATACCCAAATAAAGGGAAGGTGGTGTGATGTGATCCCTCTTACTGAATAGGGAGCTTTCCATTATAAGGAAACCAGTTCTTTATAATGAGAAATAAATACCCAAACAGAACAGAATTTAGGTTAGGAGGTGTGAGGTTTCTAGTTAGAAAGAGACAAAAGTCTGAGTGATGGTTATATATTGATAAATAAACAGTTACTGCTGTTAATCTGGAAATGTTAAATTGTATAAAGAACACATTTGCTTTTAATTTTGCAGATTTATGAAAATACTTTTTTCTCATATAATTTTTCTTCTAATTTTTCCCCCTCACTGGTCCCTGGTAAAAAACCAGTCACTTATTCCACAGTGCTTTCTCCCCCCCATTGACAATGAGAGATAATACAACAATGATAGCTGTATTTTGTGGTCATCATGGATGATGATAGTAATATAGATTAATTCAAGTCAACTGTTCCTTTTGGGTCTAAATGACAAAAGTTTCTTGCTCAGTTTAAAGTAAATAGATTGGTCATGCTGCTTTAATCAAAATTTGGCCCACAGACTGGTTCAGGAAGATACACTAGATTTATTTTAAAATAGCTTACTATGTTATGCAAACTCCGAGTATTTTAATGTCTCACTTGCAAAGGAGCAAATTGTCACACGCAGATTTTGTAAGAATTAAAAACACATGAAAACTTGCTGCTTGCCTTAAGAATTTGGCACAATCTGTTGAATTCACTGAATGTACTGTACATTCTCTTCTGTTTAGAGCCTGCAGCTTGATAATCAATGCACAGTTTGCAGCTTCACCCTGTATCCTAGGAATAGATAGTCATTGTCTGTTGTCAATGAGTTTGGTGAAGCAGGAAACACAAAATCATTTTGATCCTTCCCATGAAACTGAGCCAGTTCTGTTTCTCAATGAGATAACAAAGTTGTTGCGCATTTGATTGCATCAGTTTCCTTTGCTTCCTTTCTTTGGTATATAGTATTGAGTCTGAGAAAATTAACTTGCTGCATCAAATCACATGATTAAGCATCTGGGTTAACCCCTTTCTCCATCTGGGCTCTTCCACTTGGTAGACTTAGAATAGAATAACAGAGTTGGAAGACCTTGGAGGTCTTCTAGTCCAACCCCCTGCTTAGGCAGGAAACCTATACCATTTCAGACAAATGTTATCCAATCTCTTCTTTAAAACTTCCATTGTTGCAGTATTTACAACTTCTGGAGGCTAGTTGTTCCACTGATTAATTGTTCTAAATGTGAGCAAATTTCTCCTTAGTTCTAAGTTGGTTCTCTCCTTAATTAGTTTCCACCCATTGCTTCTTGTCCTGCCCTCAGGTGCTTTGGAGCAGTGGAGCACTGGTGGTCTGCGAGAAAATTTTGGTGGTCTGCAGAGAAATGTCATCTCCAGAACACCCCCAAAGTAATTAATCCAGGCTGCGCAGGAACACAAGGCTGCGCTGCCCACATGACCCTTGGGAACCCTCCCTGCTTATCTGGCAAACTTGCCTGCTAAGTTGCTATTTTTCCTTCCCCCCTCCCTGACCATCAGCTGTTCTGCTGTGCTGGGAGATTTAGATTAGCTAGAAAGCAGGAAATCGTTGGATTTCTTGCTTTCTAACTAATCTTTAGATCTGCTTTTAAGCAGAGCCGAACCTTTCTTAGGACTGAAGCTTCTATTATTCAGTGCAGACTCAGGTAGCCAATGACTGAAAGATAGATCTCTGAGTGAATCTGCCTGCCTGTTTTGCCTGATTTTGGGCAAAAGTTGTTCTTTTTTTATAAAAAAATTCAATATTTACATAAATATTTATAATATTTACAGATAAGCCATGCCCAGCCAGTCACATGACCACCAAGCCATACCCACAAATTAGGCCATGCCCACAGAACTGGTTGTTAAGAAATTTGAATTCCACCCCTGCCTCCATGTATGTGTGTGTGTGTGTGTGTGAGAGAGAGAGAGAGAGAGAGGAGGGAGGGAGGGAGGGAGAGGGAGAGGTTAGATCTGATCTCCCTCCCTCCCTCCCTTTCTCTCTCTCTCCCACCAACGTCAGCAAGCCACCATCAGGCAAAATTGATATTAGTGGTCCCTGGGATTTAAAATTATGAGTTTGGTGGTCCCTGAGGTCCAAAAGGTTGGCGACCTCTGCTTTGTAGAATAGCTTGACTCCCTCTTCTTTGTGGCAACCCCTGAGATATTGGAACACTGCTATCATGTCACCCTAGTCCTTCTTTTCATTTAACTAGACATACCCAGTTCCAGCAACCATTCTTTATGTGTTTTAGCCTCCAACTGTTTCTCTTCTGTATAAACCAGCTAGAAATGAAGCTGGTTTAAAAAGATATTTTTCTGGATTTTAACTTTTTACTCCATTTTGATCAATGCTTTGGTGTTTTGCCATTTCATACTTATGAAGATTCCTAATTATTGAATTTCCTTGCTTTTTTATTCTGCCATTGGATGGAAGCAAGCATTAATTGCTGTCTTTTCCTTAGATGCAAGTAATCCTAGATTTACAACTATTCATTTAGTGTCTATTCAAGGTTACAACAATACTAAAACAAGTGACTTATGACCAGTTTTCACACTTATAACCTTTGCAGCATCCTTGCAGTCACATAATCAAAATTTGGACCCAACATGGATTTATGAGGGCTGAAGTGTCCCAGGGTCATGTGATCACCTATTGCCACTTTTCCAGCTAATTTCTAATGAACAATGTCCATGGGAGAAGCAGGATTTGCTTTATGATCACATGCTTCACTTAAAGACTGGTGACTCTTTTAGCAAAAAGGAGTATGGTGCAAGAATGGTTAATAGGACATTTTTATCTTGCAGTTTGAGTCATGTTAGAAGTGAACAGAATTCAGTCTATGGTGTATAAATATTACCTTACAGAGAAAAGTTACTCTACTGTAGCATTGACATTACTAAATAGAAAATTCAAGAATTTAAAAAGTTTAGAGCAAGAATTTTCCCACCATTGCATTTCCAAACACAAAATGAACAAGTTGGCATGTGTGTCACACAGGAATGTCTGAAAATTGTTTTCATTTGCTTTGAGTTATTTTCAAACTTTTAATTTAAAGTAACAGATGTAGATCAAGTTGAAGATCTTCTGCTCTCTAGTGGCTGTATCTGGAACTGGCAAATGCAGACCAATTGCTCAAAATAATTTTTTCTTTACTATCTCTACATTTGTGTTTGACTCCTCCTTGCAAATCTCCGAGCATCAAGATTTCTTGTTTATATAAACTTATGGAACACTCAGTACTGAATGCGTGTGCATTACATTGTTTATGAAAAAATATCATGAACAAACAATGATTTAAAAAGTATCAAGAACTGCATAAGCGTTAGGATGCTCCATTTAAAATGTTGCCTGGAAAATCTGAGTTGCTGAGTTCACACAATGAAGTAGGCAAAATAAAAAGCAATCCTTTTATTAGAATCCTGTGTGAACTAGGTCCTCACATTAAGATATAGCATGCTACTGAACATAAGATTTCTGTTGCATTAACCAAGTTTAGCTTTTACCATGTTGTATGATTGCAGCCGTTCATCAATTTCAGGTAAACTCAGTTCTTAAAATTTTTATTATAGAGAAGGAGTTCCAGGTCAACTTCTTTAACCAGTTTTTCTGCAACAGTTTGAATTAATTAATATTTGATTTTACCTATTTTTATCCTGTTTTAATTGGTCATATTTATCTTTTACTATTGGACTTTTGAACATAAAGACCGCATAGAAATAAACTAAACAAATGCTTTTTTTGAACCACAGCCATAATCAGTGAAATACTCTTTATAATAGGGAGTTTAGATCTAGAGTCAAAATGGGATATTAATTTGGTAGGTAGGTAGATGGTTTGAACCAAATATCATGTTTTGTAGATGTCTGTGTATTTATACTTACGTGAGAGCAAATGTGCAAGATAGATAGACAGGCAGACTCTGAAGATAGATAGATATATAAATAAAAAAAATTAAGGAATCAAGTTCTCATCCCAAATAATCTATAAAGGTGGGTAATATCAGATCAACATGGGATGTTGAGGGATAATTGAAAAAGAAAAAAAAATCTTGTTTGGAAAGAAAGAAAGATTGATTAGCTGGCAGGCACCCACCCATCCATTTATAAATAATCACAATTTAAATGTTTGGCAGTGGGTGATTATAGGAAGCACACAATATAATTATGGAACCTGGTGCTAAAACTTTTGCTGATGCTAGAAGGATCTATAAGGTCTACACTGTGTAGTATAGGAACAGGTCAGAATATCTATCTATATAAAAGCGAAATACAACTCACGCATCATCATAAAATCTCCAGAACTGTAAAGCCTACAAACTTGAAATTTGGCACTTATGTTCATCTTGGCTTCTAGGTGCTCACTAAGAAAAGATTATTTTTGAAGTGACCATCAGAGCATTAGTATTTCGTATATTATTATTAACACACTCTGATGCTAAGGAGTTCTACTCCCCCTCCCCAACTGAAAAGAAATCTGTCCAAATGCAAAACACAAGCAGAGGAGAAGAGTTTCAGTTTCACAGCACCCATCAGCTTTAGTACAGAACAGTTGAGCTAAGCCATGCTTAGGCTCCTTGCTGTCTCCTTGCTCACACAACAAATACTGTTTCAGTTCCCAAACAGGATGCTAGCCAGATGAATACCGATGGAAGCTGGTAGGCAGAGACACAATCCCCCGCCCTTATTTTCTTCCACAAAAACTAAGCCCGACCACATAGTTTCATAGCGAAGCATGGGTATCGAGCTAGACTTCTATATATGTTGTTGTAGACCAGACTTGGACATCTAAGTTATGAATACTGTTATTATAGGGACACAATAATAGAATTTTGCAACTCTGAATGTGTCTCTCCCCTCCTGCATTTATCCTAAAAAGAACTAAAGAGGGTCAAATGAAAGAAGGAATGTAATTGTAATTGTCAAATTACATTCCTACTTTGGATTCAGATTTCTTTTATCTTTCATTGTCTTGGTTGCAGCTCTTCCTTCTATTCCTTATGGTTATTTGCCCAGCCCATTACATTACACTCATATATTTTGGGGTGCTATGCAGAAAAAAAAGATATCCTGCATTATTTTTCTATCATTCAATATGTTGAAATTTCAAAACTCATTTATGTGTTGGTAGAAAATGTTGATGAGATTCTCTTGAACAGAATGTGGTACTGATGTACCAGTATTTCTATAATTACTTGGAAGGGTGGGTCAAAGGATTCAGCTGGGTGCACTGTTTTCATTGTGCAATCATTTCTCTGGTAGTCAGCAATTTTCCAGGCTACTTCTGTGGAGATATAGTATGATGATGATGATGATGATTTCTAGGCCGCCCCATCTCCCGAACAATTCAGGGCAGTGTACAATCATATAAAAACAATACAATACAAATATCACACAGTTAAAAACTAACTAGAAACCCAATCAAATTTAAAATCATGAAGACAAATCGTTAAAACTCCCACCCCACCCCTCAGTCCAGGTTGACAAGTTGGAATAACCATGTCTTCAAGCCACGACGGAAGGAGCAGAGGTCAGGGGCCGTCCGAAGCTCAGGGGGCAGTTGGTTCCATAGGGTGGGTGCTCCCACAGAGAAGGCCCTACCCCTGGGGGTCGCCAGCCGACATTGTATATCAAACCTGGAAGTATCAGCACAACAGAGTAATGGAAAGGTGTCTATTTATTTAATATTTATAAATAGGTCTAACCAAGTACAGTAACATATGAACCATATCCAACAGGGAAATAAGTTGCACAGAAAATCGAGGGGAAAAATAATCTCAAGGATCCATCAAATAAGGCGGGAAAAAAGTTTTTTCAAAGGAGAAGACATCTTTTAAGAAACTGCTGAGTTGGTTTTGGAACAGCAGCAGGTTCTTGTTTCTCTTGGTCTAGATTTAACCTAACATTTTTGCCTTATTTTATGGTTGTTGGATATTGCAGTTTCAGAGATGGTAGGAGAAAAGTCACGCTAGTTTATGATAGCAAAAAAACCAGGAGTCTGGTTGCACCTTCTCTGACTAACACATTTTATTTAAAGGTTTTAAGCTTTCATGAGCTGCAGCTTATATGTTTTAATAAAATGTGTTAGTCAGAAAAGGTGCTACCAGACTCCTCTTGATTATTTTGCAAGTTCAGAGGTAATTGAACAAATGTGAGATTTCTATTTTTCTTAGCTCTTGGTATTCAGAAGCATGTGGTTCCTGTGACTGATGCAACTAGTACCTTCAATGGTCTACATAAATTAATGACTGCAGTATGACAGATGTTCTTCCCCACTGGAAGAAACAATGCTGACACAAGCTTTCCTGCACTTACCTTCATCAGTGCTAGGATTTATTATCAATCCATTCTCACACTTCCATTTCTGTATATTGTTGTAACACTTGAAAGTCACCCTAGGAGTCCAAGGGTATCTTGGGAGAACAGTGGAGCTGAAGATCATGCCTGCACCCTTTATCAGTTGCGTAACTTCTGGTTTCATCATGTTTCCAAGTGGGGCAACAGGATTGTAGAAGGTGTGAGACACTAGGAAGGCTGATTAAATCAGTGAACATTACTTCATCTTTGCACTTTATGTGCATAGATTCTTCCAGCGTAGCTACAAGAACGGAACACATCTATTTCCCTGCCCTGACATGTTTCATCTTCAAACCTCTTAAAAGCTTTCACTTCCTCTGGCAGATACCCAAAATCAACTGCACCTGAAACTTATTAAGAGGACAGGCGGAGAAATGCTTGTTTAAATGACACCAAGAAAATCCCCATTATTTATCATTTCCTTCTCTGGGATATCACTACTGTTTGAAGAGCTGGTGTGTGTCTGTGTCTGTATATATGCACACACACATACATAGTTTTGTTCTTTATGTAGGAAACATTTTTTAAATCACTCATTATTTCCCAGACTTTATGGAATAGAGGAAAATTCAATAATTAAAGCAAGATCCAAAGTTCCATGTTAATAATGCACCAAGCTTAGCTATTGTAGTTGGACAATGTAATATGTAGTATGGAAATGGGGCATGTTGGTTGTTATTTATTCATCTATTTATTTTTAGGGCACCCAACTCTACAAAGACTATGGGTGGTTTTAAGGAATTATAGTAAGTAACATGGTTGCACACCTGGACATATTTGGTTGTGTCAAAGCTTTTGCTATCTTAACTTTTTGACTCTCCCCCCTACCTCATGAGCATCCCTTCCTGGGGGCTTGTCTGGCACTTATATTATTAATTTAATTTAGGTGTAGACCTGAATTTTTACCTATGCATTTTGGAGTTATTATTTGATTTGATTTGATTTGAATTCTTTATTGTCATTGTACATATATACACAGTATACATACAATGAAATTCACATAACACCCAGAGACCAGACTCAACATGCACACACACATGACAATCCCCAAACACCTCCCCATCTGCCAAAATTCCCGCCTCCTAAAAACACATAAGCATCCACACAACAGACCAAGTAATACTGTCCAACAGCTCACTGATGGTGGTCCTTAAGTTCATTGTTAAGTACAATTATAGCTCTGGGATAAAAACTATTCAGAAAACGTGTGGTCTGAGTTTTAATTGTTCTGTATCTTCTGCCAGAAGGCAACAGTTCATAAAGATTGTAAGCAGGATGGGAAGAGTCTCTGAGAATGTTGTGCAACTTCCTCAAACAGCGAGATGCAAAGATGTCATCCAGGGCTGGTAGCTGGAGCCCAATTATATTGTGGGCAGTTTTAATGATTCTCTGTAGACCTTTTGTGTCTGCTACAGAACTGCTCCCATATTATACAAGAATGCAGTATGTCAGGACACTCAATGGTGCTGCAGTAGTAGGACAGAAGTAGAGACTGAGATAGATTTATCTTGCTGAGCATTCGCAGGAAGTACAGCCTCTTTACAAGCATGTTAGCATTTGTTTAAATGATACCAAGTCCATGAGAGGTCCTCCGAGATAGAAGTGCCCAGAAATTTAAAACTACCAACCCTCTCCACCTCCTCACCATTTATGTACAATGGTAAATGTACATCTCTCTTCCTCCTGAAGTCAATTATAAGTTCTTTAGTTTTTTGGTGTTAAGTGTAAGATTATTTTCTTTACACCACAGTGTCAGCCCTTGTACTTCCTTTCTATAAGCAGACTCATTGTTCTTATTAATGAGCCCCACCACTGTCATGTCATCCACAAATTTAATAATTGCGTTGGTGTTATACATGGGGTGCAGTCATGTGTGTACAAAGAATAAAGGAAAGGGCTTAGCACACAACCCTGGGGGGCTTATGTGCTTAGTTTCAGAGTAGAAGAATGGTGAGATCCCATCCTTACTGACTGTGGCCTATCTGTCAGAAAATCCTTTATCCACAAGCAAATCTTCTGATTTATACCCAAATTGGACATTTTAAGAAACAACCTGTTGGGTAGAATGGTGTTAAAGGCAGAACTATAATCCACAAATAATAGCCTTGTGTAAGTTCCCTGTTGTTCCAAATGATTCAATACAGTATGGACAACAATATTTTATGTATTATAATCCATCATAAACTCCTCTAGGTATACTAAGTAAAATGAAGACAAAGGTAAAATAAAGAAGGGCCCACTGTACCACATACACACTGCTACTTCCATCATGTTGCCTTCCTCTCAGCCACCCACCTTTCCTCCATATGTACACTAAGCACAGTAAGTCCTATCTAAGAAAATATCACAATATACATGATAGAGACTGAAGTTAAATATGAAGTGAGCATCCATGTACCTTTCACTGTAGGGCAAGAAGATAGAGACCATTGAGTCTTTTTCCTGGTAGCTTAAGCAACTGAGCTGTCCAGCTAAATAAACCAAATGTTAGTCAACAGGTGTGTGAGGCTATGAAATGAGTAATGAGGTCCACAGCTATTAAACGTTGTGTTCCTTCCTGAGCAGAAGTCCTAATGGCTCAGGACCAGGTTATCTCCAGAATCATCTCCTACCCTGCGTCTCCCTGCGAATGGTAAGATCCCACAGAGTTGGTCTCCTCCGGGTTCCGTCAGCTGAACAATGCTGGCTGGCGGGCCGGAGAAGGCCTTCTTTGTGGCTGCTCCGGCTCTCTGGAACCAGCTACTTCCCAAGGTCTGGACTGCCTCCACCCTACTGGCCTTCCGCAAAACAGTCAAAACCTGGCTTTTCTGGCAGGCATGGGGCTGTTGATCTCGTGACTGAGATCTAGCGAGATCCCCCCTTTTGTTGTTTACTGTTTTAAATTGTTTTAATATTTTTTATAATGTAATTCTTTGTGGGTTTTTTTTTTGCTGTGAGCTGCCCTGAGTCCTTTGGGAGTTGGGTGGCATATAAGTTTAATTAAATAAATAAATAAATTTGTTACAACGAGAGTTTATAGTGATAAAGACCAAATGAGAAAAGATACAGGGGCTATAAAGTATTAAGCTTATCAGAAGATCTATTCAGAGCAGATCTGGACTATTTAATTGGAGGGGTATTGAGCATTTTAATTTAGACATATTTTTAGTTTAAGAGATTAAAAGAAATCTTGGTGTCTCCATAACAAGAGAATTGAATTTTTGCCAGATTTTTAATTTTTGGAAATATTTTAAAATTGATATCTATATTATAGATGAATTACAATAAGTCTATCAGATGTTTAATACATTTTTAAACTTCAAAAAACCATGATTTCAAACAACAACATAATAACAATAATAATAAACCTAGGATGCAACCTGTATCAATCATCAGCACCAGTCAATGATATTTGTGATACATTTTTAAATGTTCAGTTGACTGAGTTTCATGTTTAACGAATAAAAGAGATAACAACAACAACAACAATAATGATACATTAAAAGAGATGGCATGGTCATGTGAATTATCACATCATTTAAAGTGTACAAAGGGAAAGTATAGGGTTGGAAACTAATTAATCTTTTACAGATATCACAGCTAAACATCAAGGAAAATTAGCAGTGTAAAAATGAAATAAAATTGACTTTCCTGAAAGCCTTTCATCAAACTCTACATTTGAATTCAAGGATCCCAAGGCTTTTATGTGGATAAAGGTTTAATTAAATACCTATAAATTAAAAAAAAGTGTGCCAAAAATTAAAAATGAGATAAGAGCCACTAGGTGGCACTATTATATAAAGTGAGTGAAAGAACACTAAAATAACTTATTTTACTGCTCAACTTGTATACAGAATCAAAGACCAATGCCTGTTAGGACAAAAAGTTAAGATTCTTCACCCACCACCTCAACTCTATTGCATTATCTTTTCTCTTATTTCTACTTTGTACACCATTATTTCTTTTCCTACATAGATGGAGATCTAATAGGCATTTGGTTATATGGTATTTGGTTATAAAAATCCTCGTATGTATAAATAATTTAAATATTTGATTTACATGTCATTGTACTTTTTCATTAAAGACAAAAAAAAAAGCAAGATAGACTGCAGCAGCCGGCTGACTTCTGGGCTTGGAGGCTAAACATTATTGGATTTGTTTAGTACTTGAGTGGTAAGCACCAGGGAGTATCAGTGTTACTGGCTAAACTAAGAAGTTAAAAAAACATTTTGAAGAAGGCTGTGGCACATCACTTTGGCACTATTCAGCAGTGTCCATTCGGTAGGAGGCATTTCCCTCCTCTGAACTGTTTGAAAAACAAATAGACATCCTACTAGTTCACTATTTTTCAACTTTGGCTATTTTAAGATGCGTGGTCTTCAACTTATAGGATTCCCTAGATAGCATGCTGATTGGGGAATTGAAGTTCATACATCTTAAAATAGCCAAGGTTGAGAAAAACCGCACTAATTCAATGTAATATCATCTGTCCCAACTGCAGCTCTTGGAAACATCCACCCACCCACCCATCCATCCATCCTGATCTCTTTCTCTCTATGAGCCATAGAAGAAACATCTTGCTCAGTCTTTCTCTATTTATTAATGTACAGTATTTTATATTTTATTTTCTCCTGAATTATACTGTGGAAAGGTTTAATTCTTTTAGTTGAAAATGAAATGGCTATTTTGCACAATGTATAAAACACTAGTTACTTTAAAAAAAACAAGAAGTTGATGGCTTTTTCACTGTTCAACATCAATTTGATGTTTTCAGTCAAATGCTCAAGGTTTTTTTGTAATTTAGTGTGTTTGTTATGCATACCTAGCCCTTGTGGGTATGCAATTCAAATAATGGATTTGTTTAGTAGTCAAGCTAAGTTTTTGCACTAACATAAGTAGTTGGTATTACTTATTAGCTGCCAGGGTTTTTTGGGGGGACATAACTTTGCCCACAGACATGCTTTTGGTGTTAAGATTTTCGGTTCTTCCTATTTAAAGTTTACTGATTCTTTCCTTATCAAGAGTAAATATAACTTCCCCTAAATAGTCTCCCATTGGTTTTATATGTTTTGTAGCAAAAGCTCTGTTGATTTTAGTATCTAGTATGGCTTCTCTTGTTCATTATAACGTATTTAGTGTTGTGACTTTCCTGAAGTTCCAAACCATGCAAAAAGCATGATAACAGATAATCAGAGTTGGAAGGGACCTTATAGGTCATCTAGTTGAACCCTCTGCCCAAGCGGGAGACCCTAATCATTTCTGACAAATGGCAGTGAAAATGACCAACAAGATCATTTGGTAAAAAAAGATTCAGCAACATCCACATTATCACTTGGTTAATCTTGGTTGTTCTGCTAAAAATGAAATAATGCCAGTTGATGGGTATTTCTAGATATAAAGATGTGACAGATATAGTATACGTGTTTACATATTTGTTCTTGCCCATGTCATACATGTGGTAGAACATTTCAGTTGTCTTTTAAGTTTTTAATTGAGTACTGCTGAGGTCTGTATTTTTGTGCATCTTTTATGTTTTGAAGAGGGCCTGGGGAGATTGCCAAGAACCTTGATTTGTTATATTTCTCCTGCTGGCAGCTGATTCATTGGCATCATATGTGCAGCTATCAAAACTATTGTTCCCACTGCTCTAGTGAGGCTGAAATGCTGCCATTTCTGCTTACATTCAGCTGCCAGTTTGACACCTGCATTAAACCTACCTATACCCAGTCCAGCTGCATTACAAGCAATTGGTTCTTACTCATGTTAAAAGAAACGGGAACCATAACACGCAGAGCACAACAGGTATGGTGGCAGATAGAAAAAGAGGTGGAAAACATGTGCCATGGATGATTAAGGATTTTGCCAATGCTGTTTGTCCACAGCACTGCTCTAGAAGCCACAATGTCACATGCATCACGCCATAGTTATACTAATGACATGCATTATGCAATTCTTATCAGCTGCTGGATACAATTTGTTCAAATTCCAAAAATTTGTATCCTAGGTGGGATGAGAAAGCAATGCTCACAATGTCAGTTGTAATTTCTTGGCCTTACAGTCTCCATGTCTACCGCAACAAGTATCAGTAACAAATCCTCTTTGTGAGTGTGTGCATGTGTAAATATATATACAAAAATGTTATTCCAATAATATTGTTATCTAAAAAGTATGTAGAATCTTAGAAAGTATTTTAAACTGATTGATAAGTTGTTGAACTTATTTGTCTAAAACAAGTTTACTTTCTAGTTTTCTTTACTGAAATTGTGACTTCCTCGTGAGGGTGAGGATTTTAATTTTGTTATCTTTAGTTATATTAATCAATTTTATTTTGATCATAAACCAGCATATGACTAATATAACAATTATGCTAAAATAGAAATAAAAATAAAAACTCGGAGTAACAGAATAAAATAATGTAAAGATAAAATTATTAAGATAAAATGATAGAATACAATTAAATTTCACAATGAATAATCTAAATGCTGCAAAGCAAGACTTATAACTATAAAAGGACATAAGTAATACTAGTATTTATTAAACACTACAAGAACGTAAGGCCATGCAAACTTATATTAAGCCTAATGCTTTGCTGAACCGCTGCTAAGGTTTGTTGGAATTAAAACCATTATGTTCCAGCCAATTATAACAAAGGAATGGCAGAATAAAACATAAGAGTGGTATGTGTTTATTTAAAAGGAAAAGAGAGGGCAAAAAGGAATGGGAGGGGAAAGAAGGAAAGGAGGGCAAAGGAACAGAAAATATATTGAATTATGGAAGCCTAGTTAAGGCTCAGAATTACCTCAGTTAGAGAAGTTGTTTACATTAATCATAAGCCTAACACAAAACCTGGCTATGTTGTTTGAAATTTCTGTCACCTGGTCAGCTAGCAAGAGACTAAGGTAATCAGTCTGAATATTATGTTATACATTGTGAAATATGCATTGCTTATAGATTTCTATTTAAAAAAGGGCTAGGCACTAACATATAACTCATTTTCAATTTCTCCCTCATCAAAAGACAAAGCTACATGTGATATGTTATAGAACCTTCTCTCCAAGACAGCAGGGGGAAGTTATATGTTGAGCTTCTTATTGACTTTTAGTTCTTTGTAGAACTTAAGTGATTTTATCTCAAAAATCATTAAGGGTGTAATCAAAAAGCCACTATTTGAATTGCTTAATAAATTGGCAAGGATTTGGTCTCTGATTTACCTCTGTCATTTTTCTCACATTACAGTAAGGCTGCATGAATATGAATAATATTGGTGAGAAAACTTATGTTTGATTTTGATTCTCATGAGAAGTTGGGATTGAAATCACTGGGAATTCTTTCTTGAGGTGTTATGGGCAAAAAGGATATTTACACTTTGGACCAACTTGTCCCACCTGAAAACCATCACGGATCCGCTGTTAGATCCCATGCAGTTTGCATACCGAGCAAATAGATCGACAGATGATGCTGTTAATATCGCTCTGCACTACATCCAGTGGTGGGATTCAAAAATATTTACTACCGGTTCTATGGCCGTGGCTTGGTGGGCGTGGCTTGGTGGGCATGGCAGGGGAAGGATACTGCAAAATCCCATTCCTTCCCCATGCAACTAACCTGCTTTCCAGCTCTGTTCTCCTAACCCTAAACTAAACCAGCTAGCAGTACCTGAACACACTTGTAAGTGGATCATAAGCTTCCTAACAGACAGGAAGCAGCAGGTGAAGCTAGACAGAATCACACCTGATACCTGTACAATTAACACAGCCCCCCCCCCCCCAGGCTGTGTGCTTTCTCCACTTCTCCCTGTATACCAATGACTGCATCTCAAATGATACATCTGTTAAAATACTGAAGTTTGCTGATGATACAACAGTGATTGGTCTCATTCAAGACAACGACGAATCTGCATACAGACAGGAGGTTATACAACTTGCCTTGTGGTGTAACCGGAACAATCTGGAACTGAACACACTCAAAACTGTAGAAATGGTGGTAAACTTTAGAAGAAACCCTCCCATTCTACCACCTCTTACAATACTAGACAACACAGTATCAATAGTAGAGACCTTCAAATTTCTAGGTTGTATCACAAGACCTAAAATGGACACCTAACTTCAAAATGTCATCAAAAAAGCACCACAAAGAATATTCTTTCTGTGCCAACTCAGAAAGCTCAAACTGCCCAAGGAGCTACTGATACAGTTCTACAGAGGAATTATTGAGTCTATCATCTGCACCTCTATAACTGTCTTGTTTGGTTCTGCAACCCAACAGGAGAGACACAGACTTCAGAGGATAATTAGGACTGCAGAAAAAACAATTACTACTAACCTGCCTTCAATCAAGGACCTGTATACTGCACAAGTCAAAAAGAGGGCAGTGAAAATATTTACAGACCTCTCACATCCCAGACATAAACTGTTTCAACTCCTATCCTCAAAACGACGCTATAGAGCACTGCACACCAGAACAACTAGACACAAGGACAGTTTTTTCCCAAATGCCATCACTCTGCTAAACAAATAATTCCCTCAACACTGTCCAACTGTTTACAAAGTCTGCATTACTATTAATTTTTCATCACTCCTTATCACCCATCCTCTCCTACTTGTGACTGTATGACTGTAACTTTGTTGCTTGTATCCTTACAATTTATATTAACTGTTTGCTAGTATGATTTGATTGCTTATTGTACCCTCTGACTATTATTAAGTGTTGTACCTTATGATTCTTGACTCTTGATGAATGTATCTTTTCTTTTATGTACACTGAGATCATATGCACCAAGGCAAATTCCTTGTGTGTCCAATCACACTTGGCCAATAAAGAATTCTATTCTATTCTATTCTAACTTACTAATTGGTCATTTAAATCAACATTAATTTAAATTCTCTAAACTGCTAAGAATTTGGGCCTCATAGAATAGCAGTGTAAAACAATATAAAATTGTTGATATTACTGGAAAGAATTTTGGGGGTTTCCAAATCTACAATCAATTGTAACGTACAATTGAAAATAGTATTTAATTATACTATTTTTACTACAGTACTAATATAGAAATAGGGAAAATGCAACTAATTAGGAATAAAAAGTTGGAACACTGTAGTAACAAAGCAATAGGATCATGTTTTAAAGAATATTCCATTAGTATCCTATAACCTTAAGTTGGAATTGAACAAAAGAGTACATTTTGTGTTGTTAATATTCTAGTCTAGACAATGTATACTATTGGCTAGTTTTTTCTATATATTGAACATACCTAATGAATCATAAATTGGATTTGTGTTAAGGTAGTACTATTCTGGTTTGATTTTCATATTGTTGTTAATAATGTCCTGGGAAAAAAAGTAAGAGTTAAATTATATTCTACAAATTTGGAATACATCAATATGTACAACAGTACAACATAGGAAGTTCTTTGACTTTACCATGCATAGGCTACAGCTACAAATGTTGCACTTCAATGCAAAAAAAGATGTATGTTCCATTTTGATGTATGAATTAGCCTTCTTTTAACATTGTGGAAAGTCCAGTTAGAATTACTGTGTGTTATGAAGAATTAATTTGTTCTTCAGAAGTGAAATCTTCCTTCCTTCCTTCCTTCCTTCCTTCCTTCCTTCCTTCCTTCCTTCCTTCCTTCCTTCCTCCCTCCTTCCCTCCCTTCCCTTCCCTTCCCTTCCCTTCCCTTCCCTTCCCTTCCCTTCCCTTCCCTTCCCTTCCCTTCTCTCCCGCACTCCCCTTTATTTATTACATTTGGTAAATATTTTGTGTTTTTCGTTTGCATATGAAAACTACATTTACAAAAAAGCTTATTAATAAATGCATTGCCATTAAGAACCACAAGATGGCAGTATTGATATTTGAAGCTCCTACATTTGAATTACTGTTATTTCATATATACATTCAGAGGTGTTGTCCTCTGTATATATAAAATGGTGCATTATTTGAACTACTGGAATTATACTTGCCATTCTTTTTTAAAATAAATGCTTACAGCAGACTCTACTTGCAATATAGGTCTTCATTTCTTGTTCCAGTTTTTATAAGGAATTCACTTTGATTTGTACTCCAAATTAATTATCTAATTTTTATAGAGAAAAGAAATCAAATGTGAAACACAACTATGTAGTATTTGAAAGGAATACAGTGAGTGGTCTACTGTCTTTGAACCTATTTAAACTGAGAACCTTTGGCCTGAAGTTGAAAGAACCGGTGAGTATAAAAATAAAGATGCTTGATTTTTCCACATTTCCTTGTCCCCAAACCTTCATTTTCAAGATTCTAGCTTCTCTTGTGAACTTTTAAGTAACAGTAACCACCAGGAGGCTTCATAAATTTAATTCTTATTGGGAATCTTCAGACATAGCCAGTTGTTCTTCTGTGGGGTTCAAAGCCTGTACCATGAATTTGAACTCACAGATCGTCACATTTTAGATGGGTATATGGAATACATTAGCTTTGGGAGGTATTGAAGTCCCAGCAGGTAGCAATTGCCGGAAGCAATATCTTAGAAGCATCATGAGAAGAGCAGCTGTAAATATCATTCTGTTAGTATTTCTTGTGGCATGAAAAAGTGAAAAAGTTATATAGTTAAATTTATGCCCAATTTTATGTCCTTTCATGAAATCTGCTGGGCCCCAAATCATTTATGATGATATCTAAGAGGAATTGGATCTCCTTCATACCCTTAGATCAGGGGTGTCAAACACAATTTCATTGAGAGTTGCATCAGGGTTATGTTTGGCCTTGAGGGGCCAGGGTGGCATGGCCATGGTAGGCATGGCCAGCTCAACATCATTTGTGTTGGGGGCACCTGTGGTGGTCCGAGTGCTTAAAACGGGCTCCCAACTCTGTTTTTGGCTGTGATGGCCTCCTGCAACCCTCTGCCAGCAAAAACAGAGCTCTGTTTTTGCTAGCAGAGGCACCACAAGCTGGTCCTTTGCTGTTTTCAGGGTGACCCACAGGTCAGATCTAAGCACCCCACAGCCACATCCATCCCACGGGCATTGAGTTTGATACCCCTGCCTTAGATGTACAGAAAATGTTTTTGCTTTGGCTGAGAGGAAACTAAAGGAAACTTAGTGCCATTTGCACTGAACCACTGGCAAAGGCTAATGGCCAAATCCCATGGCACATCTGATGAATCTTAGATGTACTCTCCATCTGATGGAGAAATGTACTCTCCATCTGATTGAATCTCCTATTGTCCCCAACATGTTAATCTCCAGTAGTAGACAAGGGTTGAATGAAAGGTAACAGTTTGACTTCCATGAGCCATGGTGGCACAGTGGTTAGAATGCAGTACTGCGGGCTACTTCTGCTGACTGCCGGCTGCCCGAATTTCACCAGGCTCAAGACTGACTCAGCCTTCCATCCTTCTGAGGTTGGTAAAATGAGGGCCTAGATTGTTGGGGGCAATATGCTGACTCTGTAAATTGCTTAGAGAGGGGTGTAAAACACTGTGACGTAGTAGATAAGTCTAAGTGCTATTGCTAATTGCTATTAGTTCGGTTTGAATAGTAATATTTTAACAAATATAACAAGGTAACAATCTTCGAAATAAGCTCTTTAGTTGTATGTACTCCTCCACATAATCACCTTCTCACAAAAAACCCTTCACATTTTGTCTCTTCAACCAGGCCCCAGTTTCTGTGCACTACAACCGAGGGGTGTGTAGCTGGATTCACACATTGCTTCCAGCCAAATATGATTGTCTATGGCTGGGAAAGCAGTCCATTATATTTATTCAATAAATGTGGCTTAGAGCAAAATATGAACTTGGTTAGTAAGTAAATCACTTGGGTGAAGTAGGTCTGATGAACTTATGAAAGCTGAGTTTAGTTTTTCTTTGGATTGACCCTTCAGTGTGGTCAGAACAGGTTTAGGAATTACAGGCTTCCTTGATCTTTAGATTGCACAATTCACTTAAGCCTTAAATTACTGCTTTTGTAGGATTTTGCATGCTTACTTTTTCTGAAAAACAGCTGAAAATGTGATGAAATTCCACTGGGCACACCTCAGGATGAAAGTGCTTTTCCACCAGTAGAAAAAAATGGAAATAAGAAACCTCTTTAAAATCCACTCTAAAATTTGTTTTGTTTTGATTTTTGCTCCCTTGCTCTACTTGGGTGAAAACTGCATGATGAATCTTATTTATATAAATGGATAAATACATGGTTACATTTAATAGAAATGGCACTTAGACTCATATACAGCTTCACAGTGTTTTACAGCCCTTTCTAAGCGGTTTACAATGTCAGCATATGACCCCCAACAATCTGGGTCCTCATTTTACTGACCTTGGAAGGATGGAAGGCTGAGTCAACCTTAATAGAGTAGATTTAAACTGAAGCTGCTTTTGCAACTATTGCAAGAAGGTTGGGAATCTGTTGAAGCTCTCCTTTGTTTAGACCAGGCGAAAGAATGCCAGAAATCTAGAACTGATCTAAGACTGGATTGGACTGTTTAATACTGGAGCGCTGTTGAGAATTTAAGGTAGGTCATGTTACATCTGTGAGATGCAACGATTTCTTAGCAGCACTGATTCTGATTGAATAATGGTATCCATTTAGGAAAAAGGAAAATAGTGGTCATAATGTTCTTTTATGTTTTCTACCATGGAGTCAACACTTGGTCAACGACATTATTGTTGCTGGATTAAAGACTAACTGAATGGCTAACATTTATTTTTATGATCATTGGGACCTATCTTGTAAGTAAGCCAAATTATTATATTTTTATTAGCTCATGGTTGACTGGCAGGGGAAGAGAGAGAGAGAGAGACCTGCATTTCTTTGAACACTTCCTTCATTAACAATTTGTTTGGTATCCTTCATAGATCAGAAGGTATGAGAAATATGTGCAAGCTGACTCACTCAGAATTTTATGTACTCGCCAAATACAATACATATCCATCAAAATAAATCATCTCAGAAAAATAGTTTAAAACAAGCTATAAAATGAACCTTTATCCCTCCTCCCTTATTTAAAATATGCTTATTTTATTGACTGATTTAAAAGTCAACATATACTTACAATAAAGCTTTTTATACCCCTTTTCACAAAATGCAATCCAAACCAATTCTGTAACATTTGCAAAACTTGCAGCCATAAATCAAGACAGGGGAAACAACTCATTGCATCCTGCAGCAGAAGATGCAAAGTATTACATGGGCAGTATATTAAAAACAAACAGCAGGGAAATCAGATATCAAGACCTGGCTAGTACCAACAGTGATAGGCACCTTGGATGCAATCCCAAAACTACTGCACCCTCACTTGAACACCCTTAACATTAACCAAACCATCATCAATTGCAAAGGGCAACTTTGGTTGGAGCAACTTCCATCCTGCAATGATACCTTTAACACTTTGAATTAACATCTGCTCATCCCAAATCCTTGGGAAGGACTCAGTAGGAGGATAAAAATGCCAAGTCCAGTCTAAACTTTTGACTGAGTGTGCAGTTAACCACAATAATTGATTAAACTTGTTTGCTACTCAACTCTCTGACAATCTCGGTGGCTCACAACACTCAAAGAAATTGCAAGAAAATCAATGCAACTTAAAAAAATAAAGATAAAAATTGCAAGAGCAATAAAATGTGGGGTCCCACTCTCCCTTGCCAAAGGACTGGGTGAATTGTCATCTCACATTAGGGCTATTGCAATGAGCTCTAGATGGGGCTACCCTTGAAGAGTTTGGAAACTACAAGCAGTGCAGAACATGGTGGTGTGGGTAGTTCTTTGGCCCCAGAGGGTAGCTCATGTTATATACACTGCTGTTTTGAAAGCTGCATTGGTTGCTGGTTTGCTTCAGAGTACAATTCAAGGTATTGGTGATGGTCTCCAAAGGACATCAAACTGACACATACTATTACCATTTGTAACACACATGCACACAAATGTCTTTAGTCAATCTTTGACTCCTGGTGACTGCCTGGATAGGTTCTTGCAGTTTTCTTGGCAAGATTTGGTTTGCCATTGCCTTTTTTCTAGAGCTGAGGGAGAGTGACTGGCTGAAGGTCATCCAATAGGCTTCATTCTTGGAATAAAACTAGAAAGACATTGTTTTTGTTTCTAGCTTGGTGCATTAACCACTACGCAAAACTCACTATCTGAAAAATCACACACACACACACATGCACACACACACACACACTCCCCAAGACAAATTCCTTGTGTGTCCAATCACACTTGGCCAATAAAGAATTCTATTCTATAATAATTTAAAGTAGTTCTCTGTAGTTTCCACTATACAAAAATGACTCTCTAAAAGACACATGCACATAAGTACATGCACATGCACACACAGACAAGCTCACCTTTAAAACTATAATTCAAAATAAAGTGACTTTTGGAGTTCCTTATAGTTTCCAACATTTGTGGTGTTATAGTGACCATATTCTGCAAGTAACAGAATGCATAATTACTTGCATAAATTCTGCAGGTAACTGCAGAATTCTATTGTTGGTTTATCATTTACAGTTCAAAAAACATCTCAGACAACAGCAATAACTTTGAGGTCAATTACATCCTCCATTGGAATGGTCTAGACTCTATAGAATAATTTCTTTGGATACACCTTTGCCCACTTCATTAAAAAACACCAGACAATTATATTATCCTACTCCTGCAAGAACAATTTTAAGTAAATTGGGTCCTGTCCACATTGTCCATACTTATTTATTGTGCTTTACTAAATTATGTAGTTATTTTTGTGCAAAGTTATGAAAAGTCACAGTAACTTAAAAAAAATATGGGTGGAATATGATAGACAGTCAATAATGCAATTTTAAAAACACTTACTATTTGCTGACTATATTAGTATCTCCTTTGTTTTTCATGGAATTTTAGGTAAAGGAGGAAACAGAGACGATTGCTTGGCATTTGTAACCTTCCTGCATTTCATTCCTTTTTGTTATTACAGAAAGTTATTAAAGAGTAGGGGAAAAAAAGAATCATTACTCAATTACTCTTGTTTGGAGGCAATGGGATCCTTCTGGACATGTCTAAATTTGCTTCAGTGGCATTTCCGACAAATGTAATATGTTATTCAGCCATCAGTGACATAAATATGTGTTCCTGGAAAGTTCTTGTTAAATCCAGTCCCTCAAACGATTTGGAAGTGTCATATTTACCATGCACAACCTCCACAATGAATCTTAAATAAAAGTATAACAAATTATACCAATGGTCTTCCTGATATTGAGAGGAAGTTTTTTTAAAAAATTACATTTATATGCCGCCCTTCTCCGAAGACTCAGGGAGGCTTACAATTTTTGGGATACAACCCAATGCACTCAGCAATAGCCTTCATTCCATTGTATATGCCTGCTTATTACTAAGCAACATTTTTACAAAGTCAGCTTATTGCCCCCAACAATCTTGGGTCCTCAATTTACCTACCCCGAGAGGATGGAAGGCTGAGTCAACCTTGAGCCTGGTGGGATTTGAGCCTGCAGTAATTACAGGCAGCTGGAACTTAAGTGCTAGGCATTTAACAGCCTTCACCACCAAGTTGAGAGCAACAGGGAGGATTTATTAACAGTTTATGAGAGGCACCTGTTTATGCAGAACTATATTCCATAATTACCATTCTACCATGATGATTTGAATGGGCATTGCTAGCAATACACTATTTAATGAAAGTTTCTTGATGCTCAGTGGGGTTCCCTTGGAAAATTATTTTTTTAGATTTTATTCTCGTTTTCAGTGGAAAATTAGGAGGTGATCTACTAGTTGTAAAAGTTTATTATTTATATTGCATTTGAGAAAATGGGTTCAGATTCATGCTGGAACTGTCGCTGTTAATCAAACAGTCCATAAAAGCATGATAATGTTGTTGACTCAAAGCACTGTTGAAATGATTTCCCTTAATCAGATGCTAAGCAAATAGATATATAGCCTGTATTTTTAGTTAATGGTGCCTTTAATCGATTTGGAAAACACTAAAAAAATAAAGAACCCTGTGCTATCTTTGTAAACATTTGTCCTAAAGACCTGTATCTGATTGGCCTGAAAGCTCTACTTTTCTGGCTTGTGACTGGTTCTTTTCTAGCTTCCTTATTAACCCTGGAAGAGATACCATGTCAGCCAAAAGGATGTTTGGGAATCATGAAATAGCAGAGATAGGTCTGGAAATTAAAGCAGAAAGATTTGAAGTTTTTAACTCTTGTACATGTCACAATGAAGTTTTAGGCAAATGCATTTCCTCAACTAGCAGAAATTTTTGTCCAAAAGAATAGCCAGTTCTTCAGTACTCACAACTTTAAGAAAGAGGTAGTGACTGGGAATCACACATAATATTTTGGGCAGGGGCTGTAATGGGATGATGAAACAACAAGAAATAGCAGAATTCCTCTTTTGTGAGGAAAATGCTGTGATGTGAAGATGTTTCTTTTAAATTATGCTAAGCTTATAGAGTAAATTGCATTTTGCTTCAAAATGATGCAAAGACTACAGCAAAAGATTTGGGGTCTTCCCTTCCCTTCCTGCATTAGGGGCAACTAGACCTTTTTAGCAAAAAGTACTCAAGTTATATAACTAGGAATTTCAAGAGAAACAATAACCCCAGCAACTTATGTGATCTTTTCCCACTGATCATCACTCAAAGATGAAAGGTGAGCTGTCAGTCATCTATATTGTCTTGATTATCGTGGGTTAGCTGAACATTGAGAAATAATAGGATGTTTTGGATTTCAACCAAAGAAGCTTCCTTGATAGCTAAAACATCTATCTCTGGTTACTGAGATGACAAAGGAACTTTTTGGTACTGTTTTTCAATTTGGCCATACAAAGAAGAATAAAAGAATCAAGAATTTCCGGCCACAAATTTAAGCTGGCTTAGAAACAACAATATGAAGGTCTGGTACTACATTGTCCAACACTTCATGATAAATTTCAGACCTAAATCTGACCAATGAAATATTGTTATTAAGCCCAAACCATAACAATCTATTATATGTTTGTCCACTAAGACTAGTGAACCCTAGGTCTTCAAGCAAAGATTGTAACCAAAGCTGACATCTGGTTTATTTTAAATGAAAATATCAAGAATAAATTGCCACTAGAAATTTTGGTGCACAAAGAATATGGTTGTTTCACACCCATCTTCTCCCTTTTCCAATGTTCAGTTTAATATTCCAAATATTAGCTTGTATAGAGTAAGAAATACCAAATAAGCTCATCTTGAACTTTCCACATCCAGATGATTGCTTCAAATCCTAAATATGCCAAACGCTCAGATATAAAACTCTTACATGCATGGATAGACATGTAACATGGAACTTTTACTTGTGTACCATTGTATACCACTCAGTTCTTTAAAACATCTCATGAAAATACTACAACCCGCTGGTTGCATAGAAATGAATATTTTTCCGAAAAACAAAAATAGGGTGGAGAAGAATAAACTAATTTATAACTTCTGGTAATCACATTAAGAGATAGATAAAACTAACTGCCATTAGTTGTGACAGGAATAGTCTGTCTTCAGTTGTTGAATCCATGTATGTAGAAGGATAATAGAATTGTAGATTCAGCCTGGAGCGAATTGAGATTATCCATGTTTTATGACACAATTTCAAGGCTGCCGAAAGCATACACTGTTCTCAAGTGTGACGATCTGTATACTGTTTTTTGGGACAACAATGCCTCTTGGCTAAGCTAGAGGATTATGCCAACATACAATAGAGTTTTGCCAACAAACAATAGAGCCACTGAACTATAAATAGGCAGGCACAAAACTGATTCTTTAGAGCAGAAAATGACCCACTTTTTTGATAGCAGACTGATTCAATTAAACCTACTGAAAAACAACCATGAGACAATTCAACCTACAAATAAATATGCTCTAGGAAGAAAGCAGGAAGTTGTCTATAAAGAAGCATAATCATTCACAGGCCTAATTGCAGTATATTGATCATAGGGATGGTACAAATAAAGTATTTATCTCAAAAATCTTCTCATCTTAGATTTATGGTCATCAAAATTGAGTTTCAAAAATCTGGATAAGCACCAGATTGTAAGAAGGAGGTAATGCTTTTGGTATCTTTATTGTTCCATCTAATGGTTATTCAGATTTTTACAGTATATGCCTGATAATGTATTCCATCTGTAATGCTGTTCTTCTTTTTGTTTGAAAAATATTTGATTTTACACCTCAGTTAAGTTGATGTTACATCTTTCAGTACATATTGTATGGTCAAACTTGAAATTTAAACACAGTTCTTGTTGCAGATTCCTTGGATATGAAGCTTGGTATGGCTTTGTCTGTGATGATACTAAGCAATATCATGTGCCATTGCTGAATTTATCCCTATGAAGGATTTTCAGCAAGTGTGGAGTTCTTTCAAGATAATTGCTTAGCACCCAGAAATGATAAATAAATTTACACATTTCTTCCTTGGACTTTTATCTCTGAATTTGTATATTAAGCTTCAGGAGAAAAGGAGAAAACAGGCTTTGTGTGTCTAATATATGCTGTTGTAAAGGCAACCTGATCAAGCCAGGATCTGCAATTTCAGATACAATTACTACTTACCTGTTATATTTCCTGCATGTTAAACTTATGTGTGGAGGCCAGGACATTAGTTTAATCTATGGATATGATGAAAGTGAAAAACAGAGCTGAAACTGAAAATTATATTCCCCAAACACTTTGCTCTTATTTCCTTCATTAATTTGTAGGAAAAAACTGCTAACCTGTTTTTTGCACATTATTTCAGATGTCCCAGCAGCTGATAATCCATTGAACTGGCTATGTTTCATGTGTGTACAATTCTTTCATTAAGTATTTCATTGAGGACCCAAGATTGTTGGGGGCAATAAGCTGACTTTGTAAAAATGCTGCTTAGTAATAAGCAGGCATATACAATGGAATGAAGGCTATTGCTGAGTGCATTGGGTTGTATCCCAAAAATTGTAAGCCTCCCTGAGTCTTTGGAGAAGGGTGGCATATAAATGTAATTTTTAAAAAGTATATACTTAATAGCTATGACCAGAGGTGGTATTCAGCAGGTTCTGACCAGTTCTGGAGAACCGGTAGGGGAAATTTTGAGTAGTTCGGAGAACCGGCAAATACCACCTTTGACTGGAGATTTTACAGTATCTTTCCCCTGCCACGCCCACCAAGCCAAGCCCACAGAACCAGTAGTAAAAAAATTTGAATCCCACCACTGGTTATGATGTTATCTTAAGCAGCCAGTATCACCTTTATTTTTCTGGAGTACAGTGGTTGGAATGCAGTGTTGCAGGCTGACTCTGCCCACAGCCAGGAGTTCGATCCTGACAGGGCTCAAGGTTGACTCATTCTTCCAAAGTTGATAAAATGAGTATTCAGATTATTGGGTGCAATATGCTAACATTTGTAAACCACTCAGAGAGCACTATGGAGCAATATAAAAATCTAAGTGCTATTGCTATTGAAGAAGAATACTATTTTTGTATTTATTTCATAGATAAGATTAAATATATGAAATAAAAAATGGTGGCAAATATGTTGTGATACCATGAAGCAAACTTCTCCCTTACATACACAAATGATTTTCTCAGTTCATCACCCTTGTGTCTAGTCATGAACCCCTCAGAAATTAGCTTAACAACATTGCCTAATTCAGTGCAGTTATGGAATTGGGCACATTGTACAAACAATACTAGTTACATCCAATAAAAATTAAAAAAAAACCCATGAGTATTGTGATACTATCTTCTTTGAATTACTGTTAGTCAGGATGAAAACTGTCCTAGTCCAAGCCTATTTTCATATCAAGACCGAAACCTGTTATAGTGTATGCATAAAAATATAGCCATATAGTAGAGACAGAGGCACAAAAGCAGCAATTATGTTATGGAAAGACTGCTTGCAAAAAAAAAAAGCATGTACACAGTAGGAAATGTGCATTTAAAAATGCTGCAGTAGGCTGAATACCTGCTGAAATATTTAGGAATCTTTTTGCTGAATCTACAACTGGATATGAAAATGGGCTGAATCAAATTAACAAAAAAACAAAACAAACCAACCAAAAAACCCCCAGAGAAACAGAATGAAATCAAAATAGAGATTGGTCCATCTCTAGTCTCAGCAAAAACACACTACAAACCAATATCACCTTGTTTACAGGAGCTTGCCCAGGCCCCATATGGTCTTCCCACTGCCTTTAAAACCTAATGCACAGTTTTAGTATCAGAAATCGAAGCTAATTGCATCAAGATAAGAGCAATGCCAGTTGTTATATAATGGAAAATAAATAAGGCAGATTGCTGCTTGGATTAGAGGGCATAAGGTTGTTTTGGTACTGAAACTTTTCTATCATTAGTGTAATTCTTACGATAAATGCTCTACTCCCAATTCAATTAGACAAAGATTTTGGACAAAAGCCAGTTGAACCTGATTTATTTTCAATAGGAGCAAGTAACTCAGAGTAATCCCAATATCTGGTCTCTACCCATCTACTTTTTAGCATTGAGGCAACTGATGGAACATCATAAAATAATACACAGACTCTAAAGCATGTAACATTTAAATCTATTTATATCCATGGGCCACAGGCAAATTACATTCATCCAAAGCAATTCCACTTTTATATTTTTAGGGAGAGAATTATAGTACTGAAATTACAATATTGATCCACCTTCCAAGGCCATCATATGGACTGATGACATGTAAAACAGTCTTAGTGTACTTTATAATGGTGATAGGAATACCAAAAACATTATTGTATTCCTACTTTGCAACATGCAGGTTTGAAATAATGTTGCAAAAGATTATTTCATTGTTGTTTGAATATTTCTATTTTCTTTTCTCAAGCTGAGACTGGATGCTAGATAGTGGATGTCATCCATTGAGGTTATAATTGCTTAAGGCACGAGGTAGGCACACCATGGTCATTATTATATGTAGCTAAGATCTACCTAAATTTTAGTCTTTCAAAATTCTGCATCAAATGAATGCTTTTGATGTAGGGCAGGGCTTGCCATGTGGTTGGTCCTATACCTTGTTTTTTCCTTTTTCTCCACACCGTGTTGCGCAAACATCTTGTGACAAATTATTGTGGGTAGCTATTCTTCTTGAATTGTTCATGTAGGTACCTGCTCTTCACCTGTTTGGCTTGCTGAATACTACAGTGGGTTCTCATTTTGCTTGTAGGCTTCCATCCTTTTGTCTGCCTAACAACCTAACCAGGACACAAATCATGAAGTTACTTCAAAACTGTTAATGCATCTTACAAGACCAACTACATGGCACCCTGCCATACACCAAAAACATTTCTAAACCTGTAGAATGTAGCTTCCAAGATCTGCAAGTGGGCATCACATACCGCCCAGAGGCTACCAAAGAAGGACAAATTATGCAGTGTAAATATCGCTTGGAGGTGGGAAATACCTTGTAATGTAATATACCAAATTTCCTGCATGGATTTCCCCTATGTCTCTATAGGACAGATGGGGAGGAAGCTAACCACCAGATTGCAAGAACATAAGTGAGCAGTCAGAGGAGACCCAAACTTATTGGTAGTCTCACACTGCAACGAACAAGGACACACATTCAATTTTCAGCTATTAAAATTGTTGGATGAGCAGGGAAAAAACAGCCAGGGAAGTGATCAAATCTTGGGAAACAGGCCCCTTGTCAGTCAACAAGAGTGCTGATTTACCACCAGCCTATCAAGTACTGAGAAGGCAAAGGCTGGGCAACACAAGAAACAACAGCCAATGACTTAAAAGCCAGAATCAACACACCCCTATCAATCATCTAAAAAACCCCCGCAACAGGTACTATAAATATCCCACACAGAACTTCTAGAGAGAAGTTCCCTGAAGATGGACTCCAGCATGAGTCTGAAAGTTTGAAAAACAAAACCTCAGGCCCTGGTGACTGACCCAGATTGGATCTTGCAATCCATCCTTGCTGTAAAGACATGTTATCTCACCTATATTGCTTTGCAGTAGAGCATATATTTTAAACAATTAAAGATTTAATGCAAAATTGGTGATATGAAACCTACAGAAAATTTATGAGCATGTAGGTTTCTCACTTGTAATCCACCAGACTTCCAGTCCCACTTTGATCTTTTAATATTCTTCTATTTTGAAGAAAGGAAGTTGGTCCAAATAAATGTTCCAGCCTTTTTTTTTGACCCAGTCCTCTTTGACAACTATGGAACTAAAATGGATGATGTCAAATTGCATTACAATTTTGTTTTCCAGCAGCCATTTGTGAGAGCCCAATCACAACAAGAATATATCTGCTGAACAAAGCTCTGCATTGGTGATAGGAAGGGCATCCGGCCAGTAAATACTCAGCTGCATTCAGTTGCCCAGACTTCACCCCGCAAGGGATTATGGGGTCATTAAAAGAAGATGATGATTTGTGAGAGCCCAATATGCTGACTACGTTCCAATCCTATTTAGTCATTCCAAACATTTCCTATTCTGACTATACATTTCCATTTTAAAGGATCAAATATAATAATTGTTTTTCAACATTAGCCATTTTAAGATGTGTGAACTTCAACTTCCATTTAATTCTGTGAGTTGAAGACCACACATCTTAAAATGGCTAAGTTTGAGAAAATAGAACTAGAAGATGATGGAAAAGGCCTTTACGTGGGACTCTGGAGCCTCCCTGTCAGATTAATAGTGGGCTAGATTCAGTTTAATGTTGCTTCCATTGTCTTAAGGAAGAAACAAATCTTCTAAAATAATTCTACCACTGTTGTTTTATTTATCTGCTATTTTCATTTTTTTGTTTTACCGCCCCTCAAACATTGATGAATAGCCACTGTTCCTGCTGTGTTGTGATTTGTTTTGCTCTTCTACTCTTATTTGGCCTATTGGGATCATTTATTGCTTTTCATATATTCCATAATTTATGTCATCATTCTGCTTAAGTAGATGGCATAGTTGGCCTGTATAAAAAAAATCTTTGTAGTCGGCTCTTTTCTTCTTGTTAAAATTAACAGCAGTTCTGAAGGAGCATTAAAATTCAATCCCTGTTCAGAGAAGCATTATGAATAAATTTGGCAAGCATGGAATTTTCATAAAATGTATTCTTACCTGGTAATAGTTATGTACAATGTAATAGGTTAATGGTGGCTTAGCTTAGCTTCTTGGTTCAGTTCAGACAACATATCTAATTCTGTCAGAAAGTAGAACTTTCTGGAGTTACTATGCAGTTTACAAATTAGTGGAGTTTGATGGGGTGATCAAACCTACCAATGACAGGGTGGCATTGAGCACCTCACTGTGATACTGTAGGACACGCCCCTAAGTATAAAAGGGCTGTCAACTGTCATTTTCAATGAGAAAAAAAAGAAAGAAAATGAGGAGATTCTGAGGGAGATTGGAGATACTGAGAAGATCCAAGACTCTGAGGAGATATTAGGATCTGACAGACTGAGGTCTGTGTATGAGAAGATATAGCAAAGAGATCTGAGAGAAGATCTATAACCTAAAGAGAAAGGGACTTTCTAAAGAGGTTAGCTATATCTAAGAAGAGGTTATGAGAGGAAGAACTGTGAATCTCTCATAGTAACTTCTAGTTCCTTGAAGGACTGTTTAAGAGGAACGAAAGAAGAAAAGACTCTGTATATATTTAAGAATAATATATTTATTGATTTTCTGTTATAAATAAATCTGTTTTGATCTGACACAACTTGGCATTGCAATTTATTGAATGACTCTGTGAAATAGATATAGGTTTAAAGATCCAGGCCAAACTCAATTAATATTATTTAACAAATTCCCATGTAGTCCTTTGGTGCATAGATTTTATATGGGACCAAAGATAAGTAAAAGACCACAAGCTTTGCAGATTCAGTCCTTTATATCTTACATAATGTACTGCGATTCAGAACAACTGATTGTGCATCCAGCCAAGCAGATGGCAGCCCACACAAATACCATCTGATTGTTGAATTGCTGCTTACAGTTATTTACAGTTAGTGCTTGGTGGCTGGCTTCACATTGCACACTTAACTTGATTACTAAATTAATCCATGTTTGGAGCTTGTTTGTTTATTCAGTTTTGATGCCACCCAATTTCAATTGAAAATCCAGAAGCCAGGCCTATTCTTGTGAATTGAAGGATTTTGATCAAGCCAATCATCAGCTAACTGAGTTTGTACCACATGCTAAAGTGGTAACTAAATTAAGCAACATTCGGAAACTAGAGCAATGCTTTTGTCATTATATCATGTTTACTTAAATAGGAGGATATCTTACTGATAATATTTAGAAGAATTAGGGTTATCATATACTGAGTTCTCAATTAGAGATCAAATGAATAGATCCATGAAAAACCTTTGAGAATCTCTGTCTCACTGGCGTTGTGAGTGGCTTGCCATGTGTTGAAATCTTTATTGAAACAATTCTGCTTCTTAAAGTCCATATGGCATGTTCTGATTATTAACTTCTTTGATATTTGCATTAGTGGTGAATATCTGTAGCTCAGGTACAGATGAGGGTGAAAGTTCATTCTCCGGGCTTGTGGGTTGGTTTCCGAACATTTTGTTACCAGCCTAGGTAATATCTTGAGCAGAGTTTAGGAGATGTCAGTGTTCTTCTGTTTATAAGGGCTTCAGGTGTAGGTGTGTCCAGTGAGGGTCTTGTGATGGGTCAGCTCTGAGTCATCAGTGAGTTTTGTGATAAGGTGATTACATCAGGTCAGGTTCATTGTGAGGTGAACTGCTGGCGGGGGGGGAGGGTTGTGAGAGTTGGTTGAGGATTGGTGCTGTCTCTGGTTTGCTGGGCAGTTGATTTGGATTCTGAGAGGTTTGTAGGCTGGTTGTAGGTCAATGTATCTGTTGATGGAATTGCTTGTGGAATGCCAGGCTTTGATGAACTCATGAGCGTGGTGGGTGGTAGCATGGCCAATGAATTTTGTGTCGTTCCAATCAAACTGATACTGTCAATGTGGGTGGAGATTAAGGATTTGGAATTGTGATATTTGACTGCCAGCTGGTCTTTGTGATCCTGGTTTTTAACTGATGTGATGTTTGTCCTTTGATTTGTTCTTTGATGGTTCTTATTTTGAAGGGCTAGTATGCCATGCTATTGTGAAACCAGTTATGTCTAATTTAGAAAACATTCTCTCATTCCCATGCAAAATATTGCATGAATCGAAGGCAGGCAGGTCCACCCTTCCAACTTCTTTGTTGAAAAAAGGCAGGATAAAAAGTTATCAAGGAATTGCAACTAAGCATAGGAATGGGGAACCTGTGACTCTCTGAAGATTGTACTGTAATGCTGATTGTTTTTTTTTACTCACATTGCCCAGAACAATAACTGAAAAGCTATAAGCACATTGCAGTGAGCAAATCATAACTGCATGGAAATTAATTAGAAAAACTTAAACTGTTTTATCTAATCACGTTACAACAGAGTTTTGTTGTAGTGAATAAGATTTATGATAATCCTGCTTTTTCTTATTTAGTTTGCGTGCTTGCTTTACAATGATTCTCAGTAAAAGTTATATTGTATTACAAAACATAAGCATAATGAAATCACTAAAATGAAAGGAATAAAAAAGAGAAAAGCCTAAAAGCCTGTAAACAAATAAGCAACACAAAATAATTGATTTAAAGCACTTTATCTTTTTTGGACTAAAACAGGGCAACAAATAATTTGATTTTCTGAATGAAAGCACCAAATTCAATTTATCTCTAAAGACTTCCTTCCATGCAAATTCTTCAAAACTGTCCAATTTACCTTTATAAATTTTAACTATTTTATGAATTTATTTATGATCTGTGGGAGAGAAAAAGATATATTTATTCTGCAGCGCCTCTAGAAATGAGGTCTAGATAAATAAACATTATGAAATGTTATTATACTGAAGTGTAATATATATATAAGAATCATCCTGCTTGGCTTTGGATAGCAAGTCCATATTTTATTATTGTTGAGTTGGCATCAAAATTAAATATAAGCTTCATCTTCTTTGAGGATTTATTACTTCTTGGCTATGATAGTCATTTTCAAATGAAGAAATAAAGCTGGAATAAATGGTACATTATAAAATAGTAGGGAAGCAGGACAGTTTTAAGTTTCTGCTTGTATCAGCAAGAAAAACAAAGTAGCCAGGCACATTATGGCATAGCCAGCTGGAGAATTCTGGGAGTTGAAATCTGCAAGTCTTAAAATTGCCAAGTTTGGAGACTTCTGTTCTATGTAAACCATAGTACAGTATCAAGGTATCTGAGGTTCATTCAGAACAATTTGGATGGGAATTCTGCTTTTAAAAAAAATATTTAATCTTTGAATATTCCCTATTATTTATGTTGGTAATGGCAAATCATTTTCAAGTCACTGATTTGCAATAATATTTGATGGTGTATATTTCCAAGACTATTGGATATTATCTTTTACTTTCCGGTAATGGAAGCTGAATGTTTTCATTTGCATGAACTGTGCCCTATGTAGATATAATCTAGGTAAGCATTCCCAACTTAATGTACCTAGATGTTAATTGGCTGTGCTGGTTTTGACACTGAGACTGAGTCTAACACAGCTTGGGAAACACCTATTGAGGTAGATTGCTATATGCTTACTATATTGTTTGACTATAAAATAAATGACTCTTGTGGTCAGTTATTACTTACAAAAAATGGGACAAATAGAAAGTAAAAATAGAATTTGAAGGACTTCCTAGCTTTACTCAAATAAATGGCAGAGATACAAGTTGATGGTCCAATCATATTTCATATGATTCTAACCAATAGTTCAGTATAATAGATGATCTTTATTTAAACAAATGACCCTGCACTGCAAAAATACTATTCTTAGTGCCATTCCTGTTTTACCTGATGATCATAATAGAAGCATTAAAATAATATAAGCTACACCAGACAAAAATAAATTCTTAAATCCTTGCAATCACTGGTGAATCATTAATTATTGACAGGCAGTAGTTTCAAAATGAGGAAACAGTAAAAATGTTATATTGCAATTTTTGCAGCAACTGTTATTGTTGTCCTTTGCAAATTTCAGAAATGCAAAGATAGCAAAAAGCCAACATCTGTAAATGTTATATCCATCCTGCTTAAAGCAGTTATTTTACCTTTCAGTAGGAGTTAAATTGACTTACTAAGGAAAACATTAAAAAGGGCTTGTGTACTTATGGAAAATATGTAGTAAGCTGAATGTAAATCAGGACATACTTTCTAGATGGCTACTTCCTATTTTGCCAAGTCTAGGGCTCCACTTCAGAGTGTCAGGCTTCAGGCTGTTGAAAGCAGAATAATACATCTCTAAGGGGATCTGTGACAAGTACTTAAAGAAAGCTGATATATGGACAGGCAGGGTTTGCATCTATTAAGGGCAGCATCCATTGTGTTTTGAAGCTAGATGACACTGGAAAGGTGGCAGGAGGGATGTAAGATTTACATGGAGAGTTGAAAGTTCTACTTTTTTTATATTTCATTGGGTATTTTACAGTACTTCTCATCAGCAATTAATATGGTTAAGACTGGGAGATGCAACACAAACAGAATTTCATTACAGGAAGGAATGTTTGTTTTGTTCGAAATGGCAAATAAAAATAAAAATGCATTGAAATGCACTTAAAATTTAGGCTTTTTTAAAAAAAAAATCTTGACGTATTAATATAGAAATGAATCAAAACAAATCTAGAAGAATAAAAGGGAACGGACAAAAGAGAATTCCTACTATTTAAGCAGCCAGATACCTAAAGGTGGGGTATAAATAAATAACATAGAATAAGAGAGTTGGAAGGGACCTTGGAGGTCATCTAGTCCAACCCCCTGCTCGAGCAGGAGAGTTTATTCCAAATATTAAAATAAATAGTAAATAAATACATACATACATAACCAAATTCCTGTTTTCCCTTTATATTCTGTATCACTCATTATTAAACAAGTAAAGAAAGAAAAGGAACTCCCCCATCCCTAAAACACTTCCTTTCAACCAAAATCTCTTGATTGAACCATTCTTTGTGATCCATTTCTGGGCTACAGCAGACAAGTTACACAGATATAGAGTTGGTTTGATATCAAACCAACTCTATCATACCATATCGCAATATCACAATGCCTGATATTTGATATCACAATATCGTCTGGAACTTTGGGCAAGAGTGACCACATCATATTGGAATTCAATGTAATGTAAACACAAGCAACAGAATATGTGTTTTAAATTTTTTAAAAGAACTTATTTTAACAAATTCTGAGACTGCCTAAGAAAAATTCCATAGATGAAAATTCTAAAGGGGAAAATAACTCAAGAAGCATGGGAAACTCTGAAAAACATGGTTGTAAAAGCCCAGTCCAACACAATACCATTGAAAAAGAAAAACAAGAAATCCAAGAATAAACCAGCATTGTTGCACAAAGACCTCTCCAATAAACTGAAAGACAAAAGATGTTTCTGGTAAACTGAAAGATATAAAGGATAAGCTCAAAAGATGAAAAAAGGGATACCTAATTAAGGCAGAATATCAAACAGAATCCAGGCAGAATCCATACCTGAGCTTTATGAGGTATTTCTTCCCATAGGACTGACATTTCTGTGTGAGAAAACTAAAGCCATGTTAGATGGCCCTGCCTCTTATTTCACACATATAGCAAGTCTTGAAGGGGATTTATCATTGCATTTTGCGATTGTGATGTAGAAGGGAAATACATTTCCAAATGGAAAAAAAGGAAAATTCATCAAAAACAAACAAAAGCCTGAGGTTTATAAAAGTCTGAATCAAGCCACAGTAACATCAGCATGTCACAATATCATATCATTAGGGCACCATTGTGCAAATGAGAAGAATTGTGTATTTCTGTAGTTAGAACATAAACCATAATTGCATAATTCAAATAGTTTGCAGAATGGAACCATGATGCTTGTAATATGACACATGTGATGTCACTTATCCTGATCTCTCCTGTCCAACATAAAAAATTGCATATATGCCTAACAGATGGGCTTTAAATCTTTTCATCAATTACTTCTCATCAATTACTAGGAGATTTGATTCAGAATATCAAATTTATCAACGCAGATATTTTGAACTCTGAATATCTGAGTTGATAAATTCTGCCAAAAACTACTCTTATTTAGATTCATGTGTTATATACTTTATTATAAAATTTCAACTGAGTCCATAGCACAGACAAATTTTACTAAGAATGGGAGAGACAGAAATCTTACCAATATACAATCGCTTATCAAATAAATGAGATTTAGAATAGTGCAATGATTAGAGATTTGGAGTTTTAGTTCCACCTTAAAGACAGATGGAAGATTTTGGGCCAGCCACTCTCCTACAGCCCTAGGAAAGAGGCAATGGCAAACCACTTCTGAAAAATATGTCAACTATAGGGACTAATCTAAGCAGTCCTTAGGACTCAAAATAACATTGAAGGATTCAAAAAATATTTTTCAAGGTGATCAAGTAGCAATACTGCTAGAAAATATACCAAAATAGGTAATTTTCTTTATCTGAGGATTAATAGTATTTGGAAATGTTAAGCCTGCAAAAAGTTGGAAATGTTATGGATACTAACAGAGATTTGTAATAACCAGCAGCAAAAGTCTTTTAATGAATTTATAGAAACAGGAATTATCATCAGGATTTCCAGGGCCATCAGGAATTTAAAAATTGGATTCCATCTGATATCATTGAGTTTTACTTTATTTAACAGATTTATACATTGGCCATCTCACTATCAAGTGACTCTGAGTGGTGTATCTTAATACATGTGTTGCAAGTTTACTGTGATTTGTTTGAAACCAAACTTTTTCTTTTTTAAAACACGTTAGACTGTTTTGTTTTGTGATAGGGAGGATAGAAAAGAAAAAATCTCTGGGCCTTTTTTCTTTTTAGTGACTTATGTCTGGAAGGGAATTTGGCTCTGAGAAAAAAAAATAGGCTCACTCCTTATCTTCAGCATTAAAACTCTCTTAGCTGGCAGGGCTAGATTCACGATTCATTTGCTTCTTCCCAGCCAGCAGCTAGTTGGCACATAATGTCCAATGTCTCTTTCCATTAGAAGAACTCTCCGTGATGCCAATTGAGAAAGACACGAGCTGCCTATTAGAAAATTCTCCAAGTGACCTGACAATGGCTGCACTCTGAAATCTTTGCTCAGTTTGTCCTTTGCTTTGCTATTGTATCTGCCTAAGAGGGGAAGGCAGTGGAAGAAAGAAGAAAATTTAAATAAAACGAAACTAAAATATATTTGTTGTTTTGTTGCAGTATTGAAGGAGAGAGAGAGAGAGGGAGGGAGGGAAGGAGGGGGAGAGAGAGATACATCAGCTCTTTCATTTTAAAACAATTTAGTACAGGTAGTCCTCAATTTACAACCACAATTGAGCTCAAAATCTATTTTGCTAAGTGAGACATTTGTTAACTGAATTTTGCCCTATTTTACAACTTTTCATAAATATGAACCAGTTGTCAAGCATTCAAATGTAAATCACATGACTATGGGAATGCTGCAATGGTCATACGTGTGAACAATGGTCATAAGTCACTTTTTTCAGTGCTGCTATAACTTTGAACGGTCACTAAATGAACTGTAGTAAGTCGATGACTATCTATAATCATCCAGTAGGAAACCATGTGGGGAGTGGGAAGTGTTAGAAAAGATAGCAGCTGAAATTGTGAAAATGAAAGCCCACTCCCTTTTTTCCATATATTGCATGTAAAAAAAGGCATGGTCTTCCTTTGTGAAGTTGCTATCTTGACTCTTCTCATCCTCTTCACTGAAGATGCCCTAGAAACACATCAATGCTTAGCATTTCTATGAAATGTGGGGTCACTGGGAATATATAAATCAAGGGATGTGTGGCTGAAGTAAGGGTAAATGTCATTTGTCAGAAATTAATTCTTTTTATAAAAAAAGTTTTTTATTTTTGATACAAACATACAAACAGGACATACAAAACATAAAAACCATCTTCCATATATACATACAGTGTGTCAGTTGGTTACAAATCCTTTGTGTCATCCTTTCATATTCATCACTCACAATTTATCAAAAAGAAAATTTCTCATATTATCAATAAAACATTATGTATTTATCAATTATTACTTGTGTACAATCTATTTTTATTTATTTATTTTAATTACATTTTATATGCCGCCCTTCTCTGAAGACTCAGGGCAGCTTACAATTTTTTGGGGGGGGATACAACCCAGTGTGCTCAGCAATAGCCTTCATTCCATTGTATATGCCTGCTTATTACTAAGCGGCATTTTTACAAAGTCAGCTTATTGCTCCCAACAATCTTGGGTCCTCAATTTACCTACCCCGAGAGGATGGAAGGCTGAGTCAACCTTGAGCCTGGTGGGATTCAAGCCTACAATAATTGTAGACAGCTGGATCTTAAGTGTAGGCATTTAACAGCCTGAGCCACCTATTTATTTCATCATATATACGAGATATATTTTTAATCTAAAATTTGTTATACTTTCATCCAATGGTTATATATATCAACATTATATTTTATATCAGCCTATTATATTTCTATTACAAAATTATATAGTCTATTGCATTACCAAGTCTTTTTATCCAACCATTGATAAAACAAATCCCATATCTTGTAAAATTGTTTATCTTCTTGTTCTCTAATTTCAAATGTCAGTTTACTCATTTCAGCACAGTCCATAATTTTCCTAATCACTTCCTCCTGCATAGGTATTTTATCATTCTTCCAATTTTGGCAAATACAATTCTAGCTGCTGTTAAAACATTTACAATCAAATATTTCAACTCTTTATTGTAGATATCTGGTATAATTCCCAATAAAAATATTTCTGGTTTCAAGTCTATGTGTTGTTGTATCATTTTTTCCAACCATATGTGGATTTTAGTCCAATATCTTTTGCATCCGAACAAGTCCACCACATATGGTAATATGATCCAGGTATCTGATGACATTTCCAACATTTATCCGATTTATTCTTAAACATTCTTGCAATTCTCGGGGTAAGTGCCACCTGTAAAACATCTTATACAAATTTTCTTTATAAGCAGTTGACATTGTCATTTTATAATTCTGGGACCATAATTTTTCCCATTTCTCTAGATCAATCCCATATCCAAAATTTTTCCCCAAGCAATCATTGTTTCTTTAACTTGTTCCTCTTCCATTTTAATTTCTAAAAATATCCATAAAGTTTTTAATCACCTTTTCATCAGTACCCATCAATATTTTGTCTAGCCCAATCTGCTTGTTATAAATACCTTCTACTTTAATATCCTTATCAAATCTAGATTGTACTTGCAAATATGAAAACCAATTCATTTTTATACCTTGTTCTTCCAACGCTTGCATAGATTTAAGTTCACCCTTTCATTCAATATCTCACCATATCTAACTGTTTGTTCCTTTTATATATTACTGGATATGAAAAGGCTTCAATAGTAGATATCCATATTGGAATTTTCAAGTAATGTTGTTTTTAATCTTCTCCCAGTTTAAAAACAAAGCTTCTCGAATATAATGTCTTCTAAAATACCCTTGTGTTTTAGTTCCCTTATACCAAAGGAATGCATGCCACCCCAATAACAAGTCATGTCCTTCTAGAGTCAATAATCTAGTATTCCTTAGTGTTATCCAATCTTTTACCCACATCAAATTTGCCTGATAGTATAGTTCCCAATTGGGCAAAGCAAACCCTCCTCTTAATCTTGCATCCTGCAATAACTTAAGTTTTATTCTTGCTTTTTGCCTTGCCATATATATTTCAACATCATTCGATTTAGGTCTTCAAAAACTCTTTCCCTAATCTGATTGGAATTGTCTGGAATAAGTATAGAATTCTAGGCAATACATTCATCTTGATTGTTGATATTCTCCCAATCAACGATAGTTGTAAGTTTTTCCATTTTTCCAAGTCTGTCGCTATCTGCTGTTTAAGTTTAATGTAATTATCCTCCTTCAGTGTACTACATCTTGCTGTAATATATATCCCTAGATACTTAACCTTACTTGTGACCTGTATTTCTAAAGCTTCTTCCAATTCTTTCTTCCGTCTCGCTAACATATTCTTTGTTAATATCTTTGTTTTGTCTTTATTAATTTTCAATCCTGCTACTTCTCCATACTCTTCTATTCTTTCAATTAGCTTAAGCTGATTCCAGTGGGTCCTCTAATATAAATACCAGGTCATCTGCAAAGGCTTGTAACTTATATTCTTCTCTTTAATTTTCATTCCTTTTATCTTCTCTAATACACCTGTTTAACACTTCTAAGGTTAACACAAACAGCAGGGGCGACAGTGGGCAGCCTTGTCTAGTCCCTTTTCTTATATTTATAGGCTCTGTCAATTCTCCATTTATCAAAACCCTTGCGGTTTGTTCAGAATATATAGTCTCAATAGCACGTATAAAATTTTTGCCAAAGCCCATTTGTGTCAATTGTAGTAACATGAAGCACCAACTCACGTTATCAAAGGCTTTTTGAGCATCCAGAAACATCAAGGCCATTTGCTTTTCAGGATGTGCCTCATAGTACTCCAGAGTGTCCAGGATTATTCTCATATTATGTTTGATTTGTCTTTTGGCAGAAACCCATTTTGGTCAACATGTATAAAGTTGTTTAAGTATCTTTTCAGTCTTTCTGCCAAAATTGAAGCAAAAATTTTATAGTCTGAATTTAATAGGAAATAGGCCTATAATTTTTAACTTGTTGTAAGTCTGTGTCTTCCTTCGTATAAGTGTGATATAAGCTTCTGACCAAGTCTTTGGTATTCTCTTCTCTTGCATGACTTCATTCATAACTTCTAATAATTGGAGGTTTAACACCTCCTGAAAAGTCTTATAAAATTCCACTGGTAAACCATCCGGCCTGGTGCTTTCCCTGTATTTTGTTTCTTTAAGGCTTCTGTTAACTCCATCATTGTTATATTCTCTTCTAACATTATTTCGATATCTTTAGGTATCTGTGGTAACTTTGCCTTTTGTATATATTGTTTAATTTTTTCTTCTTGAATACTCTCTTGATAGTACAATTTTCCATAATAGTCTTGTATAATTCTTTTTTTCCTTCATTTCATAACAAGGATGTCCTTCTTCATCTATTAAATGGCTAATTTTCCTTGATTCTCTTTCCTTTCTTAATTTATAGGCTAACCATCTTCCTGGTTTGTTTTAGCCTCAAAATAATTCTGTTTAGCATTTTTAATCTTTTGGGCTAGCTCTTCTTTTTCCATTAATTCCATTTTATGTTTGGTTATATCCATTTTGATTTTAACATCTTTTTTGGAAATTTCTGTAGTTCTTTTTCCAGTTTTTATATTCTTCTTCTAATGTTTTAAAAGTCTTTTTGTTTGATATTTCTTTTCCTTGTATAATCAATTATCAAGCCTCTTGTATAGGCCTTCATCGTGTCCCAGAGATTCTGTAACGATGTATCCTCTTTCTTATTTTCTTTAAAAAGAATACCAGTTCTCTCTCCATTTTCTGTTTAAAATCTTCTTCCTTTAATATCTTATTGTTTAATGTCCATCTAGATCTCATCTTTTGTCCTTTCCAAATAATAATCATTGGATTATGATCGCCCAAATACTTGCTTCTATTTCAATTTTTGTATATTAAAAATAGATCAGCTGATGTCCATATCATATCTATTCTTGACCATGATTCATGCCTGTTTGAGTAAAATGTATATTGTTTATTTCCTATATTTCTCTCTCCATGCATCTTTTAAATTTATTTCTTCTATCATTTGAAAAAGGGTTTTGGTAGTTTCTTTCTAGCTTTCTTTGTGGCTTTTTGTGATTTATAATCCAGCTGCTCATTAATTATTCCATTAAAATCTCCCATCATGCATAAATTAACGTAGTCCAGTTCAATTATTTTTTATGGAGTTTATTATAAAATTCCTCTTGGTGGTCATTTGGAGCATATATTGCTATTAAAAGTATTTTAGTATTATTGTCCATTATTTCTACCATTAAGATTCTTCCATCATCATCTGTATAAATTAATTCAGCTGAAATTGTTTCTTTAATATATAGAACCACGCCTCTTTTTTACATTGTGCCAATGAAGTAAACAATTTTCCTAATTTTTTTGTTTCAGTACGTGTTCATGTTGTTTTTAATATGTACCTCTTGTAGGCAAATTATATCAAATTTTAATTTCTCCAATTTGTGAAATACTTTCCTTCTTTTAATGATTGAATTGAGTCCATTTATATTCATCGTAACCAGTTTTCTTTCCTCCATTTTAGATTTTGTAAGAGGGATTTATTGCTCTGGTGGATCTTATTTCTCTTCGTTCTCTGGGCCCCGCCTACTGCCTTCTTTTTCCTTTTCTTTTTCAATTACTGCTATCAACTCCTTTTGAGGTTCAATCAGGGCTCTTCTTTTCTTGTATCTTCCTCCTTTCCTCTAATATATTCATAATAAAATGATTCGCCTTTTCAACCGTGTCAATTCTATGTCTTTGTTCCCGCCATGTAAACAGAAGGCCTTCTGGTATCAGCCATCTATAATTTATTCCTTTTCTAAGCAGTTCTTTGGTTAGAAAAGGTACTCTCTCTCTCTCTCCTTACTCTCTTGGTACCTGTTTCAGCACCACAATTTCTTTGTCTTTATACTTTAATGTCTTTTCTCTTGTCATTTGCAAAATTTGTGTTTTAATAATTTTCTTAGTAAATCTAATATGGACTTCTCTTGGTAGCTTATTCCTCATTGCATATCTTGTATGTACACGAAACACTTCATCCATTCCATCCATCATTTTCTCTTTCGTTATTTCTAGTGCTTCCGCCAATATTTCTATCATTTTTCCAACAAGGTTTTCACCCTTTTCTTCCTCCACATTTTGAAATCTCAAGTAAAATTCTGATCTATCCATCTCTCCTCTCAATGATTCAATCCTGTCTTTTTCAACTTCACTCAATCTGATATTGATATTTCCAATTTCTTATCTCTTTGTTCGTCCTGCTCTTCAATTTTCTTAATCTTTTCATCATATTTGGTCATCATCTCTTGGATATTTTCCACTTTCTCATCTGTCTTTCCAATTTTCTGTTGAATATTTTCAACTTTTCATCCATCTTATCTATTTTCTGCTGAATCTTCTCCACCTTTTGATTTGTCTGTTCAATTTTTTGGGAGATATTCTCATTACTCTTTTCAACATTTTCTACTTTTGTCTGTAGAATTTGAATTCCTTGCAAAATCTTCTGTAATGTATCCTCCTTCTCTTTTTCCTTTTCCTGTTGCAACATTGCCTGTATTGATCGCTGACCTCCAGATGGTGAAGAAGCAGGAGTTGTTGATTGAGAGCTTGGAGCTATTGCTTTTCTACTCATTTTATAGTTATTTCCTAGTAGGGCCCCAAAAAAGCAGAGGGCCCTCTAAAAATAATAAAAATAAGTAGACAAAAAAGGGGAAAAAAAAAAATTAAAAATATTAAGGAATATAAAAAAAATTAAAGAAACAAAAAAATTCTTCAGGTTCTTGTACACCTTAATCTGGTTGGTTCCACTTGTATACAAAAATAGAAAAAAAAGTAAAGAAGAAAAGGAAGGTCTCAAAAAGCAACAGGTGGTTACCAGTTCAAAAAATAAAAAGGAAAAAAAGGGGAAGAGACTTCAGGTATTTATATACCCTAATCCAATGGCGAATCAACAAGATGAAAAAAGAAAAAAAAGCGAAAAGGGGAGCAAATCATAGGCAGAGAAAAGGGAAAAAGAAAAATTCCTGGCTAAAAATTGAAAAAGGGATAATCCAAACAATAAAAATTCAATCAATTGGGGGGGTGGAAAAGATAGAGCAGCCACAAATCCAGCCAAAGAGAAAAAGAAAACTACTGCCACCAGATGTCCAAGGCTTTTTTAGAATATCAAGTCAAATTTCCAGTAGAATATATTTTCAAGGTCACTTTAGTCTTCTTTCTTTCAGTTCCAACTCTGGGTTCCGCTATCAATAGTTCACAGATGGGCACCTGTGTATGCAATCCGTCGTGCTCACCCCACTATCTCTTTCAAGAAGGAACTCTATGTCCTTGAATGCAGCTCACATAGATAAACAAACGAAGAAGAAAGGAATACAGTATATCCAAGCCTCTAAATGGCAGTGCTTTCACTTTCACTCCTCCCCCTCAAGAGCAAGAAAAAAGGGGAAAAAAAGAGAAAAGACACATTGGTATTGCTCTCTTTTCTAAAAAGTTCTTAAAATCATAAACAGCATTTAATCCAAAAATATTGGTGGAAAAAAAAGGAAAAAGACCATCAGAACAAAAGATTATTTTACATAGAGGAAAAGCCAGTCCCTTTTAAAATCAAATAGTTCCAAAAAAGATAAAAAGGAAGAAAAAAGCCGTCAATCTTAAGAAAAGCTTAATCTCGCCGCTTATAAACTGTTCTCTTTACTTTTTAAGTCCACTTTCCAGTTATTGGGGTGTTCTCTTCAGAAATAAGTAAATAAAAAAGAACCTCTCACCAAACCGACACACCTTCATCCGATCTTGCCTTTCTTTCGGAGCTGTCCCAGCTTCAGCAGCTTGATGGCTGCCTCTTTTCCGCCGGCAAAAAGAGCTTCTCCTGGATCAACCAGGGACTTTGCGATGTCCCTTGGATTGACAGGACGTGCTCTTTCCCTTCACCATCTCTTCGGGACGGTTTAGGTCCAAATGGACCATCCAGCTGAGAAGATATCTACGGCGATCCAGGAGCTTCCCAATCGCACGTAGTATCACTGGGACACAAGCCCCGCCCTCCTGTCAGAAATTAATTTGAGGATTGCAGATTCCTTCCCACTAAATTTCATTGGCTTATTTACTTATAATCTATAGTTTCCTTAACCATCATTTTGTGATTAAACTAGAACTGTCCATCTCTGCATTATGTGAAGCCATAACCACGATTTGGAAATAATTGTATTTACACAAGCTAAAATGTGACTTGTGTTGGTTGCATCAAGCCACAGATATATAGAAGTTATGGTGATGGACGTTATATCCAATATGATACCAGGTTTGCACAAAATACTAAAGTCAATTTGGGTATGCTGTGATTCAGTGTGTTACCTTACTACTATGTGCAAACTAAGTTATCAAGTTTATGCATAATGCGGTTCAGTAAGGTACTATGGGAATATAGCAATAGCATTAAAAAAAAAATCTGTTTAACACACTGTGAGAATTCTTCTTATATGTATTGCGTCAGAGGTGAGCCAGGATAGGGCCTACAAGATTTAGCTAGGTTGTAACCTAAACTTTCTGTCCCTGGCTGAGTTTTGTCTGACTTGAAGAGTTTGTTTTTCTTTTAATATTGATAATTGTATAGATCAGGGGTGTCAAATTCAAGGCCTGGGGGGCTCGATCCAGCTTGAGGGTTAGATCTGGCCCACAGGGCCACCCTGGAAACAGCGAAAGACCGGCCTGCGGTGCTTCTGCCAGCAAAAACAGGCTCCTGAGCTCCATTTTTGGCTGCCATGGCCTCCTGCAACTCTCTGCCAGCAAAAACGGAGCTCGGGAGGGCTGCACACAGCCCTCCTGAGCTCCATTTTCACTGGCAGTGGGTTACAGGAGGCAGTGACAGCTAAAAACGGAGCTTTTGATCCCATTTTCACTGACAGAGCACTTGGGCCACCATAGGCGCCCTTGACAGGAATGACGTCAAGCTGGCCATGCCCATCCCAGCACCCAGAGGTCAAACACAACCCTGTTGCAGCCCTCAATGAAATTGAGTTTGACACTCTTGGTATAGAGATATAGTATGTCTGGCTCAGGTGAATTGGTCAATTCCTATTTCAACCAATGAATCAAACTGATCCCCAAAAAAGCAGATCCTGCACTTTCAGGAAATACGCTAGAAAGGGGAAAAAAAGCAGAAAGATGAATAGATAGATATAATCTTACAGTCTATTTAATCAAGGAAAGCCATGGAGAAAAGCTTCCACTGACAGGAAATGTCATGTGATCTTTTCATTGAACATAAATTTGATTATGTATGGAAGACACTGGGAGAAAAACAAAAGCAACCGTTCCATAAACTTAATTTGAAGGAGCTACGAACTTTTTATTACAGCCTGCTGCAAGGAAACTCTTCTTAATGGAAGAGTATCTATAAAACTCATGGTCCAATGGAGATTTAAGAACTGTTGGCTGTCTTGTTACCTTGGCAACCAGCAGTAATTGACACTGATTGCTAGACGTTGTCAGGAAGCAGCAGAATGTACCATTTTCAAGAATGTTTCTCTGGAAAACATAAATTAGTCACCTTCCCAAAACAGATTTGCAACCCTATAGAAAATACAAAAGACATCCTTGAACAGCACCTGCATGCTTAAAGGTCACTCATTTGTGTCTTTTCCACAGATGATTTATAAACAATGTTCTTTATTCCAGATGCTGAAAATAGCTTACAATTTCACATAAGGGACACATAGTGAAATGGCCCTCATAATGTGATTTCAGCCCTTTTGAAATGACATAGGCTTGGCTGAGTGGATTTGCCAACATCTTAGCATTTATACAATACTTTAGCCTGTCCAAAGTAATTGAGATAATTTGGTGCACTAATTCCAACAGCAATCTTGCAATGCAACGAAGGCAATCTGAGAACCAAGGGTCCTGGGGTGTTTCTCTAAAATGGCCCTGCCAAACAGAGATTTTTAATGAAACAAAATAGAAATGTTATTGCATTAAAGAGATTATTTCATGTCATTAATTTTGAAAAAAAAATTAAATCAACCTTGGGTTTGTTCTGGTGCTATTTAATTTCCTTTCTCTTGGTTTCTTGGTTCATGGCCCATAGCATCTACATTCAAGGGCCAAGTGCTGTTTTCTCTTCCAAAAACGCTACATATAATATTTGTTTGTTCGATTGATTGGTTTTTATCCCACTTTTATTATTTTTCTAAACATCTCAGTGTGGCAAACATACCTAATACTCCTTCCTCCTCCTATTTTCCCCACTACAATACTGTGATTTGAGTTGAAAGACAGTGATTGGTCCAGTCAACTTTCATGCTTAAGGCAGGACTAGAACTCATACTCTCCTGGTTTTAGCCTGGTGCCTTAACTACTAATACGGCTTGCCATATTTCCTCAGAGGAAGAGCTGTCATTTGAAACAACGTACTTGAAAATAAGACAGGGAACATGTTTGCTTAATTTATTTCTTAAGTGAGCTTATAAAGTTGTAGTTTTCATCATCAACTAGCTATTTTGGGCCTGAAAATGTCCTGTGGCCACTAATTACAATGTTCAGTGTCTCTTTTTTCATCTAGTAGTCATCAGTATTCTTGGCAAATGATGTATGTTAGGCTACTATTGATGTGTGGACTTCCACTGTTCTGCAACAGATTTTGTGTTGTCATCGTCCAATGAAATATTCACCTTTGGAGGGAAATATTGTATAACAATACATATCTGGCTAAAATTAAATATATAAAATGAATTTTTATTGCATTAAAAAAATGAGATCTGAAGAAATGTATGCAAAAATGTGTGTGAATTTTTATAGTTAAAAATACTCCTTGACTACTATGTTGGGGATAAAAAAGACAAAAGCATTGATATTTCAGTTCTGATGTGTCACTGAAATATTTCCTTCAAGCTGAATATAGCTAGAAAGCTAACTTCAGCAAACTCATCAATAAAACTCTCTCTTCTGAAACTCTACTTTTAAAGTGACAGAAAGATGAGAGGTGAAAAAGATAGTATGAACTTTAATTTTCACGCTCCAGTTATTTTTGTAGATCAGTTGGTTTGGAGACATAGTGACTGAAGAGCACCAAACTAGACACAGTTGTAATTGGGCACACTATTTAATTACTTTATTATGACTTGTAAGCTTCATAATTTTAGCTAATAATATACTCCTGCTAATGTGATAATGGGTGGCTGTAGATATGGCATGCTTATGGCACCGAGGAGCTCAAAAATGGATTAGGAGACAAACAATTACATATTTTGCACTTGATCTTCCTCTTCTCCCTGGCTGATTAGAGGATTCTGTATTGCCAAATCAACTCTGATGTTGCTAAATTCAGATGTGTACTTCACTACATCTTGGGTGCTCTGAAATACAAAGACTAGCATTTATAGAATTGTGACATCAATGCCTAAAGATTCATCATTAGTAGTGAAATTAAGCACATTTAGTAAATGGCAAATTTGAATCACTACATGACTGCATCAACAACATTCATTATATTGCTCCAAACATTAAGGTGAGACAATTTTGCTGAATGACATAAAAACGTCAGAACTGCTGAACTTTGATGTGCCATTAAGTGATCAATGAAGGTTACAGATTTTTGGTTAAATGATGCTTAATTGCATGAGGTCAATATTTGTTACTTCATCAGGAGAATAATTAATCGATCAATACAGGATGCCTGAAGTTACATGTGTGTATGTTCCTGTATATGTGCCTGTATAAGTATAATTATTTCTTTTCTTCATTCAACTAGGCTATGGTTAAAACTGAAGCTTCATTAACCCACTCTATGCAGAATTTATTTGTGGATAGAACACTGTAGCAGAAGGAGGAAAAAAGGGAGAGGCAGGGGGAGGAAAATAGCCCTGCAAAATGCACTTATTGTAACCTTGAGCTGCCTGGAAGGAATGCTTCTAACAAGCAGAGTGCATTATTATTAGTTTCTCCCATCCAGACCATCATCACACTCAGCTTTGGAAATAATTACATGCAATTTTTCTATTTTGCTGTTGGGCTGCATGACACAATGTTCTACCTACAGAATGACTCTATGGACCTCTTCCATTTTTGTCTCTTACTGTAATTTGGAGGACAGACATAACTAGCCCAGGGTGTGAATAATAATATATTTTTTATTGAGTTCCCCAGAAGAAATACTGACAGTAACTTAAAAGTTCCCTTTCGTTACCTTTTGCTTTCAGATTGCAGTCTGTCAATGCCCTTGTGAATTTTCCAAATATTAAAAAATGCAAATGTATCTTTACACCCTCATGTTTAAGAATATTTTCAGTTGTGTTTACCGTCGTGTCTTTTTCCTGTTCTTTTTTTAAAATAATGTATCTATTTAATGGTATGAGTATTATAGCAATATTTCCTTGGGTTACATCTAATGTTGTCCATGTATTCGAAGAATGGCATTCTTTGAGTTCTTTTCTCCCACCATAACGCATATCCTAAAACTATTTCAAAGGAATATCTTGGAAAGACTGGGGACATGAACTTCAAATAAGTATGAGGGAGAGAAGTGAGAGAGAACAGATTACTCAAGAGGAAGTCTACTTGCTCAGTGTGGATGCAGCTCTTTAGCCTTAATAATATGATTTATAAATATCATTCATAGAACAACCTCTCTCATGCATGCACGTTTCCTTACTCCTGAGTACCAATTTTTGATGGGGAAATAAAGATAAAGGCTTTGCAGCATATCGATAGTAATAAAGCATTAAAAATCTACATTTATGTCTTTCTCTCTTTCTAGGCATCTCTCTCTTTGTCACACACACATGCATAGACTCACACAAGATCTAAATCAAGTCAGGGAAGTGAGACACAGGGCACCAAAATATGTGAATTAAATCAGCAACATATTCCCCTGCTAGGAATGATGACAATGATGATCATGAAACATCTTATAGTTTCAGAGAAAGATCATTAGTGGGATAGCATTGGATTGTATAGCTTTTTTAATTATTAGAGTGGCTTCCTTCCTTCTACCTTTTTTAGATTTTGATTCTATCTTTCATTCAAGGTAATGCATATATTATTCCCTTCTTCTATATTTTCTCAATATATCCACAATGGTGGATAGAACCTCGGTCTCCCTATTCTACTACACCTCACAAAATAGTTATGTGAAATTCAGAGAGTGAATAATAAAAATTAAATTGTTTAGTAATTTTTAAAAGAACGTTAGAGAACTTAGTGGTTTAAGAGGTTGTGTGTGTGTAGTTGGGATGCCCAATTACCAGTGAAAGTAATTTATTGGAACATTGAATGTTTTATTTTGTTTTATAGTAAGCTATTATTTTAGCTATAACTGTAAATTTCACCAAATAATCCTACATCAAACCAAAAATGTGTTGGTTTTTATTTGAATCAGAATCTGCCTTTGCTAAAGTGGGAGCTTCAAAATTTCCCTGACAGCCCTGAAGCCATTTTTATGTTGCAGCCATTTTGGAAGCATCTTCAGGGCTGCCATGGTCAAGCTGGTTGGACCATGTGATGGACTGAGGGGAAGAACTTTGGGGTTTGATTTGGGTGGGGAAAACTTCAGGTCTTCCAGAGTCAGGTTTTCCCCAGATGTGCCAATATGATATGCCTAATAAATCTATACTTTGAGGAAGATGCCTGCCTTGGAGTTTTGATTCCTTTGGGTGTGTTAGCTGGAACCCTGATACTCCTCACTAATACATTCAACAAATGGTTCAATACAACTCTCCTTGCTTTTTTTAAAAAGAACAACAATAACAACAACAACTCTTTGGCAGATCTGAAGGCTACTCAAATTAGTAAAGGGTTTTTTGTATGCATGTGAAAAGCAGCATTTACTATTTTTATAAAAGGAACTTCCTGTAACTTAGATGTGCAGTATCTTGCAGAGTTGGATGGAGGTGAAGATGCTGTTTCTTTTCACAAGGTAATGAAGTATTCTGCCTTTTTTTAAAAAAAAGAAATCTACTTATTCCCTTCCTTGATGTGGCTTTAGAGATGATAAACTGTATAAAATTTATCAAATGCAAAATATTGCAGAAGAAATAAGCAGAAAACTTAGAGATGGCAGCTAGGCTTATTTTAAAAACATTATTATATTTTATGTTTCAATACATCTGATGGGGTTTTGAGCAGAGGTGATATTCAGCAGGTTCTGACCAGTTCTGGAGAACCGGTAGTGAAAATTTTGAGTAGTCTGAAGAACTGCCAAATACCACCTCTGACTGGAGATTTTACAGTATCCTTCCCTGCTACGCCCACCAAGCCACGCCCACAGAACCGGTAGTAGAAAAAAATTGAATCCCATCACTGCTTTTGAGGGCAAAGTGTTTGCTTCTAATATGTTACTTGATATGTAATATGTTCTAATTTGCTTCTTGTGTGAATATTTTTGATCTGTCTAAGAGGGCAAATTTTGTCTTTAAACTCAACACTTAATTGTTTACAGAACAACAGAGTTGGAAGGTACGTTGAAGGTTTTCTAGTCCAACTCTCTGCTTAGGCAGGAGACTCTACCATTCCAGACAAATGCCTCTCCAATGTCTTCTTAAAAACCAAGATGGATCACCCACAATTTCTGGATGTGTCAGATAGTAGAACTTTCTGGAGTTACTATGCAGTTTACAAATTAGTGGAGTTTGATGAGGTGATCAAACCCACCAATGACAGGGTGGCATTGAGCACCTCACTGTGATACTGTAGGACACGCCCCTAAGTATAAAAGGGCTGTCAACTGTCATTTTCAATGAGAAAAAAAAGAAAGAAAATGAGGAGATTCTGAGGGAGATTGGAGATACTGAGAAGATCCAAGACTCTGAGGAGATATTAGGATCTGACAGACTGAGGTCTGTGTATGAGAAGATATAGCCAAGAGATCTGAGAGAAGATCTATAACCTAAAGAGAAAGGGACTTTCTAAAGAGGTTAGCTATATCTAAGAAGAGGTTATGAGAGGAAGAACTGTGAATCTCTCATAGAAACTTCTAGTTCCTTGAAGGACTGTTTAAGAGGAACGAAAGAAGAAAAGACTCTGTATATATTTAAGAATAATATATTTATTGATTATTCTGTTATAAATAAATCTGTTTTGATCTGACACAACTTGGCATTGCAATTTATTGAATGACTCTGTGAAATAGATATAGGTTTAAAGATCCAAACTCAATTAATATTGTTTAACAGGATGCAAGCTGTTCCACTGATCATGTATTCTCATTGTCAGTGTCTCCTTAGTTCTAGGTTGGATATCTCCTTGAACTTTTGCTCTGCCCTCGAGGCCTTTGGACAAAAGGTTAATACCTCATCTCTGTGATAGCTGATCAAATATTGGAAGATTGCTATCATGTCACCTCTAGTCCTTCTCTTTGTTAGACTAGAGTTACTGCAACTGTTCATCATATGTTTTAGTGGCAAATTAGATGCAGAAATGCTTGATATTTTTCTACAACTGTTCTTTTGTGTTCACTTATAAATCAGATAGCCCTGTCTAAACTTTATAAGGAGAGAAGGACAGGGAGGGAGGGAAGGTTTCAGCCACATCCTAGAAATGATCCAAGAAGTTTCCTGGCTCTTGTTTCCCACACATCTCTACAAAGTTAAGAATGGAAGGGATGATGGAAAACTAGAACGGCACTGAAATAATCTTTGTAACTAAATGGTTTTTATAGGATTTCCACCAGGGATTTCATAGATTTGTGAAGAAGACACACAGGGACATCCATGAGTTACAGAAAACAGGATCAGAGTGATATTTCAAGAAGAGACTTTTTTTTTTACCCCTGGCAGAATTAAAGCTTCAGGACTTCACTTCAAAAGAAAGATGTCAATAATACATCTTCCTTTTATGGCAGTGCCAAGCTGTGACAGTAATGTCACTACCTTACAACACAGGAGGCTTGCTCAGTGTGAGACACAATTTCTTGAAATGTCAGTGACCTGAGCTATTTCATCCTTCCATCAGGGACATCAAGGAAGCTGGTTTTTTTTTCACTTTTTATTTTTATAAACCTTCGAATATTTAGGATAGTTAAAAGCAATACATATAGACTTCATCTTTGCATGGAAATAATCCACCATGAAAGTTCTTTATATAAAATAGACTTTTTCCTGCAATAAGTGAATCTAAATCACTCTTTCATTCATTAAAAATCAATGTTTTTGGAGTCACGTTTGACTTTTGGTGACTTCCTGACCATATAAACTTCAGAACAAGATGAATGTAGGTTGCCATTTCTTCTTCTAGGATTTTTTACAATATCTCATCCCCAATAAATATGTCAAAGATTGTCTAAAAATCTTATGAAATGTTCATATACCAATTTGTACATAAAGATGCAGATTTATAAACCATGAGATTCATTTTAATGAAAACTCAATACCGACAAATCCAATATAAATAACAATATGTTGTTTCTTGTCATATATTTTGTGGTGAGTTCCAGTTTGCTTCATTTTTTCCTCCCTCTATAACAATAGTCAGTTTTTCTTATACTTAGAGTGCTTTCAGATTTCTTGAATAATTTACTTATTTCCTACACTTAGATTATTGCTGCAAAATGGCAGAGGGAATTGTTGATGTTATTCTGCTTCCCTTTCACATCTCTTCCATTGTAACCTCCCTTGTGACCAGTGATTTTTAATCTGAAAAGCTCCACAAAAGGAGTTCTTCTTAATGCAATATTAGAAGCCTGGGAATCTAGAAAGATGACAGGCTACCAGAGAAATCCCTGAACAACAGGCCACTTGCAGATATTTCTCAGCTAGCTTGCACCAATTTATTATTTCTTCTACAGTATTTTCAATGAATCTAAGAACTGCATTCTGTCCATGAGAATTTCATCAGATTTTGTTTTTTTGTTGGATTCTTCCCCACCTCCTTTGTTTTTGATAAACAAATGGAGACAATCTAGAGTTTACTTGATTAGATATATCTTAAAATGTTTTCAACAACGATAGACTAGATATCTCTGGATAGTGAACCATTTTTCCTGTTCCCAGAAATATTTGGTATGTAGAAATATACTGCCTCTGAGCACTGAGGCTTCATGTAGCATGCATGACTAATAACATTTGGCTGGGACTTCAAAAAAGCTTTGAAAGCCATCCAGACTAGTTAGACATCATTGCAGAAGAAATGAAACTCTGACATTCCTTCTAAAAGTCAGTTCATTTGATCATCCTGACTTCTTGATCTGGGGCTGGCTGTCCAAAATGCCAAAGTTTCCTAGTATGATTTGATTGCTTATTGTACCCTATGACTATTATTAAGTGTTGTACCTTACAATTCTTGACTCTTGGTGAATGTATCTTTCTTTTATCTACACTGAGATCATATGCACCAAGGCAAATTCCTTGTGTGTCCAATTACACTTGGCCAATAAAGAATTCTATCCTAAAAGTGGAGCTGGACGTATAATTCTATGATGCAGAAATTTACTTCTCACCAGAGATCACTGCATTTTAATTCCAGAAATTTAGACATGATTTAATTCTGGGCCAGCCTTCCACAAGACATTTCACTAAATAGGAAATTTGGCCCCAGAGAAAAAGCTCTCAAATTCTACTTTCTTTTCTTCACTTGAAATACAAGAACGAATTAAGTAACCTTCCATTTCCCATCTTTGTGAGATGCCCAAAATCATCCCGTTAATGGCACGACTGCCTTTGACCACAGAAAATGGCAAGCACAGCTGTAGGGGAGAATCTCTTGATACAGGACTTCTCTCTATAGTTCTATTCTTTTGACCTGGATTTTTTGCCTTGGCTGAGAGCATTCATGGCAAACATTGGAATAGATCCATTGTTGTAGCCATTTCCTCCATTTCCCTTGTTTGCATTGCCCTGTATCTAGCCAGCTGCCTCTTGGGTAGTAATACTTTCTGAAAGCAGCCAGTTTAGCTGATTGCAAGTTTCTAAAGCAGACACACCTTGTAATGAAAAAAAAGTTGCCACCTAGATTTATGGCCAGTGAGGTCTCTTTCTGTGATTAGTGGAACACAAAGCTGGTGTCACATTTTCCTTTGCCTTCCCACTGCCTGCGAGTGATGGGCTGAGACGATACCCCTGCATAAATGGTAGCTGTTTGTTATATTGAGCAATAATTCCATATTGCCTCCAGTCTGCTGATGCAGGGAAAGTACAGATTTGTGACAAGGCATACATTTGCCAATATGTTTTATTTCCAATAAGGGGATGCTGTTAAGATGAAGGTTATACAGCAGCTCAAGATTATGGGTTCTGATGGAAAAGATGCTAAATAGATAAGTGTTGTTCTCCTTTTCCTGTCAAGGGGACTGCCTTAAGTGCCAAGACTTTGATCATAGTGACAGTTTGAAACCCCTTAAGGAAACTAGAATTGAGCACAAAATAGCTGACAGCTGTGGTTCACCATCTTTCTCTCTGCCTTCCTTATTATGTTAACCTCTTGAGTATCCATGGAGTAAGGTAGGATTTATATTGACTATAATATGATAAAGCTACACCGGTCACGAGTTCCTTTGAAAGACAATGTATGTTCTTTCCCCGCCCCACACCCTAGAAATGGCAATGAAAGAACTAAAGCTGCACAGCTTGACAATCAGAAAAGTCCTTTGTGAAGTATGAATGTGTCTTTAAAACTGGAAGGCAGAAAAAAATTGAAGAATAAATGTTGAATTCCGGGGGTTGAATTTCTATAGAACAACCAGATGCTAGATTAAAAACAAAACAAATGTACCCTGAACATTACATAATTTGATGAAAGCAGTAGCAGAACTTTCCAAATTGTTCTGATCTATTCACTGCCGTTAGTCCTCTGTGAAGTTTAGGGGATGGGCAAATAAAAAAAAGGAAAAGATTTCTGTAATTCACACACAGACTGGATGATCAGATCCTTTCAATAAAAATAGATGGGAAGGAGTGGACTTTAGATTATAGTGTCCTTGTAGGGAGTTCTAATTTCTTTCATTTTTTTGTGAAAGAAAGACTCCCTCACTGGCTTCTTTCTTTCTTTCTTTCTTTCTTTCTTTCTTTCTTTCTTTCTTTCTTTCTTTCTTTCCTTCCTTCCTTCCTTCCTTCCTTCCTTCCTTCCTTCCTTCCTTCCTTCCTTTCGTCTTTCTCTCCCTCTCGCTCTCTCCTCCCTCCCTCCCTTCTTTTTGAAGAATGATAATCTAAATTGATAATCAGGTGACTAGATGAGCAGATAATCAATGAAGTTGGGTCATGTGACCACTCTTTTCAAGGAAATGTAGAAAGCGGGCAAGAGGCTCCTCAGACCCTGTGTAGAACATCTTCATGATGTAGACATAGTCAATATCCCTTCCAATGTCATCTTCTTACCATTTTTTTGCAAAATCCTTTTACTCCTTATGGAAAGGGTAGAATAAAACATGCCCTCTATATATGGAGTAAAACTTTTAAACATAGTGATAGTTTTAGAAATTAGGACATATTTTACTATTCTTTTGCTTGAATTACAGTTTTATTACATTGAGGCTAACAAGAGACTGTTCTCCAGCATGACCTTCCCCAAACTGCTATCCTGCAGGTGCAGGTACGCCTTGAGTTACGACCACAATGGAATCCAAAATTTATGTGGCTAAGTGAAGCATTTGTTAAGTGAGTTTGCCCCATTTTACGACTTTTCTTGCCACCGTTATTAAGTGAATCATTGCAGTCAAGTTAATAACTTGGTTGTTAAGTGAATCTTGCTTCCCCATTGACTTTTGCTTGTCAGAAGGTCACAAAGGGGGATCACGTGATTGGGAGACACTGATAAGTATGAGTCAGTTGACAAAAGCCTAAATGTCGATCATGTGATGCTGAAGCAGTTATAAGTGTGAAAAATGGTCATAAGTCACTTTTTTCGTTTTTTTCAGTGCTGTTGTAAATTTGAATGGTCACTAAATGAACTGTTGTAAGTAAAGGACTACTGGTACATTGGCCCACATGATGTCCACCCCCCTCCCAGCTCTACCAATGATCCTGAAGAAAGGGGGGTAAAAACAATTAAATGTTGAGAAATGTGTCTCATGTCCCTTGGCCTACTTATTGGAGTAAAGTGAGATTTATATGCTATAATAAATGCTATTATTTTTCAGCTTTTTGGTCAATCTTGCCAATCAATTACACAGCTAATGTGACCCCTATTGTGAAATTTAAACCATAAGGCACAAATGTAAATGATTTAACTTTTGATTACATTTTGCTTTTGCAATTTTAGTTAAACACAGTATGTTAGATTTGCATGAAGAGTCAGACGCGGAGTGCTTCAGTGAAGAGTTTATTAGTGACTACAGCTCATAACAGACCCAATTTGGCTGGTCTGCGGCTGCTACTTATAGCCAGCAGCCGCAGTTGCCAGCCAATCAGAGTGCAGGGTTTTCCCGCACTTTTTAAACCAATCATTTCTGACATTTTACAAGAACAGTTCAAACTTAACCAATGACATTCAAACCTGCATACATAACACCCCTCCCCACTAGGTTCAGTCCATACTCAAAGCCCAACCTATCTAATGTATTCTTTTAAATAGGTGGGGCTCTTACGTGTACATTGAGACCTTCGTGGTTCAGAAGTTTTAACGTTCTCACCCAGTGAGAGGGGAAATGTGTCTGTTGACATTTTCCTAGTTGGACTTCCTGTGAAAGAAAACCCTGTTTGATTGTTAGAATCTGGTCTCTCCTCCCAACCCATCTCCAGCACCCAAGTCAGGTAGTGATGTGCAATCTTCCATTTGTAAGGATGGATTTTGGCATTGTGACAGGTTTTGGGATGGTTCCTGTCATAATGGCTCGTTACACATGGGGTTGATTCTTGTTTGCTGATTATCCTCGTGTTCCTCCCCCTCCCCCCTAGAAAAAGCATTAGATATAGGAACTAGAGAGGAACAATTGTGATGTTCCTGAGGTAACCTGGATCTAAGCTGATCAATGTGCCTGCTCCAGAGGAGTCCATCCTCTGTTTGCACCCTGTAAGAACAAGGGCCTGTGATTTGAGTTATTTCAGCAGGAATCCATGAAGGCTCACCCATAAGGTTCTTAGCATAAACAGAATCACCCACACTGAATGTGCGAACTTTGCTAGTGGAATCTAGTGGTGCGTTGGGTGCATAAGTGGGATGAAGGTGGTCAAGGGAAGACCTAAGTTTCCTACCCATCAACAACTCTGCTGGGGATAAGTTAGTTGATGGGTTAGGAGTGATGTGCTGAACACTAAGAAGTTTTTCAACTTTCTCAGTGATGTCCCCAGGACCCAATTGCTGAAGCTTTTCCTTGGTAAAACGTACCATTCGTTCAGCCCGGCTGTTAGCCGAAGGGTGCCCAGGGGCTGTCAGGGCATGTCTGATACCCAGTTGTGCTAGATAGGATTCAAAAGCGTTGGATGTAAATTGAGGGCCATTGTCAGAGACAAGAACATCAGGTAACCCGTGGGTTACAAAAAGCTTTTGAAGCTGCTTGATGACAGCATCAGTTGTGGTGGATGCCATAGGGATTACCTCTAGCCATTTGGAATATGCATCTACTATAATAAGGAAGATGTGCCCTCTGGTAGGGCCAGTGAAATCAATGTGAATCCTAGACCATGGGCCCCTAGGACATTCCCATTCCTGTTTGGGGGCGAGAGGTGGGGCAGGCCTGACTACCTGACAGTTGGGACAAGATGCAACCCAGTTTCAACCATTTTGTCAATACCTGGCCACCATACATAACTCCTGGCCAATCCCTTCATCCTTACAATACCAGGATGACCCTCATGTAGCATTTCCAAAACCTCCCTTTGCAGTTTTGCAGGAATATCCACCATTACCCCACAAAATACATCCTCTTAATACAGATAATTCAGTTTGCCTGGATTTAAAAGGTTGGGCAAGGTGAGGTAGATCTTGAAGAGGCCAACCTTTCTTAATCCAGCCGATAATAGGAGCCAATAAAGTGTCTTTGGCAGTCTCTCTGGCAATTTCAGCAGCGTGTACTGGAAGCTTGGCAACAGTTTCTAGGAAAAAGGTGTGCGCCTCAGGTTCAAAGTCCTCCTTGTGACAAGGAAATGGGCAACGACTCAAGGCATCAGCATGTCCAATGTCCTTGCCAGGCTTGTGGATAAGGTTGTATGAATAAGCAGCAAGAAATTCAGTCCACCTCAGCATTCTTGGTGGCAGGATAATGGGTGTAGGTTTGTCTCCTGCCACAATGCCTAACAAAGGTTTGTGATCTGTGACAATGGTAAATGTTCTCCCATATAAATACTCATGAAATTTCTTGATAGCTGCAACAATTGCCAATGCTTCCTTGTCCAATTGGCTGTAATTCCTCTCTGCTTTGGTCAAGGTGCAAGAGTAAAATGCAATAGGGGCTTCCCTCCCGCTGGGAAGCCTGTGGCTCAAACCCCCCCACTCCAAAGGGGGATGCATCATAAGTCAGTACAACAGGTAAATTCTCAGAGAACTGTATGAGTACAGCATCAGACGTGATTAGTCTTTTAATACTGTTAAATGCTGATTGTTCTTTCCTGCCCCAGACCCAAACAGACTTTTTGTCAAGCAATCTGTGTAATGGTTCTGCAATGGTTGCCTTCTGAGGTGGGAACATGTGATAAAAGTTAATAAGTCCAAGGAAGGCTTGCAAATCTGTTTTGCATTTTGGTCTAGGGGCTTCTTTGATTGCTTGAACCTTGGCATCTGTAGTGTGGATGCCATGCTTGTCAATCATATAGCCCAAGAACTCAACCTTGTCAGTTCTAAGCGTGCATTTTTCTTCCTTGACTTTTAACCCCACTTTCTTGAATCTGGTAAGGACTTCTCTGAGTCTCTCTTGTAATTGAGTGTCATTTTCAGCAGAGATTAACACATCATCAAAGTAAAGCACTACCCCTGGCGGTCCTTGGAACATCCTTTCCATAAGGCTTTGGAAGATGCCTGGTGCCACGCTTACTCCAAACTGTAACCTTTTACATTTGAAGGCACCTCTATGAGTCACAATGGTTTGGCCTCTGCAGTGGCATCATCAACTGTTAGTTGTTGATATGCCTGGGCCAGATCCAATTTGGCAAAGACTGTACCCCTGCCAAGTGAATGTAATAAATGATGCACCACTGGAACTGGATATGCACTCTGTTGAAGTGCATGGTTCAATGTCCCCTTATAGTCCCCACAGATTCTCACTGACCCATCAGACTATGGGTGTCTCCCATCTGGAGTGGTCAGTGGGCTCTAAAACTCCGTGAGCTATTAGTTTATCTAATTGTGCATCAATTTTTTCCTTTAAGGCAAATGGGACCCTTCTGGGCTTTAAGCGAATTGGGGGCACCTTGGGATCTAGGTTGAAAGTGATGGCCTTTGGTGTGGTCTTTGAACTTCACGATGAATTCTCTTGTTCCAACTACTGGAATCTCGTTCCCTTGGTAGTCTTTAAGAGTCAGTGCTTGCTTCTGGAAATGCTTCTTCTGAATGTTGGGAAGTAGCCTGTGAATAGTGTCCCATGACACCATAGATAAATAGGAGCCTGAGTCCACTTCCATTTGGCAAGGCCTTCCTTCAATTAGTACCTTCACATGTACTTTTCTGCTTCTTAAGGTTGAAGAATGACCAATGGTGACTGTTTGATGAGTTTCATTCTTCCCTTTTGCTTCTGTGTTGTGCCCCATTTTCTCACTGAAGTTGTTAGGCTTGAAATCTTTGTCAGGAAACTTCTTTCTGCTTGGTGGAGTTCTGGATGATTTGCAGACTCTTGCTAGGTGACCTCTTTTTTCACAACGGAGACAGATGGTATCAAAAAACTTGCATTCAGTGCGGGGGTGGCCCCCCCACAACATCTGCAATAAAGTCTTGCCTCTTTCTTCCAAGGTCTTTCCTTTTCTTCTCCATTCTGAGTCTATAAATTCTTTCCTCCACCTTGCTACAGTCTGAATCAGAATCTATTTGCTCACAATGGGTTGTTGTGGATTTTTCCACATCAGGATGGCTTGCGGCCTTATTAATTTTCTTCATGGCTGCTGCTGAGGACTTGGTAGCTTCCGCTGAAGAAGCTTCTTCTATGGCCTCCTTAAGCGTGATCTTAGGTTTCATTAATAATTTGCTCTGCAAAACCTTGTCTTTTAGGCCTAGAACAAATCGATCGCGCATGGCCTCTTCTAAGTTGATAAATTCACATGTACCCCCAATGTCCCTTAAACTTGCCACGAAGTCATTAACGTTTTCGCTTTCCCCTTGATCCCGACGGTAGAATTCGTGTCTTTTAATGAGGCACGATACTTGTGGCACGTAATGGGCTCTTAATAACTTTTCTAAATTGGGCCAGTCCATTACCTTCACATCTGCATCTCCCGCCAATGCCTTCGCCATCTTGAAAACGGCTGGACCGCAGTGGGTGAGAAAGAACGCCCTCTTCCGCTTGTCGGAAATGTCAGCGAGATCGTTTCCCTCCAAATACATTTGGAAACGATCTGCATACGAGTCCCAGTCTTCTGCCGTCGGATCGAACGGGGCTGGGGGGGTGTTCAGCACAGCCATCTCTCTCGGCTTCTTCTCCGCGTTGTCTTCTCTTCGGGAAGGATCCCACCTTCGTCGCCAGTGTTAGATTTGCATGAAGAGTCAGACACGGAGTGCTTCAGTGAAGAGTTTATTAGTGACTACAGCTCATAACAGACCCGATTTGGCTGGTCTGTGGCTGCTACTTATAGCCAGCAGCCTCAGTTGCCAGCCAATCAGAGTGCAGGGTTTTCCCGCAATTTTTAAACCAATCATTTCTGACATTTTACAAGAACAGTTCAAACTTAACCAATGACATTCAAACCTGCATACATAACACAATACATCCCTAGTTACAAGGATTCTTTTGTACTGATCTAGGTGAAATAGTTCTTTTTCTGCTTTATTGAAAATGACATTTAGGTTTTATCATGGTCATACAAAGCAAAAAAAGGGTAAATGAGAGGACAGAACATACCCATCAGATAAATTGCTGGCCCTCTTTTGTTATTTGGAGAAAATGTCATTTTTTTCAGACATTAATGGTAACTCTACATACAATTCTTTGTGTGTGAAGAAAACTAGAAAGAACAGGGAGGATTGGATTTGTTTCCAAACTCCTAAATAAATAATAATAAAAGAAGTAAAAATACAATAAGGGAAACAATAAAGGATAAGAGTGGGAAGTAGTTCTATATAAATTTATTTGTCACTAAAATACATATACTGTAAAGAAAAATCCATAAATAAATGTATCATGACCAGTGGTGGGAAAATTACATAATATTGCCAAGAAAGCTATATGGGTGTCCATAAAATCACCAGATATATATTTTTAATTACATTTATATGCCGCCCTTCTCCGAAGACTCATGGCGGCTTACAATTTTTGGGATACAACCCAATGCGCTCAGCAATAGCCTTCATTCCATTGTATATGCCTGCTTATTACTAAGCGCCATTTTTACAAAGTCAGCTTATTGCCCCCAACAATCTTGGGTCCTCAATTTACCTACCCCGAGAGGATGGAAGGCTGAGTCAACCTTGAGCTGGTGGGATTCGAGCCTGCAATAATTGCAGGCAGCTGGAACTTAAGTGCTAGGCATTTAACAGCCTGCCCCACCAAGGCTCTTACTTACTTATTCAGTTTAAATATGACATCGCTTTTTTTTATAGCTTTGCTGAAATCAATTACATTTCCTCCTCCCTCTCTCCCTCCAAAAAAAGAAGCAAGTTTCCAGGTTTTCCAGTCAGGATGCCAAATTTTAAAAAAGAAATACCTTAATACCAAAGGAATAGATATACCATGTCTGGCTCAGGAATTCTGGGAGTTGAAGTCCACATGTCATAAAACTGCCCTAACTGCCCACCACTATACTGTAAACAGAGTTTGGTAAAATTGGTGGCATACAGATCTTTGTAAAACAATAAATACATAACTCTTCAGAATCTTTAAATTAGAATATAACATAAGTTATTATTGTTTTTATTTTACATTGTTTCCTAATTTAAAAAATCTGAAAATGATATGCAGAAGAAATATTATTGTACATCCAAATCTTTATATACTGAATGAATATTCTTCACATTAAATTCTAGGTACACATCTTGAGATCCTGGGGCTTTACATGTCACCTCAAATACTTGTGGTCCTTGAGCTTTTCCAGAAATGCATGATGACGTATAATTCTTAAAATGACAAAAATGAGGACTGATCAAATATACAGAGTCATCATATGGATAGTATTAATTAAATCACATGATATTCCCTGACTCTGTTCTCTTGTTGGAGTTTCAGGCCTCCAGAAATCCCAGATGCCTCACTTGAGACAAGTTGCACACTCTAACATTAGAGGAATTGTGTGTCCAAACAAACAAGATTTAAAATATGCTCTAGGCATTCTGTACAAGAAATTGACTTGAAAAAAAGTGGACTGTTTAGGCAAATCTACTGATTATTTTTTTTTAAATAATGTAAGCAAAATCTTGCTTTCCTCTTCAGCTCTAATTATAACAAATTGTAGACAGTGATTATTAAGTGGTCTTAGCAAGCTTTCCTTATCTACACTGATCTGCCCTGCATAACACAATCTCCTTAATGTAGAAATGCAATGATTTCAAGACAGCCTTTTGCTAGCTGGCCTAATAGGCAATTGGAGCTACTGGTATTAATCATGTTGTCCTTTGTAATGTATTATTGTGGTTCTCCTAATGTGCTAAATACATTCTCTGACAAATTAGCAGGTTTTCGCATTCTTGTCTCTGCAAAAGGATTTGCATAGACCTTGCTTGGTACATGTCAGGGGTGGGATTCACCCGGTGTTACTACCAGTTCGGTACTTACGTTTTGTGTGTGTGTAATACAACGAAAGCTGTGCCTCCCAGACAGATGATAAGCACTGTGAGTTGGTGCACAGCATTTGAAAAAAGCCTTTTTGACTGATTTTTCAGCCACGCAAAGCAGCTGAGGTTGAAAAAGCAGGAAATAAAGGTCAGGTAAGAGCCCGGGCAGGTGGGTGGGCCAAACAGCAGCAGACACAGAACCGGTAGCATCCCACCCATGGTACACATAGTCCTCGACTTATGACTACAATTGAGCCCAAAATTTAGGTGAGTTTTGCCTCATTTTACAACTTTTCTTGTCACAGTTGTTAAGTGAATCACTATAGTCAATAAGTTAGCAACCTGGTTGGTAAGTGAATCTGGCTTCCCCATTGACTTTGCTTAAATGAGCTTAAAACCCAGCAATGGTCATAAGTATGAACCAGTTGCCAAATATCTGAATTTTGATCACAGGATCATGAGGATGCTACAAAGGTTGTAAACTGTGAAAAACGGTAACAAGTCACTTTTTTCAGTGCTATTGTAACTTTGAACAGTCACTAAATGAACTGTTGTAAATCAAGGAATACCTGTATATTCTGGTATAGTATTCTTTTTGAGTCATTTTGCTTTTGACCAACAAGTTCAGAATAACACCAAATAGGTCCTATTCTGATGTGAATATCTTTTTTCTGCATAAGTTACCTACATAGAATTTACCTTATTACTTATCTCTGTGAAATTATATTTCCTTCAATATATAAAGTGTGTTATTCATTCATTAATACCTGTGACTAGATCTGTCAAGGGTGGACCTTAGAATCAAAACCAAGCCAATCATAAGTTGAGCTAATCTACAGACTAACACTAACTGGAAAATTAAATAGTGGTAGGATTCAAATATTTTTACTACCAGTTCTGTGGGTGTGGCTTGGTGGGCATGGTGTGGCTTGGTGGATGTGGCAGAGGAAGGATACTGCAAAATCCCCATTCCCTCCCCACCCCACTAACCTGCTTTCCAGCTCCGTTCTCCTGTGCAGGGCAACCAAAGAAGACCCAGCAAATCAGCTGGGACTTGGGAGGCAGAGAATAGATGGGGGTAGGGCCAGTCAGAGGTGGTATTTGCCAGTTCTCCAAACTACTCAAAATGTCGACTACTGGTTTTCCAGAACTGGTCAGAACCTGCTGAATACCACCTCTGAAATTAAATCTTTGCTCAGTTCATTGGGTGATCTTAGGATTGGTATTTTTAACCTACCTTTCTAGGTGAGTAGGTTCAGTCAGTGGTTGTGGTATGTGTAGGGAGGAGTGAGAGAGGTTGAATCTATAGATGCAGCAATATGGGGTACTTAAAAATTTAGTTTTTCACTTATCCTATTTAATAGCTATTTAAGGAAGTGAACAGTCTGTTTGAGATGGCTTATCACCAATAAATCTATTAAGATACACTTTTTATATATCTTCATCCTAAACAGAATGGGAAATGCTATATAAACCCTGACCTGGTACATGAAAGCTGTCATGCCTGAACAGAGGCAAACAAGCTCAGACCCAACCAAGCAAGATGGAGTAAATATTAATTTGGAAGTCTACTACTTCTTGGCTGATACTAACTTCGGTTTCAATGGGATGTGCTCCTCTGAAAGAGAAGGCCCACAATCTGAGAGTTCTTCTGGACTTGCTGCTCTTACTACTGGTAGAGGAGCAAGTGACGCTGTGGGCAGGAGGGTGTTTGCTCAGCTTCAACACATGTGTCAGTTATGAATTGGATGCTCTGAGGATATTAGTGCATCCAATCCAGTGCCTTTCTCCCATATAATTGATTACTGTAATTAATTCTATATGGGGTTAACTTAAAGATCACCTGGAAAGTTTAGCTAGTGAAAAATATGGTTACCTTTGTGCTAACTCATCTTGCCACATGCAGGGAGCTACATTGACTATCCTCAGAACTGCCTATCCCAGGTAAATTCTGCCTATCTAAGCTGGGTGGATTGAAGGTGTCAGCTGATGATGTTGACTAGAGATTAATTGACTATTCCTGTATTTTTGTGTTCTTCTGGAAACTGGTCAATGTCTGGCTTTTCTGGAAGGCCTTCAAAGATTAAACAATTTGAGAAGGACCATTGCCAAAATATGAGGATAATATAGTTTATTTTATTGACTGTATTATTATTGCTTTGATTATTATTTGTGATAATTTAGACTTGTGGAGTAGGACGATCTATACATTATTTAAATAAAATAAAAATAAGTGTTGTAAGAGGTTTAAGAGAAAATAATGCCACAAATGTGTGGAATGCAATGCAAGTGAAATAAATGAAATGTTGGAAGTTGTGTTCTCCAGAAATATGACTATTTTGACTAATGTGAAATGGGAATAAGAAAAATGTATAAAAATGTATCTGTTTAGCATCTATACTAAATTGATTCTACTGTGTTGGAGGTTTTAAGAACAGTTGCAGTGGTTTAAGCATCTATATGTAAATCCACCAAGAAGGTGATTAGAAAAACAAGATGATGACTGATGTTTTATATTTAATGTTGATGAACTGGGTAGCAAGGGAGAGAAGAAAACAGTTCACTTTGTGGTTTTATGCCCTTGATCCAAAAGAGGGCAGCGTACAACTGTTTTTAGATATATTTTATATTCTACATCACCAAAGACTTACAAAGCAAGCATCTCTCTCTGTGTTAATGTAAGTGTGGCTTACTCTCTGTTGTCTAAAAAGAAGATCCAAGCCCAGACTCATTATAATGTATGTTATATCTAAGCAATAAATATAATCTAGGCAGAGAAAAAGAAACTAATATGCTATATTTTATGTTTGGACTGCACTTAATTTCAAGGCCATATATTCATATTTTTTCAAGAAGTCACACATATTGATAGAAGAGTATTAATAAACTGATTCCTTTCATTGTATCCTCAATCCCAATTCCAAAATTTAATGCAAAAATTAGGGACTGTGAGTCACGATTTAACAAGGGGAAAGAAAGAGAAGTAGGTTAGTCTGAGGATTAAGGATAAATAAATAAATGGACCATGTAATAAATAAAGCTTGTCTACAATGAATATATATCACATTTAACTTTTTCTTCCTCATTATCTCTTAATGTATATAGTTAATCAATATTGACTTTGATGAAGTCAAAGTCTTAGTATCTGTATGTTTATACTCTAGTTTTATGTGGGGAAAATTCACATGAATACTAGACCCAAATTGAATTTGGTTTCAAAGAGTGGCCTGTGTAGACATTAGTGGCTGCAATCATTTGAACATTTGTAAAATTCTGCATCGAATCAAAATGTTTCACTCAGTGAAATCAATAAACCAACTACCTTGCTTAACTGCCACTCTTAGGGTTCATGTGTGTTTGTCTGTTTAAGAAGAGACATAGATAATATTGTATTAGAGCCAAGAGCTGGTAAAATTCTGACCTTGATAAATAGGCAGGCTAATTTATTTAATTAACTTTCATTAACTTCCATAGAGATAGATACCTTATAGTACTTATATTTATTTATTTATTTATTTATTTATTTATTAATACGACTTATATGCCGCCCCCTCTCCAAAAAGGACTCGGGGCGGCTCACAGCTAAAAATACAACGATAAATAAATTAATTAAAAATATATTAAACAAGTTAAGCCGAATTGAAAATTAAAACCCATAATTAAAATAGGACCAACCCCAGAGAATCAGCACAGCCCAGATTGTAAAAAGAGCCAAGTCTTCAAATCGTGGCAGAAGGTGCGAAGATCGGGGGCCAGGTGGAGCTCCAGTGGAAGAAGATTCCACAGATTGGGAGCCGCCACAGAGTAGGCCCTCCCCCGGGTCGCCGCCAAGCGACATTGAGTCGCAGACGGCACCCCGAGGAGACCCCGTCTGTGAGCCCGTACAGGGCGGTTAGTATTTGATGTTGGGAGGAACCGTTCTCGTAAATAACCTGGACCCATGCCATGCTGGACTTTGAATGTTAATACCAGAACCTTAAATCTCACCCGGAGGGCAACCGGAAGCCAATGCAGGTCGCGCAGGAGGGGTGTAACATGGGAGTATCGGGAAGCTCCCTTCACTACCTGCGCGGCCGCATTCTGCACCAGCTGAAGCCTCCGAGTGGTACTCAAGGGCAGTCCTAGGTAGAGAGCGTTACAGTAGTCGAGTCGGGAAATAACGAGCGCCTGAGTGACTGTGCGCAGGGCATCTCGGTCCAGGAATGGGCGTAACTGGCGAACCAGCCGGATCTGGGCAAAGGCCCCCCTGGCCATGGCCCCCACCTGCTCCTCCAATTTGAGCCGTGAGTCCAGGAGGACCCCCAGGTTCCATGCCCTGTCCACGGGGGCAACACCTCCTCCCCCATGACCAAAGATGGAACATCCAAGTACTTATCTCTTTGTATAAGTATAAGTACTTATCTCTTTGAAATTATATTTCCTTCAATATGTGAAATGTGTTATTCATTCATTAATGTCTGTGGTCAGATCTGTCAAGGGTGGAACCAAGATAGATAGATAGATAGATATTTAAATTCAGAATGTGTGCGAAACAAGAATAGTTATAGAATGTGGAACACAAAAGCTTTGTGCTCCATGCAGTGCAGTGCTTTTGACGGAAAATGTGAAAAAAGCTAGAAACCTTGATTATTCAGGGGATAAAATATTAATGTATTAAATTTTGACACAAAATAAGAAACACTGAAATGATTCTGCCTGAAAATGCTTTTGTGAAGATTACTCCTTAGCAGTTTGAATTATGTTAGTATGTTTTAAGCCATGTTTAGGCTTAAATCTTTTTATTATTATTATTTCAAATTATCTGTGAGCATTAAGACAGGATATAAAATGTAACTATGAATTAAATACACACTAAAGTTGTAGTGTTTTTCCTCTGAATGTAAACACACAAACCCCCACAACTTGTAAAATCCACCTTTACCAAGGTTAATATTCCTATTTATTGATTTAAATTCTGTTAATATAATCGAATATACCCATCATTTCAAACAATTCCTTTCTTTTTGCCCTTTGTAGGATGGTAGATGTCAAAAACTACAATGTTTAAAAGAATTTTTTTGCTTGATACATGTATTCACAGCCTGACCATGAACAGGAATTTAGGATAGGGGGAAAATAGAGGAAAAAAGACAGGGCCACTTACAGAAAAATACCTATTAAATTTTTAACAAGCCATATAGATTAAAACAATATAAGACTGAGTTTTTCACAATAATTAACATAATACAGATATCCCCCAGTTTGTGAAATGTAATAATTTGAAACACTGGCAATAGAGAAATTTTTAAAAGACTGTATGGAGACATTCAGCGAAACAGTATCCATGTATTTGTAAGTGGGTATAAACAATTTAAAGCATCTAGCTCTTTGCTTCCTCTTCAAAATACCAAGTCAATAGCTAAATACAAATAAATGCTTACAATGCTTATGGAGTTCTGCAGCTAATTGTGACATTAAATTCTATCCACGAGTGGAGTTTTAATGTTCCTGCTGGCATTTTGTCAGCAGTTTTCCTGCTGCTTAAAAGATCAGTTTCTAATGGGATTAAGCTGGATAATCAAATCTCAGACTGGTATCTGAATAGGTTGGTTTGGATGCTTGGAGCTGTTGCTGCATAGGAATGAAACCTATTGGGGTCTAAAGGGGCACTGGGGTGGTATGGTGAAGGGGAAGTGCCATGTATTATTCTATGAATCCAGAAAACAGCACAATGTGGAGAACAGAGGAGCAGTATATTGGCCAGATAAGCAATGCTTCAAAACTAAAGATCACTTTAATCATCATTAATTATTATATTACTCCTTGTGAACATGAATAATTATTCCCCATGGACATAAAGCCCATGGAAGATTCTATATTAACTGAAATTATTGCTAAAAGTAGATAGTATCCCAAACTGGGAAATTTGTGATGATCTTGGGGGTTCCTGGGAATTATAGTATTCTAGTATCCATCAGTGTTAGCCAGTGGTGGTATTCAATTTTTTTTACTACCTGTTCTGGAGCCGTGGCTTGGTGGGCATGGTGTTGCTTGGTGTGCATGGCTTGGTGGGCATGGCAGGAGAAGGATAGTGCAGAATCTCCATTTCCACCCCACTCTAGTGAAAGGATACTGTAAAATCCCCATTCCCTCCCCACCCCACTAACCTGCTTTCCAGCTCTGTTCTCCTGTGCAGGGCAACAAAAGAAGACCCAGCTGATCAGCTGGGACTCTGATCAGCTGGGACTTGGGAGGCAGCGAATAGATGGGGGTGGGGCCAGTCAGAGGTGGTATTTACCGGTTCTCTGAACTACTCAAAATTTCTGCTACTGGTTCTCCAGAACCTGACAGAACTGACTGAATACCACCTCTGGTATTAGCCCTGCTGGAGCAGATGTGAGTTCTGGTTTCATGCAGTTGGGCTAGAAACCAAAAGACTGTGGTTTTAGGCCTCCCTTAAGCATGAAAGTTGTCTGGGTGACTTTGGGCCAGTCATTCTTCTCATAGGGTTCTTTTGAGGCCAATATATTAGTTGTGCTCACCAACTTGATTTATACATATAACAAAAAGATGGGATTAAAAAATGACCTCCTGGGAGTATATCTGAATGTATTGAAATCTGGGTGATAGATTTCTATAATTCATTAATAAAACTTCTTGTTATCCTTGTCAACTCAATCTTCAGCTTTCAGAGCTCTTTCCCCTCCCCTCATGCTGCATTCATCTTCTGCGGCAGAATGATAGGTGTGGCTAAAATTTGTCAGCAGTTGCAATTTAAGATGTAATTGAACTTGACAGAAATGATGGTGGCATGCATACCTCTTCACACCTGTTTTAAAAACTTCTTGCATACCATGGTCTGTGAATTGATGGATGTACATGTAAGTTTAATTTTGCCCTCCACGGTTCAAGTGATATCTGAATGCTACTTTTCTCTGAAGTTCAAAAAGAAATCTGAGGTGTGTTCAATGGTTAACTGCTACTATCTAGAAGGTTCTAGATTGCATTCAGTTAGATCCACCTGTGTAACCTGGTGATAGAGATACTTATTTCTTCAGTAAAAAATAAATCCTCTCCCTCTAATCCACAGAAATCCAAATTTCCTACACATACTGAAAACTGAAAGATTTTAGTTTTGGAATGCTATGTATGATACAGGTTGCTCTGCAAGGATAGGAAAAAAAATCTCCCATGTTTTCTATAAAAGTGGATTGGCAAGTTCTCCAAAACAGACTTTGGTGTGTTATGGACTGAATGCATCCCTATCCTGAAACCTGTCTGGTTCAGAGGTGATATTCAGCAGGTTCTGATCAGTTCTGGAGAACTGGTAGCAGAAATTTGGTGGCTCAGGCTGTTAATTGCCTGTACTTAAGTTCCAGCTGCCTACAACTGCTGTAGGCTCGAATCCCACCAGGCTCAAGGTTGACTCAGCCTTCCATCCTCTCAGGGTAGGTAAATTGAGGACCCAAGATTGTTGGGGGCAATTAGCTGACTTTGTAAAAAATGCCGCTTAGTAATAAGCAGGCATATACAGTGGAATGAAGGCTATTGCTGAGCACACTGGGTTGTATCCCAAAAATTGTAAGCCGCCCTGAGTCTCCGGAGAAGGGCGGCATATAAATGTAATAAAAAAAAATTTTTTTTTGAGTTTGGAGAACCGGCAAATACCACCTCTGACTGGAGATTTTACAGTATCCTTCCCCTGCCACGCCCACCAAGCCACACCCACAGAAGTAAAAAGATTTGAATCCCACCACTGGTCTGGTTCTTTTGTAAATAAAGCCTCTCCATGACTTGTGACTGCTGCTGGTTTCCCTGTTGACTTCTCTTGTTGGAAGCCCACTGTGAAGGTGTGATGACCTGGAGTGTAACACAAATGTAGCAAAATCCAAAATGTAAATAAATGTCCTTTAATGCCTCCAACTTGGCCACACTGTTCAATAATTCTCAGCTGGAGATAAAACTTATTAAAAAATAGTCTTCAAAAGTAAGCAATACAGTCCGAACTTAATGAGCAGATAGAGGTGAAATAAAAAACCAAAACAAACTACAATGAAGGAAATTCCACAATGGACCGGGATAAGTAATTACCAACTTCAGGGAGATAACAAGGCACAGTCTGTTGGAAGGACGCCAACCAAGATAACTTCAACCCAAAATAAAACACGCTTTGCTTCTGGCAACACTGTGTTTTAAATGTCTCTCTTATATACTATTCTCCCCAGCTGCAACCAATGAGGGGGATCATGGTCACTTCCTCTCTCGTAAGCCAAGTTGTTTCCTTCTCCATTCCTCCCTGCGTGTGGATGGGACTGGTTCTTCCTCTGACTGCCCAGCCAGCCTCTGCCTTTCCCCAACCTCCTCTACAACCTCTGGAGCCACACCTCCACTCCCTGTCGGGTGTTCCTCCTCTCCCTCAGAGCCCGACCCTAACAAGGACATAACAGAAGGTAATGAATGTAAATATGCACTGGTTGCTAAGTCCCCAAATCACAATCACATGACCACTGAGACACAGTGCAATTGCCACAACTTCAAGGCCTGATTGTAAGTCTCCTTTTCCAGCACTGCCTTAATTTCAAAACACTCACTGAACGAATGGTCAGTAAGCAAGGACTACATGTACCAGCATTTGTTTGTGAAACAACTGATTGTAACAATAATAATAACACACATTTTTGAAAGAATAAAAAAGAGAAGTTACTTTAAAAAAAACAGAAGAAGCTTTCATTAAATACATTTATATTAAATAAAAAGATCGCATCAGAGAAATTTATGTAACAAAGAAAAATATTGGAGGGTTTAAGAATGTTTCTTGGGGAACAGCTACGTAATTTAGGAGAAATAACATTCCAAAATTCATACCTTAAGGAAAGTTGTAAGTGAATATTGATGTCGACTTTAAAAAACATATGCGATTAAACATTCAGTAAGAAAGAAATCTCAACGTATTTTCTTTTGCTCTACTTCCATGGATGGTAAAATGGCTTAGATTTATACTGATCAGCACATGATAGAAAAGTGGACAAAAATGATTCAACTTCTGAAGGATATACATCCATCTCAAGGATAGGTAACAGCTATCTCTTTTTCATCTTTCCTGTTATCTGATGTTCTTTTGGTGTTGTTTTGGAAAGATCCTAAAGAAAAGGGAATTGATGTTTTATAGACTTTTGACTGAAGATAGAATAATTAACTGAGGGGATTTCATGCTGCAAGCTCAAAATTTTGCAGACTTTCGCAGCACGCCCTTAGTTTGCTTTGCCTTTGTTCCCAGCACAGTTGATTCTCCTTTCTTTTCTACCTCCAACAGCTGGTTGTTAAATAGACCAAATGGTTTCTGTTTTGAAGAGGTGTGAATGCAGAACAGTGAGAATCATTTTAGATCTTGTAGAAAACTTAGAAATAAATAGATAAAATAAAATCTGGACTGTCTTCTAGTCCCGTATGGTTGCTTTTAATTTTGAACAGAGGTATGATTTGCTTTTTGACAATTCCAATGGGAAATATAATCCTGCCTTCCCCCACTCTCCACAACCCCTTAAGCTTGCTAAGCAAAGCCACTGGCCCAAATGTCATCGCAGTTATACTTTTTTCAATCTAAAATAACTCCCATTTTGTTAGTATTAGATCTCCATCCCTGTACAAGGACAAGCATATGTGCATTCCATCCAAGTTATTAAATGGTTATGGCCCCATCTCTGAATTTGCTTTACTAAACAGGCATGTGGATTATCTGAGACAAAAATAAATTCCTTTTTCTTTTATGAATTAATATTGATAAGTGCAGGGATGTAGGAAATATTTCATCACTTGCTGTCCCTTTTTGCCTTTCTTAGATGGTACAAACCAATCTAAGCCACGATTTTTTCATGGTTGCTGGATTTGATGACCTGGAATAGCAAAGCAGATATTTTTCAGTCATCCCTCCTGTTTCTAAAGAGACTTATGCTAGTTTTCATTAAGTTGTTTTTACCCAGAAACTTCAGGGTTGAAGGAGTTCTGGAAGGCTCTGGGTTACACATGGTTCACTGGCTAACTTTGAATTAATCAACCTGATTTATCAGAAATGGTAACAATCTTCAACATAAAACTCCAGATATTGCATTTTACATCTTACAGAATATAGAGAATATAAATTAAAAGGGTGTTCAAATCTCAAATTGAAGATTGAACTGATATGGAAAAAAGAACATCGTTTTCCTCAGAGGCTTTTTTAAAATTGTAAACTTTTTGGAAACTTGAGGAAAAATTAAAGGAATTCAGTGAATAATAAGGACAGAACTCATATTTATCTGAGTCTTGAAGCATTTCATTAGAATCAATTTCAAAATATGCTTAGCCCAATTCTAGACCATTGATTTATAACATTTGCACTGTGTTATTCTACTTGTGTAGACTGGACTTCAGTTTATCTTTTCATTTACCTTTACATTTACCCAAGTTCTTTTTCTAATAAGCCTAAAAAACCTCTCAAAACCTACAACTATTTAACACTTACTTTATGCTTCTAATTCAATGATAATTTGCTATCATTGATTGGCGGGAGAATCATATATAGTTCTCGTAGAAGTTATGCTTGGAATGTGGTTTCTGCCAAAGATTTGCAATGTTCAAACTGATTATAGCTCTGTTCCAAAATCTTTCTTTGCATGTAGGAGTTAAGTGCATCCTTCTTTTCTTAAACATGTAATACATCTCATAATCCTCTAAGGAAAGACAGAGCATAATAATCTGAATAGCAACTCCATGAATTATATAGAGGCCACATTCCTTTTGGTTCATGTTTGAGATGCATCCCCTGTTCTCTGTCTTGGTTAATGGCTGAACTGGAGTGTAATGAAGCTTTCATGAAGGATCATTCTGTTTCATTATTCTTATCTAAAAAATAAAAATTATATAATTATATAAATTAGCTTCCTGAAGCATGGTTACCCAGCTAAAGGATAGAAAAGTGCTTATGCTTAATATCAAGTTTTTTTTCAGTTAAAAACAATCTGTATCAGTTTAACCAAATGTTTTGGTCATGATCTAATCAATTTTAAGTAATATATTGATTAATATAAATAATATGATTTCAACATTTTAAAAATTAATGTTAAAAAAAGAAAAATGTTGAAATGATTTCAGTATGAAATACATCTGAGTTTCAACTCCGTCATGTCTCTCATACTTGAAAAAAAGGCACCAAAGTCCTTTTTTCTAGGCAAATCAAGATAAAATAATTAAACTAGAATTATGTCTTAAGTAGGAAAACTGCTTCTGAAACTGAGCAGGAACACGCTAGGCTCTTATAAAAAAATGTTCCCAATGACTTAAATTGACTTAAGTCTTACATAACTAAACTAGGAATACCATTCAATAAGAATTTGATCCATGCTACTGTCTTAATTTTGATTTAATTATGAACTTTTGGGAACTTATGACTTTTTGATAACTGAATCACCAGGTCTTTCATGAATTAAGATCTTTCCAAGAACACCTGAGATGTCACAGTCTTTCAAGAATGGAAATGGAGGAGTGTTGAGGCTTATAATAAAAAAAGTGGAAACTTATGACAGCACCAGTTCTTATTAAGTACTAAGTAATGAAAGACTGGCTTCGGTGAAGATAATAGAGTAAACAGACTAATTCTCTGGCATATTGCTTGTTATGCAGTGTAGACACAGGGGTCTCTAACTTTGGCAACTTTAAGACTTGTGGACTTCAACTTCCAGAATTCCTCAGTCAGCAAAGCTGGCCAAGGAATTCTGGGAGTTGAAGTCCACAAGTCTTAAAGTTGCCAAAGTTGGAGACCCCTGATCTAGAGTAATAGCTTTATGCCTGGTCACAGTTCTACATATTTATCTATTTTGGTTTTGGTTCTTCATCAAGCCTCAAAACAGGTCTAAAAATTATATTTCACTCAGCAAAATGTGAACTGGAGCATGCTTGAGCATACAACTACATCTATCAGGAGCATCTTAGAACCAGTGTGGTTTAATTCATAAAATGTTGCACTAATAATGGGGAAATCCAACTTCAAATCAACTTTCACTCATGGAAATTTATTGGTGATTTTGGATTACACGTAGGCTTCAATTTATGATCACAACTGAGCCTGAAATTTCTGTTGCTAAGTGAGACAGTTGCTAAGTGAATTTTGCCTTATTTTATGACCTTTCATGCCACAGTTAAGTAAATCACTGCAGTTGTTATGATAGCAACATGGTTGTTAAGTGAATCTGTCTTCCCCATTGACTTTGCTTGTCAGAAGGTTACAAAAGGGGATCCCATGGCTCTGGGACACTGCAACCATCATAAATTTGAGTCAGTTGCCAAGAATTTTGAATTTTGATTATGGTAACCACGGGGAAGCTGCAATGGCCATAAGTGTGAAAAATGGTCATCAATCAATTTTTTCAGTGGTGGTGTAACTTTGAATGGTCACTGTTCTAAACTGAGGACTACCTGTAGTCATTTTCTTTTATCTGGATAGTTGTGCAGTTCTAGCTTGCACAATAAACATTCTGCTGCAGATGTTTATTCTAGGGTCAAGTAGAAGAGTTCTCCAGGGTTATTTTCTTGCACTACTCGTTCAGTTTGGCAAAAAAGAAGTTGATTGTTAAAATTGTTCAAGGTGGAAGAGAATTTAAGGGAAATGTCTTGAATGGAGGGTGATAGTCTGCATTTTAGCTACAAGACGGCTTGAAAGTATCTGACTGCCTTGTCTTCCACTCCACAGTCATCTCCCTAGTGATGTATGGCCATTAGCAGCTTGCAGTTCCCCTTACATAGTTAAAAGCCAAGGGAGAAATTCGTGGGAAATTCTCCTTAGGCTTATTCTGTTTGGAAAAGATGGATAATCAGGAAGACTTCAAATATATTTGAAGATATACAACAGAAAGCCGCAATACTAGTAATTGCAGGCTCAGTCACCTCCATGAATAAATTAATTTCAAACACCCCACCAAGAAAAACTCTAAATAAGTTTTCAGTTGCTCTCACTGTTCACAGCATTGATCATTTATGCTCAGCTTGAGTCTATGGATCTTATGGAAGAGAAGGACAAGGGGAGACATGATAGCAGTGTTCCAATATTTGAAGGGATGCCACAGACAGGAAGGGGTCAAGGTATTTTCCAAGGCACCCATCCAAAGCTAGACAAGGAATAATGGATGGAAACTGATCAAGGGCAGATTCAGAAATAAGGAGAAATTTTCTGACAGTGAAAGCAATCAACCAATGGAACAGCCTGCCTTTGGAAGTTGTGGAAGCTTCATCACTGGAGGCTTTCAAGAAGAGATTGGACTGCCATTTGTCAGAAATGGTGTAGGAGGGGCAGGGGGTTGGGCTAGATGGTTGGACTAGATGACATCCATGGTCCCTTCCAACTCTGTTAATCTGTATGTTCCTTTGTCATGGATTCTCGCTATTGTCTCACTATTTAGACATATTTTCCCTTTAACTCTGAACTAAAAATCGATGCTCTCCTTGGTCTGCCTCTAAACTTTTATTCTCCTCCTCCTCCAATATCCTCCCCTCATGAAAAATCCTGAAAAGAATTCCACTCAAAATATTTCCATAGAAAAAGGGGTGCTAATTCCCCCCTGCTAAAGTCTTCAACACTACTTTTCAGAATTCTCTTCAATTTCCAGGATAGAAATTTGAAGATATATATTTTTTTAAAATTACATTTATATGCCGCCCTTCTCCAGAGACTCAGGGTGGCTTACAATTTTTGGGATGCAACCCAGTGTGCTCAGCAATAGCCTTCATTCCATTGTATATGCCTGCTTATTACTAAGCGGCATTTTTACAAGGTCAGCTAATTGCCCCCAACAATCTTGGGTCCTCAGTTTACCTACCCCGAGAGGATGGAAGGCTGAGTCAACCTTGAGCCTGGTGGGATTCGAGCCTACAGCAGTTGTAGGCAGCTGGAACTTAAGTGCAGGCAATTAACAGCCTGAGCCACCAAGGCTAATTGAAGGGTTCTTGATGCTCTCTGAGCTTGGTTATTTTCTTGCAGACATTTCATTACCCAAACATTATGCTAGTACAGAATAGGGTTTACTCTCACTTTATATTGAAGTAGTTTGCCTTGTTGGTGTTGGTGGTCAAGAAGTAAACAATAACCCCAATCAAGGAACTGCCAAACAAGCTAATAGTAAGCAGCTCAACCAAGACCATCCCACCAACAGAAACCGGGCACTAGATTAGTGGGTTGTTCAGTTTGTGAGAGCAAACCCATTCCTAACTAGCATTGATGTTGCCTGTAACAAACAACATTGATGTTGTCTGTAACAAAGCAACCAAGTTCAAAGAATGCCAAGGACACTTAATCTCAAGCCTGAGCTGCAAATATTTTCCTTGAAAGGTATAATTGATTGCAGAAGGAGAAGAAATCAAGATAGACTTCTTCCTCAGTCAGTCAGCAGAAGACTGCTGGTATCTAATACATTAGCTTTCTGCAGCTTTTAGTATCATTTCTTTAGATCTCCAGGCACCTATCTCATATTCATATGAACAAACCAATTCTTTTATTCAAAAGAATCAGTCTCTTTTTTTCTACCATTGTTCACTGATATTCTTGACAGGAACATCTTGATCAGTGCATATATTTGCCTCCCTTGTCTTTTTATTAGAATGAACACATTTCCTTCAGAAATAAAAGCTTCACTTCTTGCTAGCTATACAAATGCACACATATCTAAGTGTACTTAGGATGTAGAATTTTATATTTCCTTTAATTAGAACATTGATCTTCTAGTGTCCTTTCATCTTTTTTTCTTAAGAAAGCCCATTTTTCTTACAATTTTTTTTTATCTTGATCATGAAAGAAAGAGAAGAATGGACATGGGCACTCTTAAGATAAAATGAGGATCTTTTGGAGAGCATATATATGTTGCAATTCAAAAGCAAATGAAAATATAAAGAAAGGAACACATAAAAATACAGCCCATGATCAGGCCTAAAGTTCAAGAGGATATACTTAGAGTACCTGTATATTGTGTTTTGGAGGAGTCATAAGCAAATATCTAGTTATTTTCAGAAATAAAAGATTTGAGAGGAAAACAAGATTGAAATTCATTTTGTACAAAGCAACTCAGATTTTCATTATTTACTCCCTGGTCTTGGTTTTCCTTGATCTAAGAATGTTTTCAATTCATTTCTTTGTTTTTACTTACCCTGACCTATGTATTTCAATTGTAAATTATAAACCATTTGGTTAAGGATAAAATCCATTAAACAATGAAACTTTTTAGACCTTGCATAGAAAGATATTTTTTGAACTTTGCTTCAAATATGAAATTGTCGTTCCAAGCTTGAAATGCGTCAAACTCCATAGCCTGAAATATTTCTAGAAAGTTAAATTCAATTTTGAACCACTTTCTATGCCCTAAACAAAGTCTATTTCACAGTTACTTGTATGAAAAAGTGACATAGCATATTACAGTAACCATTTTATCATTGAGTTTTTAAAATTTTACTCACAAATAAAGATTTTCAACTTTATATAAGGAAAAGCAAAATCTTCAATGAGTCACTTCCCAAACTTTTGGCATTTTATTTGATGTACTTTGCTTGTTTTTTTAATGGATCTTTTTGTTTCCTCTTTCCAGCCTGTGGCCTCTGATTATCTGTTTTATTTGCTGTTTAGACTGTTTAAACACAGCTTTATTTTTTCATTTTGCTTATGCCAATTTATAATTATTCAAAAACATTTAAAATAGAATCATATCAATCCATAATTTCTATTTCTGCTTCCTTTTTTGTTTATGTGTTTATCTTACACCGAATAGATATGTATGACTTTATTTCTAGAATTATTTCTATACTATTTTATAATATTGGTGGTTATTAAATTAAATACTATATTGTATCTAAAGGCTTCATATAACTACCCAACTCATAAAAATATCATTCCAGGTGGCATATAGCAATAAAAATATAATAAGTCCCACAGAAGCTACCCCAAATCAGAACGAGAAAACATACAATTGAGGGGCAGCAAAATATATTTTATCTCACAGGATGAACTCATTTTGCCCTCAGCACCCAAGGAAATATCCAGATCTCCAAAACGCATATATTATATTAAACAATATATTATTAAGAATATTTAGATGGATAAGGGAAATATTGGATTGGTTAGAGACTAAAAATGTCATGGTATTGATCATAGCTACCATAAATGTACTCCTAGACTTACCAACAGTCTAGGAGTACAGTTATGTACAGTTCTGCTTGATCCTGCCAAGCTCCTGTTCTCCCCTTTTTAATATTTATTTTCAAAATGAATTTGTATGTTCCCCTTGAGAACTGAGTTTCTAGTGTAGCTAAGTTTATTTTTTTAATAGAGAGACTTACTTGTTTTAATATGTGAATGTCTTTGGGGTCATATATAGTTCCCAGACATATCCTTAGAAAATAAAAATAGCAGATGGATCTAGCTCACTGTCCAGAAAAAAAGAGAGAAAGATAATCTGAGAATGTAGAGAACATCTTAGAAAAGAAATGGTGATAGGAGGTAGACTGAAATTACTGAAGATACATCTCCTCCTCCTTTTTCCTCTTTTATACATGATGCATTTTTTTGCCTGGACTTTGTGTTTTTATATATAATGTGTGTGTGTGTGTATGTATATATAATACACACAGACACACACATTTGTATTTGTAAGGTGTTCAATTTCCCAGAATATTTTTTTGGGGGAGTATGTCTATATGCCTTGTGATAAATGATACTCATTTTTTAAATCTATGTTATAAACTGTTGGATTTCACCACTTTATTTCTTTGAAGATGGTGCTGAAGCCAAAAATGGTGGGTTCAAAATAAGGAGATTTTTGACCCTACATGTGTCATGTATTTTCTTATCTTCTGGGAAAGGATCTTTTGCAATTGGGTGCACTTAACATGACAATCATTTGGTTGAACAGGCAGTCATTTACCACATACTATTCAAGTTCTGAATGTGCCCATTGGTCTGAAAAGGTTGGAGTCTTGTTTGTATAATAAATAGAGGTAAAGTCTCCCTTGAATCATGGGAGCAGCATGTCTTCTGGTTACCACATGGATATAAACCCAGGAAGTGGTTTGCCATTCTTGACTTCTAGGATTTATTTTGCCAACTTTCTGACTTAGTTTATAATCCTGGAATTTTCTGATGCTCTCCCACCCAAGTACTAACTAAATCTATCTATCTTTGTTTTAGCTTGTTCGAAAGAAACCAAGTTTACTAGTAGCTAATATATAAATACTAGCATAAATTAAGTCCCTACATATTTTCCAGTCAATATTAATGCTAATGTAATGCTAATCACAAACACATATACATAGCGCATGAACACACATACACACACACAAACACTCCAAATATTACTTGATGAAATATGTAATAAACAGGTATATTAGAAAGTTGCATAAGTACATATAAATATGAATGACTGATTCCCATGTAGTCCTCACAAAGCTCATAGGCCAGTATAGATACTAATAGTATCAATCAAGTTATTGACCTACATGTAGATAACACAAAGAGATTGCAATGACCGCATGAATGTACTTCATTTTGCAGCTTTCTTTCTCCGTCTGTATGCAAGAATGTACACACTGGAAATAACCTGAAATACATGAAGGATTGTATGTACATAGCCTCTGTTGTCAAGGAAACAGCTTTCATTCTATATATTCTGAATGGCAGTTGAGTGTCAATCAAGGCATCTCACACTGTGATCTTGGTGGAAAAAATTATTAAAGCTGAAGAAAGAGAAAATACTTTTAATAATTATGTGGAGGTCAAGCAAAGCTTTTGCCAGAAGGAAAGAAACAGTGGATATAAGCAAGATATCTACATAGAGAAAGAATTGTATTCAGTACATTAGGCCAAACATTTCAAAGACTTGTTTATATCAAATATAAAAACTTACAATTAAATAGTTCACCACAATACCTTTTAGTACACCACAAAAGCTACACTACAAAGCTATCTGTACAAAGTCCTTGGACAGAGGTGAAGTCAATTCAAGGATGCACCTGGCCAAATAAGAAACCATCTTGGAGTCATGCTTTTCATACCTATCCCATCTTACATCATTTCAACACTTATTTATTTTGAGGGACAATGGATACATTGAAGGTACTATCTGCAAGTAAAAAAAATGTTTATTTTGAAAAGAAACATGCAAATAAAGGGAAATAAAAAGTGAGCATTCACCATCTTAAAAAAACAAAAAAGAAAATAATGTAATGTTTTAATATCTTATTAATAGATATTTCTAGAATTTTGTTTATGCATTTCAAATTTTATTCCTTAAGAAAGTAATGATGATGTGCAAAGTCTGAATCACTCCTTCTTAATCACTTTTGAAGAATGCAAGGCACAATCAATAGTATTGGGACATAAAATAACATAAATGAAAAAGAAAAAATATCAAGCATTTGAAATAATTCAAGAATATGTATGGGTATATTTAAAGGGTAGAAATTTATTTCTTCCTGTAAACAATGACTGTAATGAGACTATATCAGAGGTGGTATTCAGCTGGTTCTGACCAGTTCTGGAGAACTGGTAGCAGAAATTTTAACTAGTTCAGAGAACCAGCAAATACCACCTCTGACTGGAGATTTTACAGTATTCTTACCCTGGTAGTAAAATTTTTTGAATCCCACCACTGGACTATATGCCCAGGTTCACATGAGACACAATCCTGTGAATTTATTTTCTTTATCCATGTTACTATGTCATCTCTCTTATCACACTTACTTTAAGGACCAATTTGCATATTCAGAAAGAATTTATTTTTATTAATTAATTAATTTTTTATGAATCCCCTCTACAAGGTGTTTCATATGACTCACTTCTAGGGACTGCACTAATAAGAAACACAGATGAAGAATCATCTGCTTAAGATTGTGATCCTATACTCCTCAACATCAGACCAAACCCCATTGGGTCAATGAAGCTTGCTCCTAGGTAGCAAATATACAGTTGTCTTAATGATTATTTCATCCTGAAACCCTACATGTAAAAGTGACATTTCCTTCAATGATTGACCTAATTATTTAAGATAATTATCTTCCTCTGTTAAGCCATCTGGTTTAGATATATAACTATGGGTTTTCTGCATGATTGTTAGTGTAGAGGATGAACAAAACTCTCCATAATGCCAGCACTCTAATAAAAGAAATAATGATTTAAAATAGATTTTCAAATATGAAATCTCCCATCCTAATTGTCAAGTGGCATTCAGGTCACAGCCCAGCACAAGGGAATGTGAGGTTCTCAATATTGGTTCACACTAGGATAGAAGCAGTACCTTATCATTCCTCCAATACCATTCAGCTAACTGGAATCAATGGAGTCAATGTTAGACCTCCAACCTGACTCCCATTTTTCCAGTTCTCCTTTGGGTTCACTTTCACCATTGGCAAGCCACAGATCAATGTATTTCTGTTCCATTTTGGATCAATTGAACCTTTCTAATTGAACATTTTCAAAGTTACTTCCACATATAGTACAGTGATGATGGCTATTTTTGACTAGTGAAGACTGTAATTCCGATATTCATCCTCAAGAGAAACATTATACTCCATGCTAATTGTACATCCAAGAGTGCCCCCACATTGCCAATTTAGACCTTTATCTTCTTCTTCCTGTGCCATATCCGTCATCATGTTGGCAATCCTATTTTTATCAACAGCCGCATGAAAGAGTGCTGCTGAGTTTTGTCCAAACCGGTCCCTTAGATTTTGAAGCCATGATGTTCTTCTTCTGCCTGGACCTTATTTGCGTTCAATCTTCCCCTGGAAGATTAAGTGAAGTGTGACATATTTTTCTGGGTGTTGCATCACATGTATTAATTCTAACTGTTGCTTAAAGCTTCATGGTAAGTGTATATTTCTCCAGAATACACTGAATAGACTACTTTTTCCAGATCTTAATTCAAGACAACTACCTCCTGTGTATGTAATAAAAAGGGCTACTGATGTCATCTCAGCCCAGATCTATGGATAGCTTTGCTCAATAGTTTTAAGTTGATTTTAAATAAAATTCACAAGCAAGTTCTGAAGAAACTTCTTGGATGAGAAGCAAAACATCTTCAAGGAAAAACAAAGTCCAGTTCCCTCTTGAAAAAGCACCTTTGCGACAATCATGACCTGGATGGCTGAGAATCTCCAAAGACATTCACCCTGTAAAATAATATTTTGCCTCTTTTATACTATAAAACTGTTATTCTACCTTCATCTGCATGTTTAGAGTACTATCAATAAATTAGTTTGCATAGACAATAGTAAATTTTGTTTATGGTACTGGTGAAAGAAGTAATTCAAAAAACATTATAAAGTGAGTAGCTGCTTTTTTAATAGTGCATTTCTTCATAATAATGTACTATAAATAAGCTGTACTGAAAAATCATTGCTCTTTGAAAAAAGCAAGTACTTAAGAGCACTTCCACTTCCTCAGCTTCTGAAAAGAAATCCCTCTGGCTATTAATATTTATATAGCTGTGATCGTGCACAACGTATCTCCCTCTATAAAATAATTGTAAAATCCGGAGCTTCAATGTTTGTTCTTCTACTTGGGTCAAAAAGAAACTTTTAGATCTGTCTCAGAGGATTTCTTGCTATTACAAATGTGAAATCAGAATATTTAAAAAAAGAGGAGAGAAAGAAAGATGCAAATTTAATAGAAAGGGTGGAGGGAGAAAGAAACTAATAAGAGTGAATTCTCAGTTTGATGGCTCCAGTGAATGGAACAGATTATGTTGAAGTCAAAATGGAGCTTTAACATGTTTAAATCCAGAAGGTCTAAAGTAATCTAATATTTTCCAATCCAATTTTTAAAATGCAGCCTCGACATCAGGTTAAGGAAGGCCTTGCTCTTTTGCTATTTCTTTAAAAAAAATATTTTAAGCATATTCAGCATCTGTGTAATGCATCGTCTTCAACTTTTTTAAAAGGCATTTTTAGACAAAATGAAACAAAGTTGATAAAATTGCCAGAAGATTGTAAAGGTCTGTCCTTAGAAATTCAATCTGTGTTTACAAAAGTATCTCCTAGAAGTTTGCAAGTTAAAAAAAATGGAATTTTAACAGAGGGACAGGCATCACTATCTTCTCCCATAATTATATCTGAATACGAAGAATAATTCATAGCAAGCACAACCTGTTTGGTCAATTATGAAAGGGCTTGGTGCTATAGTGCAGCAACATCTAGAGAGCTAAATGTTTCCTGTTGTTAAAGAAGGGATGACCTAGAGTGAAATACCCCATTGGAGATCCCCTCTTATGATATTGTTTCCCTTTTAACTGAACTAGAAATATTGGCAGGAAAATCACTAACTAATGAGCTGTGGAACTAATGGAAAGGATGAGTAGGATTCTTGTTTTAATTTGCTACATTTTCCAATGCAGTATTATTGTGGGACCTGGTGGAAAAATTACAATGGATTTTATGGGAAGTCCTGATGTAGATATGAGTTTTAGGTAGACACTATTCACCATTGTGGTATGTTAGCTCAGATGCCAATCCCAGTTGTAGTTTTTTGTTCTGCTGCCTGCTGGTAAAGATCATTCTTTCAAAATTTAAAATGTTTGCTCACTTAAGAGTGTATGTGATAAAATAACTCATTTACAATGTTTTATCAGAAATTCATATTATATTCCAGCAGCTGCCAATTGCACAGAGGTGGCATGGTGTCATTGCTAGCTTGTTACAGATAGGTCCAAATGGCTTTCTGAAATCATCCAGCAAATTGGTGGATGATCGCTCTTATTCTCCAAAAATTCTCAAAAGTAGAAATTAGAGGTTATAGTAATATTGCCACTGTCCTTTCTTTTTCCTTTTCTCTTTACTTTTCTTTCCCCTTTCCCCTTTCGAATTGAAGAGAAGTGGTAGAACAGAAGCTAGGGAACTGAAGAATGCTGGAAGAAGGATGGTATTAGGAAAGACAGGTTTACACTCCCTATTTGCTATGGAACTAATGTGTGCACCAGAGTACTTTGCCAATGATAAATTCACACACACCACCTCCACAATTTCTCTCGAAAGGACTTTCAAAAGCAAATTTATTTGATCAAACGAAATGAAGACTGACAGAAATGCAGCAGAATTTCTCTGTCCAACATGGTACCTGCGTGCTTCATAACAATATCAAACCTATTTGCACTTTACATCCCTGTGAACCTGAGACAAGATCTATTTGCGGACAGATGTATTGGCAGCTCTGGTCTGAATTCCTTTTGGCAAGGAAACTTAGACCTGAAGAATAAGAATGGTAGAAAAGGAAGACACTGGGGGTGGGATTCTACCGGTTTAGACCGGTTTGGGCAAACTGGTAGTTCTGGTGAGTATTTGGCTCCACCCACCTACCCCTTCTCTTTCCTGTGTTTTATTTTGTTGTTTTAGAGCACAGCTGATTCGCACAGCAGAGCGATTTGCCATGCCTCAGCTGTTTTATTCACAGGGGCTGCAGTAGAAGGTAAGTATTAGAGCTGAAAATTGGCTTTTTAAAACGCGAAGTGCATGCTCACCGAACTGTTGTTACACTGGTTGAATCACACCACTGGTAGACACTATTTAACAAGGTATTCCTAGAAGAAATAAATAAGAATAAAACTGAGGGATTATTTCCAAAGAATAGACATTGGAGCTGTCCCAGTAATTATGGATAGCTGGAGTTGGAACAGTCTTTTAGCTTCAGGTGAATATAAATTGAATTATCTTTAACTGGTCCAACATAATATTATCCTTCTCTATAAGAAGAGCAGAGACAAATAAAGTCTCTCTCTGCATAGATAGACAAACAGACCAAGGATGGAAGAACAGACTATGAAATAACAAGTTGTTCTAGAAACATAGGAGCAAGATTTTTCTTTGTGTTCCCAAGAAAGTTATATTCAGAGTATTATGGTTTCTATACTGGTAGCTATATTTACTCATCATAAACAGTAGCCTCAGGTACATTCATATTATAGACTAAATTATAATCTGGTATGAATACAAGCTTATTTGTATTCTATTCAATTAATTCTATTCATCTAATCATTACAAAGCAAATGCATTGTGATATTTTCTAATTCTTTTTTTAAACCATTCAAGTTGGCAACTACTGAACCTTATGGTAGCAAACCCCATTGATTGGACATGTAAAATGTGAAGAAATGTTTCCATTTATCACTGTTAGAGTTCTCATTTAGCTCCTTTAGATCATCTCAGCTTCTCTTTTATAAAAGAGATACGAATGAAATCCTTACCTTAAAAGCCTTATCTGCTTTTCCTAACCATGTGCTTTCTTATATAGCTCTATCACATGAGCCCCAACTTAACTCTTTTCTAAGCTAAAATGCCTCAGATGTAAACTTTGTTTATAAGACAAGACAATGGATCAATGTCTTGATCATTTTGTTGCTCTCTTCTCCATTCTACAGAGGAATTATTGAGTCTGCACTTCTATAACTGTCTGGTTTGGTTCTGCAACCCAACAAGTGTGACACAGACTCCAGAGAGTAATTAGGACTGCTCTAAAAACAATTACTACAACTTACCTTCAATTGAGGACCTGTATACTGCATGAGTCGAAAAGAGGGCTGTGAAAATATTTACAGACTCCTCACATCCCGGACATAAAGTGTTTCAACTCTTACCCTCAAAATGACACTGTAGAGCACTGCACATCAGAACAACTAGACACAAGGACAGTTTTTTCCCTGACTGCCATCACTCTGCTAAACAAATAATTCCCTCAACACTGTCCAACTATTTACAAAGTCTGCATTACTATTACTATTGATCTTCTCATCACTCCTTATCACCCCTCCCCTCCCACTTGTGACTGTATGACTGTAACTTTGCCACTTGTATCCTTACAATTTGTATTGACTGTTTCCTAGTATGATTCGATTGCTTAGTGTACCCTCTGATATTATTAAGTGTTGTACCTGATGATTATTGACTTTTGACGAATGTGTCTTTTCTTTTATGTGCACTGAAAGCATTTGCACCAAGACAAGTTCCTTGTGTGTCCAATCACACTTGGCCAATAAAGAATTCTACGCTATTCTATTCTTTTGTTCCAGCTCTACAGTATCTATGTTGAGGTTCAACAATAGAAAGATATATTCCACTGATGTGTGACCACACCATGAATATTTGTAATGTCATTAAGATATTTGCAGCTTTACTTTTATTCCTTTTGCAATAATCTTCAGTATGGGATTTTTTTTCTTTTCTTTTTTTTCACAGCAGCCACACATTGGATTGATGTTTTCATCAGGCTATCCAGCACAATTACTTTCCAGGTCAGTCACCATAACTTCATACCCCATCAAAATATATATCATGAGTTTTTTTTCTTTTTAAGCTCAATATTAATTTTACATGAGAATCTTTGTCAAAAATCATGAAAGTCCAAATAAATAATGCTTAATGGATGACACAAACTATATGAATAGTACCAATATTTATAAAGAAATATAAAAGGTTAGGGAGACAGGATTTGCATTTGTAAAAGCCATATTGATTTTGTTGCAGTTAAAACTGTTCATGTATAAACTTAAGGATATATTTCTTAATAACATTTCCCCATCAATTCATGAAAAATTATTGGTTGATAACTTTAAGGAGCCTATTTGTATTCCTTTGTAAAAATCATTTTATTGTTTTTACTTTTTATTCCTATGATCTTAAGAACATCAAATGAACTTTAGCTAGACCAGCAAATTCATGCTTGAGTTTTAAAAATATTCTCATACTTATATCATCTGGAACTAAATTTTGATTTGTTTTCAGTTTGCTCTTTTATCAACTTGTTTTTCACCCATTTCCACTGTAACTGAGTTCATCCACCTTGCTACTGGTTGTTCCTTCTTCCTATCCTTTCATTTTAGACAATTACAACCCTTTCCAGAGCTAGATCTGGAAAGTTTGCCCAAAATAGGATAATTTAAGCCTTATCACTTGTGCCTCCAATGAGAACTCTGGGTTGATTTGTTTGATGATCCATGTATTTATTTTCTTAGTTATCTGTGGTATTCTCAGAAGTCTTCTCCAACACCAGCACTCAAGGTCATCAATATTCTTCCTATATGGCTTTTTCAAAGTTCAGTTTATCCTCCTAAAGAGTGGCACAAGGCATAACATTGTTTGCTTTTTTCTGATCTTTGTAGCTATAGACATATCATTGCATTTGAATATCTTTTGCAAGTGCTAGTCTGCAGCCTATTTCTTGACAATTTTAAGGCAGGTTGTTCTACCTGATAGCAATAGGAATAGCACTTAGACTTATATACCGCTTCACAGTGTTTTACAGCTCCTCTAAGCAGTTTACAGAGTCAGCCTATTGCCCCAACAATCTGGGTCCTCATTTTACCGACCCCAGAAGGATGGAAGGCTGAGTCAATCTTGAGTCTGGTGAGAATTGAAATGCCAAATTACAGGCAGCTGGCAGTCAGTGGAAGTAGCCTGCATTACTGCAGTGTAACCATTGCACCACTGTGACTCATGGCTGATGCTATTATTTCAAACTACTTCAATTGTCTACTTCAATGGTCCCCAACCTTTCTGGCTTTGTGGACTGGTTGGTGGGGGAAGAGAGGATAGTTCTGTGTAAGCAGCAGACATGTGCATAAGCAGCTCCATTTGCATGTGTGGTGGGCATGTGCACCTGCCACTCTCACAAGTAGAGCTGTGCATGCAAGCGTGTGAGCCCACTGCTTGTGTAGTCCAATTCCAAATGGGCCACTGCCTGGTCCTGGGCTGCAATCTGGGGATTGAGGACCCCTAGTCTACTTCATAATTAATTTTAGGTCTGTTTTTTCACTATGACTTTTATTATAGATCCTTTGCAGTTTCAACTATTAGAGTAGTGTCATCAACATAGCACAGGTTATTGATGCTTCATTCTCCAATTTTAAATCCATGCTCATTCTCTTCCAATTCAGCCTCTCCTAATATATATTCAGCATATAGGTTGAATAAATTAAGGAGAGAGTATACAGCCTTATTTCACCCCTTTGCCAACTGGAAGTTATTCTGGTTCCCTATGTAGCTTCCTAACCTGTACTTAGGTCTTGTGCAATGGGTGTGTGTGGGGGGGGAAGGAATTATCTGTTTTGCTTTGATTTGTTTATTATCTCATTTGGGAAAGCCCTCTCTCCACCAGAAATTTATTATATAAATTATTAGCCATGTCAGTGACTTCTTAGACATACCGTGTTTCTCATAAAATAAGGCTGGGTCATATTTTTTTTGAGCCCTGAAAAAATGGCTAGGACGTCTTTTCGGGGGTGACTTAATTTCCTCCCCCACGCGCACCTCCACCTAGAGTGCCCATGCGCACTCACCTCTCCATGAGGCCGCTTCTATCGGCTGATGGAAGCTCCGCGAAGGCAGAGTCACCAGCTGCTTCTATCGGCTGGTAGAAGTGGCCTCGGGGCGAGCGCCCCTCACCCACTCCCCTCACCATGAAGCTGGTTCTATTGGCTAATAGAAGCTCCCCAAAGGCAGAGACACCTGCCGCTTCTATCGGCTGGTAGTAGTGGCCTCGGGGTAAGCGCCCATGCACACTCCCCTCATCACTAAGCCATTTCTATCGGCCGATGGAAGCTCCCTGAAGGCAGAGTCACCAGCCGCTTTGGGGCGAGTACTTGTTAGCCAACCAACGAAGGGGTCAGCTCGCCGATGATTCCTGATGACATCAGCTGCTGAGCTGTCACAAGTGGCAGAGCGTCAAGCATGGACGTTTCACTAAATAACTATGGGGGGATAATAACTATGGGGGGACCCTCAACAAATGGGCACTAGGGTGACAGTGGGATATGGGATATTGCGCACGTACACTAGCGAGGGTGGACATGTAAGGGGTAACTGCGCAGTATCTGAGATAACACGTAGCAGCCGGATATCGGTAGTGTTCACCAGATGGTGGATAACTTAATTAAGCTATTACATTGTGGATAAATACAGCTCTGGCTGTGGTGAGCGCCAGAGCTGACTTTAATGTTATATTGCTACTCATTGTTACCCAAGTCCGGAGCAGTGGGTGGATGAATAAAGACTCACTTCGTGATCAGTTTCATTTGCTTTGTCTTCCCGGAACCCGGCTGAACAGCTGAGACCAGTGTTATAAAATGCTTCCATATTGTAAACAAATATATGAATACTATATATACAGACAAATTCTGCATATAGTTATTCTACGTAAATACATAACAACAAGTCCTCTCTGAATTATCTACATTTATTTAAGATGACACTATTCAGAAAAAAGAATAATTTTTGCTGTATTCAAAAGAATGCAGATAAGTTAGAAAAGATCAGCATTGGTTTTATTCTGTAAGCATGATCTAGTTTATTCCAAGCTACTTCACTATCTAGCTTTTTGACTACCTCCCAAGCATGGCTCCTTATGCTTTTTCTCAGGAAATGTCAGCATATCCTCTCTGACAGCTTTTCTGTCACTCTATAGCAAGACATAGGCAACCCAGAATATTCAATATTATGATTGATTTTTCTCAGGTTAGCCGCCTGAACTGGCACTCTGCTGTTCTTCTTAAAGGTGTTGTTTTGTACAATGGCAGCTGTTGACTCCAGAGAAACAGGGAGAGCTCTCTGTGATGAAAATCAGTGAGAAGGTGTAAGTCCTGGGAGAGTCCCACATTTTGCATGAGGACATCGTGGGCTTATTGTATATGTTTCTTTATGTTCTCCTTTCATTTTGATACAGAAATGGAGGTATACCATAAAATACATAAGGACTTAAAAAGATAAAGCTAGCTGACAGGGTGATAATCTGAGTATAGGACTGTTACAATTATTAATATAGTGGTGTAATTACAGGGATACACTATATTAATATAAAAATCTAAGGATTAAAAAAATAGTGTTGCTAGATCCCTTTTTAATTATATACCTCAACAAGAATCTTGGAACTCTGTAGTTACTGCACAAGTTTTATTGGAAATGAGTGACTTCACCAATGTTGAGCAGTGTAATACCTGGTGGACTGCCCATATGGTAGATTCCTATCATATCAGACAGAAACCATAATACATATCATGATCTACTTCAAGTGGGGAGGTGTCAGACTGATAAAGGAAGCCAAGTGCCAATTAGTTTAGCATCTGGGGGGAAATTGTTAAAAATATAATTAAGAAAAAACACAGAGAGAAGAATATTCCTTGCTGAAAAAGAACAAATATGGCTTCAGCAAAGATAAATCTTTTTTCATTAGGTTTCTGGGCTTTCTTGAAAGTGTCAACAAGCATGTATCAAGAGTGAAGTTATGGATATTGTATACTTGGAGTTGCATAATACAAATGCTGGATTAGATAGGGCTAAAGTCTGTTGGGCTCTTATGCTTTTTATGCTAGTGGATAAGATACCTTATTGATGTTCTTGTTAGTGATATTAATAATAACAAAACCAAATTGTTAATTGATATTAATTAAATTTGTTATGGCTGTCTGTTAGATTTGCATGAAGAGTCAGACGCAGAGTGCTTCAGTGAAGAGTTTATTAGTGACTACAGCTCATAACAGACCCGATTTGGCTGGTCTGTGGCTGCTACTTATAGCCAGCAGCCACAGTTGCCAGCCAATCAGAGTGCAGGGTTTTCCCGCACTTTTTAAACCAATCATTTCTGACATTTTACAAGAACAGTTCAAACTTAACCAATGACATTCAAACCTGCATACATAAAACCCCTCCCCACTAGGTTCAGTCCATACTCAAACCCCAACCTATCTAATGTATTCTTTTAAATAGGTGGGGCTCTTACGTGTACGTTGAGACCTTCGTGGTTCAGAAGTTTTAACGTTCTCACCCAGTGAGAGGGGAAATGTGTCTGTTGACATTTCCCTAGTTGGACTTCCTGTGAAAGAAGACCCTGTTTGATTGTTAGAATCTGGTCTCTCCTCCCAACCCATCTCCAGCCCAATGTCAGCACCCAAGTCAGGTAGTGATGTGCAATCTTCCACTTGTAAGGATGGATTTTGGCATTGTGACAGGTTTTGGGATGGTTCCTGTCGTAATGGCTCGTTACACATGGGGTTGATTCTTGTTTGCTGATTATCCTCATGTTCCTCCCTCCCCTAGAAAAGCATTAGGTATGGGAACTAGAGAGGAACAATTGCGATGTTCCTGAGGTAACCTGGATCTAAGCTGATCAATGTGCCTGCTCCAGAGGAGTCCATCCTCTGTTTGCAGCCTGTAAGAACGAGGGCCTGTGATTTGAGTTATTTCAGCAGGAATCCATGAAGGCTCACCCATAAGGTTCTTAGCATAAACAGAATCACCCACACTGAACGTGCGAACTTTGCTAGTGGAATCTAGTGGTGCGTTGGGTGCATAAGTGGGATGAAGGCGGTCAAGGGAAGACCTAAGTTTCCTACCCATCAACAACTCTGCTGGGGATAAGTTATTAGATGGGTTAGGAGTGATGTGCTGAACACTAAGAAGTTTTTCAACTTTCTCAGTGATGTCCCCAGGACCCAATTGCTGAAGCTTTTCCTTGGTAAAGCGTACCATTCGTTCAGCCCGGCCGTTAGCCAAAGGGTGCCCAGGGGCTGTCAGGGCATGTCTGATACCCAGTTGTGCTAGATAGGATTCAAAAAGGTTGGATGTAAATTGAGGGCCATTGTCAGAGACAAGAACATCAGGCTGCGTGGGTGGTGATGGGAGTTCCCCGATTCTCCCATGTTACCCCCCTCCTGTGCTGCCTGCATTGGTTGCTGGTTGCGCTCCGGGTGAGATTCAAGGTTTTAGTTTTAACATACAAAGTCCTCCATGACATGGGTCCTCAATATTTAAGGGAGCGTCTTCTTCCGATATTGAATGCCAACTGCCCTGTGCAAGCACATAGGCAAGGACTCCTTGGGGTCCCGTCGGCCAGCCAATGCTGGCCGGCGGTTCCCCGACGACGAGCCTTCTCTGTCGCGGCCCCCGACCTCTGGAACCAACTCCCCTTGGGGCTCCGCTTGGCCCCTGATCTCCGCACCTTCCGCCATGACCTGAAGACCTGGTTATTCGACCAGTCCGGGCTGTGACCCTCTTTGGGTGGGGTGGTTTTTATATGTTTATATGTTTATATGTTTTTAGTATTTAACTTTTTTGGGCTTGTTAGTTTAATTTTTTCTTAACTATTTATTATTGTATATTGTTGTTGTTTTTTTACTTGTGAGCCACCCCGAGGCTTCGGAGATGGGGCGGCATACAATAAATAAATAAATAAATAAATAACCTGTGGGTTACAAAAAGCTTTTTAAGCTGCTTGATGACAGCATCAGTTGTGGTAGATGCCATAGGGATTACCTCTAGCCATTTGGAATATGCATCTACTATAATAAGGAAGATGTGCCCTCTGGTAGGGCCAGCGAAATCAATGTGAATCCTAGACCATGGGCCCCTAGGACATTCCCATTCCTGTGTGGGGGCGAGAGGTGGGGCAGGCCTGACTACCTGACAGTTGGGACAAGATGCAACCCAGTTTTCAACCATTTTGTCAATACCTGGCCACCATACATAACTCCTGGCCAATCCCTTCATCCTTACAATACCTGGATGACCCTCATGTAGCATTTCCAAAACCTCCCTTTGCAGTTTTGCAGGAATAACCACCATTACCCCACAAAATACATCCTCTTAATACAGATAATTCAGTTTGCCTGGATTTAAAAGGTTGGGCAAGGTGAGGTAGATCTTGAAGAGGCCAACCTTTCCTAATCCAGCCTATAATAGGAGCCAATAAAGTGTCTTTGGCAGTCTCTCTGGCAATTTCAGCAGCGTGTACTGGAAGCTTGGCAACAGTTTCTAGGAAAAAGGTGTGTGCCTCAGGTTCAAAATCCTCCTTGTGACAAGGAAGTGGGCAACGACTCAAGGCATCAGCATGTCCAATGTCCTTGCCAGGCTTGTGGATAAGGTTGTATGAATAAGCAGCAAGAAATTCAGTCCACCTCAGCATTCTTGGTGACAGGATAATGGGTGTAGGTTTGTCTCCTGCCACAATGCCTAACAAAGGTTTGTGATCTGTGACAATGGTAAATGTTCTCCCATATAAATACTCATGAAATTTCTTGATAGCTGCAACAATTGCCAATGCTTCCTTGTCCAATTGGCTTTAATTCCTCTCTGCTTTAGTCAAGGTGCGAGAGTAAAATGCAATAGGGGCTTCCCTCCCACTGGGAAGCCTGTGGCTCAAACCCCACCCCACTCCAAAGGGGGATGCATCACAAGTCAGTAGAACAGGTAAATTCTCAGAGAACTGTATGAGTACAGCATCAGACATGATTAGTCTTTTAATACTGTTAAATGCTGATTGTTCTTTCCTGCCCCGGACCCAAACAGACTTTTTGTCAAGCAATCTGTGTAATGGTTCTGCAATGGTTGCCTTCTGAGGTAGGAACATGTGGTAAAAGTTAATAAGTCCAAGGAAGGCTTGCAAATCTGTTTTGCATTTTGGTCTAGGGGTTTCTTTGATTGCTTGAACCTTGGCATCTGTAGGGTGGATGCCATGCTTGTCAATCATATAGCCCAAGAACTCAACTTTGTCAGTTCTAAGAGTGTATTTTTCTTCCTTGACTTTTAACCCCGCTTTCTTGAATCTGGTAAGGACTTCTCTGAGTCTCTCTTGTAATTGAGTGTCATTTTCAGCAGAGATTAACACATCATAAAAGTAAGGCACTACCCCTGGCAGCCCTTGGAGCATCCTTTCCATAAGGCTTTGGAAGATGCCTGGTGCCACACTTATTCCAAACTGTAACCTTTTACATTTGAAGGCACCTCTATGAGTCACAATGGTTTGGGCCTCTGCAGTGGCATCATCAACTGTTAGTTGTTGATATGCCTGGGCCAGATCCAATTTGGCAAAGACTGTACCCCTGCCAAGTGAATGTAATAAATGATGCACCACTGGAACTGGATATGCACTCTGTTGAAGTGCATGGTTCAATGTCCCCTTATAGTCCCCACAGATTCTCACTGACCCATCAGACTTGACTGGTGTGACTATGGGTGTCTCCCATCTGGAGTGGTCAGTGGGCTCTAAAACTCCTTGAGCTATTAGTTTATCTAACTGTGCATCAATTTTTTCCTTTAAGGCAAATGGGACCCTTCTGGGCTTTAAACGAATTGGGGGCACCTTGGGATCTAGGTTGAAAGTGATAGGGGTCCCCATATACTTGCCCAATCCGTTGCTGAAGACCTCTGGAAACTCAGACTTCAGGGCCTCCTCCCATTCAGTGTTGCTCACGTGATTGATGCCAGTCACCTCGATGCCTAGTGGATTGAACCACTCAAGTCCCAGCAAGCTTGGGCGATCCTTGTCCACGATGGTCAGGGGCAAACGATTGGTGTGGCCTTTGAACTTCACGATGAATTCTCTTGTTCCAACTACTGGAATCTTGTTCCCTTGGTAGTCTTTAAGAGTCAGTGTTTGCTTCTGGAAATGCTTCTTCTGAATGTTGGGAAGTAGCCTGTGAATAGTGTCCCATGACACCATAGATAAATAGGAGCCTGAGTCCACTTCCATTTGGCAAGGCCTTCCTTCAATGAGTACCTTCACATGTACTTTTCTGCTTCTTAAGGGTGAAGAATGACCAATGGTGACTGTTTGATGAGTTTCATTCTTCCCATTTGCCTCTGTGTTGCGTCCCATTTTCTCACTGAAGTTGTTAGGCTTGAAATCTTTGTCAGGAAACTTCTTTCTGCTTGGTGGAGTTCTGGATGATTTGCAGACTCTTGCTAGGTGACCTCTTTTTTCACAACGGAGACAGATGGTATCAAAAACTTGCATTCAGTGCGGGGTGGCCCCCCACAACCTCTGCAATAAAAGTCTTGCCTCTTTCTTTCAAGGTCTGTCTTTTTCTTCTCCATTCTAAGTCTATAAATTCCTTCCTCCACCTTGCTACAGTCTAAATCAGAATCTAATTGCTCGCAATGGGTTGTTGTGGATCTCTCCACATCAGGATGGCTTGCGACCTTGTTAATTTTCTTCATGGCTGCTGCTGAGGACTTGGTAGCTTCCGCTGAAGAAGCTTCTTCTATGGCCTCCTTAAGCGTGATCTTAGGTTTCATTAATAATTTGCTCTGCAAAACCTTGTCTTTTAGGCCTAGAACAAATCGATCACGATGGCCTCTTCTAAGTTGACAAATTCACATGCACCCCAATGTCCCTTAAACTTGCCATGAAGTCATTAACGTTGCTTTCCCCTTGATCCCGACGGTAGAATTCGTGTCTCTAATGAGGCACAATACTTGTGGTGTAATGGGCTCTTAATAACTTTTCTAAATCGGGCCAGTCCATTACCTTCATGTCTGCAGCTCCTGCCAATGCCTTTCGCCATCTTGAAAATGGCCGACCGCAGTGGGTGAGAAAGAACGCCCTCTTCCGCTTGTCGGAATGTCGGTGAGATCGTTTCCTCCAAATACATTTGGAAACGATCTGCATACGAGTCCCAGTCTTCTGCCATCGGATCGAATGGGGCTGGGGTGTTCAGCACAGCCATCTCTCTCGCTTCTTCTCGCGTTGTCTTCTTCGGGAAGAATCCCACCTTCGTCGCCAGTGTTAGATTTGCATGAAGAGTCAGATCGGAGTGCTTCAGTGAAGAGTTTATTAGTGACTACAGCTCATAACAGACCCAATTTGGCTGGTCTGTGGCTGCTACTTATAGCCAGCAGCCGCAGTTGCCAGCCAATCAGAGTGCAGGGTTTTCCCGCACTTTTTAAACCAATCATTTCTGACATTTTACAAGAACAGTTCAAACTTAACCAATGACATTCAAACCTGCATACATAACACTGTCCATTTTAGCAGACTCTGAAAAGCTTGAGGGACTTCCTATGTCCTTACACTATTGAATAAAATCAATTTTGATACCACATGAAATTTTTCAGAAAGTTCGTGCATCCCTGTGTGTCTTTTGTCAAACTTCTTAAATTCATAAGTTTGCTGTCAAATAGTGGCATAACAACCTTTAGGGCCTATGGATCATAAAGTGGTTTGCAGACTGTGTAGACCACATTGCCTGCTTTAGAATAAGTGAAGATTCTCATAAATAAATTCTAAGCAAAACTCTCTCATAATTTAAAATAAACCCAATAGTCCATGTTATTTTGTCTGAAACGTACTTACCATCTATAACTTTCCCGATAGGAAAAACTTGGGCAGAGTAATTCACACAAAATGAATTCATACTAGTAAGTACAACATCTAAAACAGAGGTTATGTATCAGTGATTTTAAAAGCATTTTATTGGCCATAGAATGTTACTACAGAATATGAAAGAATAGCAAGTGATTTTCCTAAAATATCTTCAATTCTATTCTAATCACATGGCTCAGAATTTGTGGTAATGGACAATACAGTCCATGCAGAAATATCTAATTAATTAAAGAGTCTATAATGAACATCGAGGGGCAAATATTGTTATGAAGATCGTTTATCACAGCAACAAATGCATTCACCTTTATTAATATAGTAAAATGCAATGCTAGTTATATTATTTCCTTTGATCCATTCTGGACTTTTGGCATTCTTCCAGAGGAAAAGGCATGTCAATAAAAATAAGTCATACTTAACACCTGATATTGGCATCCTTCAGTCTCAAAAGACTGGTATTGTGCTCTGAAAAAGGTCCTAAAACAGCATCTAGTGTGGCTAAAAAGGCCAATTCAGGAGTGGCAATCCCTTCCACACTGAGGACAGATACAGTCTGTCCCCTGTCCAGGCCCAGATTTCTCTGGTTCTGGGACTGCCTCTTTGCCTCAGCCTGCCGAACAAGTGTCTCTTTGAATTGGAGAAGGCAATGCTGCGTCTTTAGCCTCCAAAATCAGAGGTCAAGGTTCCCCAGCTGTTAATGTCCATTCCCAAGGCCTTTAGATCCCTCTTGCAGATATCCTTATATTGCAGCTGTGGTCTCCCTCTAGGGCACTTTCCCTGCACTAATTCTCCATACCAGAGGTCTTTTGGAATCCGCCCATCAGCTATCCTCATGACATGCCCAAGCCAGCGTAGACGTCACTGTTTCTATAGTATGTACATGCTACAAATTCCAGCATGTTCCAAAACTACGCTGTTTGGAACTTTGTCATGCCAGGTGATGCCAAGTATATGTCAGAGACAGGGCATATGAAAGATGTTCAACTTTCTCTCCTGACATGCATAAAGGGTCCAAGTTTTGCTGCAGTACAAGAGTATGCTCAAGAAACAGGCTCTATAGACCTGACTTAACACCATAATAACATGTATTCTATAACTTCATGATGAAATCCTAATATGAGCCCAAAATAGGCAGTTAGAAAAGGACTTTCTCCTTAAATTCATAAGAATGATCTCTCTCTCTGTGTGTCTGGGTGTCTTTGTCTCTGTATAAGTATGGATGTATGTAATATACCTTTCCTCCTTGTAAAAAACTAAACACAAATATACGAGGGATGATTCTGGCTTGACTCAGGAAAAAAATTAATGCTATTTCTAGAGGCAGATGCTGAAGCATGTCGGGTGGGGGTGGGAACAAAAATAGCATCCAGTTTTACAAATAATCAATAGGCGTGGGAGGCTAAGCAAAGCAATGTCACCAGAAAGTCAGAGAAGAAAAGGAAGAAGCAAGCTGTTCATGCAGAAACTGTGTGAGCAAAAACGTTGTGCTACCTATTAATGGATGTGCTACAGGGGTGTCTGCAGGGGGTAATGAAGAAAATCAAGAAGGGAGTGGCAATGGTGCGATCAAAGCTCCCCTTGGTTTTCTTTATGTACTCCCCCCCTGTGGAAAACTCTGGTATATTAACTGCTTGTACATTTGGGGACTCAGTGCTGAACTTGTGCACTCATGGTCATGCTTTTCAATAGATTTTTGTCAAAAGAAACATTGTGAGTCATGGTAGAAAACATACACAGCACATGCCTCTTGTCTCTGAAAATAAAATTTGCAGGAAAACTAGGATACAGAGGTGATATTCAGCAGATTCTGATCAGTTCTGGAGAACCGGAAGTGGAAATCTTGAGTAGTTCAGAGAACCGGCAAATGCCACCTCTGACTGGAGATTTTACAGTATCCTTCCCCTGCTATGCCCACCAAGCCACACCCACAGAACCGGTAGTGAAAAAATTTGAATCCCACCACTGCTAGGATATCAGTGGTGTGGCATTAGAAGAATTTCCAGATGATGGATTAAAGCCATAGTCTATCTAGTTTACTTTTCTGTTGGCCAGATAAGAAATTTGAAGCATTTTTCAGTCTTGCATGCCGTGTGAGATGCTGAAAGCTTCAAATCTTGGGCAGGACCAAGACAATGTTATCATATTTCATTTTTACATTTAATTAACATTAAGTTAAATTAATTACAGTTGGCACTATTATACCCCATTTATTGCAATTGTTCTTTTTATTTCTTAGTAGATGTATATCCTGCCTTTATTTGGTACAACTCTAGAGTGTGCATAATGCTCTCTCTCATAATTCTCATCACAACAGCAACCTAGTTGTGTTGGCCAAAACAAAGTGATTGACCCAAAATCACCTAGCTGACTTTCTTTTCAAGCTTTCCTGGTTTCCAGTACAGTGCCTTAACTATTCTTTAACCAAATTCTCTTGTAGCCTTCTTTCACATTCAAAATTATAATTGGGAAGAGGCTTCCTAATGTTTAGGAAACAGGCAGCCTGTTTGTTCTAGGAGTCAGTTTCTGGATTATGATTGGACACAACCACATTGTAGATTAGGACTGGGCATAACCAAGTTCAAGTCACACTTCAGTCAAGGAAGCTTATTGGATATTTTTTTTATTTATTTTACATTTTTAGTTCAGCAAATATCCATCTCAGCCACAAAGTGACTCTGGGCAATGACTCTTTTCAGCCAACAAACAAGTCTTTCCTTACAAGATTTGTTTGTTTTGTGCTTGCTTGTTTGATTTATTTTCTGTCCATCTCACTTTGGGAAGATTCTAGATTATTGCTGTGGAATTAAAACAAAGGGAAGCATCCAGATATTTGGAGAGGAAAGTAAAATTATAATAAATAAACAAATTGTACTTAAGATGGGGGTGGGTGGTGGAAATATATTGTTCAGTTTTTGTATCCTATACCTTACTAAGGGGTTACATGGATTTGAGGGTATGATCCTGTTCATCTGATATTTCTATGAATTTAGGCTTAAGTTGATCAAAATATAGAGCATAGCAGTTTCTTAATGACAATATGCAGTGATAGTAGGTTTAGATTCAGAATCTCATCTAACATTGAGGTAATGCTGCTTATACTTAAACTACTGTGTATGCTTTTAAATCTTGGAAAGTGAAACAGTATGCTAAAGAATTTAGAAAATACGATATCCACAGAATGACCATAGTCCTATGCAGATGCTGGTCTGTGACTCATAGACTGGCACAATGCATTTGAATGTGGATTGAGAGAAATAATCAAGACATAAATGTATAATAAAAGAGAGTAAGAAGCATTTTGTCTCCTGCTCCATTAACAAATTCATGTTTTCTTATATACCATGAATGATTTTTTTCCAGGTTTAAAATGCTTCAGTGTCATTCCTTCTTGAACTGTTCACTGTTGCAATTTTGCCCATTCCACCTTTTCTACTAGAAGCACCAGGTTCGTTAGAAGCAGTAGCAAGTGGTAATAGGATCATGAGAGGCTGAGCATACATATGAATTTGAAAAACTCCCATTGCCCTAATGCTACATATATGGATACCATTTTCAGTGTTTGACTGTCAAGAAACATTATACAATCTGCTGTTTCCCAGATAACATTACTCTACAACACCCATGAAAGTTATATGATTGTAAGCATCAAATGGTAATTTGATGGTAAGCATCAAATTGGGAGGACATTATTAATATAGTTTGGCATTACATGAAATATGTTCATGCTAACTCCAGCTCTGACTTCAAAGTCCAATTTCACCTGCATACATTCAATATGAACTACAAAGCCAGAAAGCAGACCTGCTTTTTGGCACACATCTAAAAAAGAATTTAGTGCCAATACTAAAAAAAAGAAAAAAAGAATTGCTTCGAACGAACATGTGATAATTTTTTAAATGGCATGCTGTTAAAATCAGCATTATCTGAGAGCCTCTTTGACTTACCCTTTCTGCTCAACTCAATGTGCCTTGATGTTTTGTTTACCTATTGAGTCCTTCCCACTTCATAAAAGTTCTTATCTTGGGGAAGAAGAAGAAAAAGAATGTAACCTTTCATGGAGTGGTTTTTTTCCAGACAGTTGAGATTCCACAAACCCTCTCCTTGTCTATAAATAATTCCTACCATTTGATGGTTCACAGTACTAATGTTTAATGAAAAGAAGGACCAGGGATGACCTGATAGTAGTGTTCCAATATCTAAGGGGCTGCCACAAAGAAGAGGGTATCAACTTATTCTCCAAAGCACCTGAAGGCAGGACAAGAAGCAATGGGTGGAAACAAATCAAGGAGAGAAGCAACCTAGAACGAAGGAGAAATTTCCTGATAGTGAGAACCATTAACCAGTGGGACAACTTGCCTCCAGAAGTTGTGGGTATTCCAACACTGGAGGCTTTTAAAAAAAGAGATTGGACAGCCATTTGTCTAAAATAGTATAGGGTTCCCTGCTCAAGCAAAGGGTTGGACTAGAAGACCTCCAAGGTCCCTTCCAACTCTGTTATTCTGTTAAGGCTACTTCAGATAGAGTTGGACCCACCACAAAATGCCTATTTTATAAGCTGGAACAAATAGAGATTAAATCCAAAGCAACCATCTTGAGACGGAGAAAAAGAAACCTCAGATCACCTCTGCCAAGTAATCCTTAGCTTAGATTTTTCATCTCTACTGTTATTCTTAATGCTTGCAAAATGTTCCCTGGTTCTGTGTTTACCTCTTTAAAACTTCTCATCTCCCTTTATTTACTCTTTTAAATGTGCAGTAAATGTGGCATGGCAAAAAGCACACAGTATCCGTTCGAACCTACCTAAAATAGAGGATGAAGACCTTGTCAACATCTCCCTCTACTCACACATGAACGCACTGGCAATGCATTTGAGATTCATTGTGTACCGTTAACCATTAACAGTAGTGTTTCTCTTCATTTTAGATCCTGAAATTTGTATATATATATTTCTATATTGCAAAGCGATCAGCCACCTTGAAGGAAGAAAGGAGACTGGTAGTGATAGGAAGTCAGCTTTTAAATCATACCCATTAATCACTCGGGCTACCCACCGGAGAAGCAGAAGGGCGGGGGAGACAAAGAAATGTGGGCAGAGCACTCCAGAAATAAAACCAGATGGTACAACCATGTCAGATCTGTTTAGATAAGCTGTTTGCCTAGAGACAGCAAGAGTGTAATACCAGATTTCCATAAACTGAATCAATATTTGTGCATTTGAGACCAGCTGTTTTTCAAGATGCCATTAAGGGCAGGCTGCAATGATCTTCTTTGCCCTTTGCTGGGGCACTTTGCATTCCTCAGTTTCCAATTTCTGTTAGATTTAGCAGGCTTGAGACAGATTGCTGCAAGCGGGCCTTGCTTCTCTGTCAAGTGTTTTTATACATTTAGTGCCAGCAATCATCTACTCTGTGAGCAACATGTTTATTTGCCTGGCATTGCCCACTGGAAAAGATTGCCTGGCTTTTTCTATCTCCAATTTTTGCATTCCCTTGTAACCAGGCTGCACTGCAACTGATTGAGGTAAGAGTTGATCAGCAGTGCCATTAGCGCTTCATTTTGCTTAAAATGAACATATCCGTCTCATGCTGACAAAGGAGAGAGGAGCCAATGACTGTTTTACTGTGATGCAGTCCCAGTGGAGGCTCACAATCTTTTAACTTGGCAGTGTACAGACAGATCAGCCATTTGCAATAGGCATAATGGTTCACAAAATCCAAGCAACGATGAGCAACTCCCGTGTTTGGCAAAGTTGAGCTGAAGTGTCAAGAAGCATTTAGTAATGCAAAGCTGAAGCACAACTGTTTGTAGTTGCACTATTGAGGTTCCAGATCCAGTTGCACTATTGAGGTTCCAGATCCCATGAAAACATTCATGCTGTACTCATATAAACTAACTCTTCACTGACCTCACCAGTGCAGTTTAGGAGGGGGAAAGTGTTGCTCAATGATCTTGTGTGTCGAGATCTATACATAAATATATGATTTGAACATTGCTACAATCATTGTATTTATTTCTATGTGTTGGATTAGCCTTTTCTCCAGGAAGTCAAGATGGCTTACCTGGAGCCTTTTCCCCCTCTATCTCCTGAAGGTCCATGAAATAAACTGGAAAGAGAGATTGACTGGGCCAGGAATCCTCTACTAATATCCTACTGATAGTAAGATCTGTATATCTATGGAACACTGTACCTACAGAGATTTTGGGTCCTCTGCTTCTAGTTCTTTTTAAGAAGTGACCTCTTGAGTTTTTTTAAAACTGGTTTTCTTGTGTCTAACAAAAAGTTGCACAAGATTGAGTTTTGTGGTCCTGTCCAATGCCACAATTCTATGACTCTATAAATAGTGTTTACACATTGGTACTAGCTCATGCATAGCTATCCAATTTGCCTCTTTCACTTTACTTTTTTAAGGCAATCCCTTTGCAGAAGCAGGAATGCCCTTCATTTGAATAAATATGAATATCTCTTTTGTAACAACTGTAGAGAAACAGGAATCTTAAACATGGTAGATAGAACATTTGCCTGACATGTAAAACATCAGTGGCTTGAAGCCTAACATAAGTAGCTCCTCCTCTTCCTGCTCCTCCTCTCTCCTCCTCCTCCTCCTCCTCCTCCTCCTGATGTCCTTGAACTACCTATTTTTCCATTGGAACTTTTTATTTTCATTTTGATAAATTCATCAGTATGCTACTGGTATATCATTCTTTTCCTTTTTATTAGCTGTTATAAATCTAAATACATTGTGTTTTTTTAATACATTGCTGTTTATATACAATTTATCCTTTTTCAGCCACTTGAGGCAGAAGTCTAATTTCAAAAATAAATCTGAGCTAATTTAAGGCTACCTGATCTGGTCTGAAAAATTTCATAACACCACAATGGGATAGAATAAACTCTTATCTCTACTGTAGTGGGAACCTTGATTTTTGTTAGACCTATGTAACAGAATTATGTGGAGCCTCTTGTAGCAGACCTGTCTTCAGCCTTTATCATGGATGGATATTAATAAAGTCACTTTTCCCATGTCTGAGATTTTAAAACCTCAAGCTCTTATTGTTCATTTATGAAGCCATTTGTGTATGTTGGCAAGTACCTCTATATAAAAATAAAGTTCCAGATCAATTTAATTTCTCACACATCTGTCAAAGTTGTTTAAATAGATGCAACTGTTTATGAAAGACAAGCTGCTGGTGATAAATTATTTTGGATTTCTTCCTGAATAAGGATTTGAATCAGTAGCCTAAATGGTACCTGTATTATATCATTCCCATTGTGAAGAGAGCCATATTTTATTCCTTTGTTCTGCAGATGTTTAAGATGAGACAACTGAGAAAGAGCAGGAGGGAAAAATTAATATATTTCCCCCCTTTTTTTGCATTGTGACTTTTAAAAATCTCAAGTACTTTTCATATCTTTGATGAAAAATAGATATTTCTTCTCATCCTGTTAAGAAAGCAATATTATTCTCTGTTACATATGCAATGTCAGTATTCTCTGTTACATTACATATGCAATGTCAGTGTGCTAAGATAGTGGCTTCCCAAAGCCCAGATCCTGTCTATCCAAATGAAATCAACAGAGGTGACATGTGCTACTTTAAAAGAGCTGTTGGGCTAGTGGAATGCTAAGGAGAGGGGATTTTGAGTACATGTCTGTGCCTCGTGTCATACTGAAATTAGTCTTCAGTCTACACTAAATTGGCTCATAAAGGCTAATAATGAACATTTGACAACGACACACTTTCATCTTTAACAAGCATTAATGGACTGAATTTCTGTATTTTGATTTTGGGTCATATCTCTGCTAGGCAACTGTAATAAACAAGTGTCTTTCCTTTACTTCCCCCTGTTTCTAATGGCTGAGATAATTGCCAAGAGTTCCCACAGGCACCATATTATAAAGCAGTCAAGGTAAACAGTAACTACATTAATGGACTAAAATCTTGGCAATTGAAACCATAGTCTCTGAGAACACAACAGTCATAAGCCCCTGATTCTTACTGTGCTACAACGACGTTATTGATTAATGTGTGCAGCTAAAATAATTACTTCCAACTTTTTGTTTTAAAAAAATAGCAACCTGTTTCCAGTGATGAAGGAATGATTAAGAGAAATGAAGAATCAATCTGAAGGCTTTGAAACTCAAATCTGGTCTGGTTTCAAGAAACAGAACTGATAAAGTGCCTTATAAATAACCTGGGATATTAATTACATTCCTGAGCTCATTTTTTTTAGTTCTATAAAATATTTGGATATAATTTTAAAGGAAGGAGTTTAGTTCAATGGTAGACTGTATTGTTTGTGCTCAGATAGTCCTCTAAGAAGAATTTGCTGGTAGCGATGATCAGAACTTGGTATGAGGACTTATTAAACTCTCATGTAGACATGGCCTGGAAAGTGCACATGGAAAGGTATAAGTGGGATTGACAATAAAGACAATGCATGGGGCTAAACAGCAGTGAGAGCTAACTGATCATCCTGATTAGTGAAGGCTAAGCCTGCCCATTACTTTAGATTTTATTCTTGAATAATGCTTCAGAAAGCATGTGAGTATGAAATGTGGAAGTGGCATCTTTTTGCAATTCTTTAAAGCAGCTGCCCAGCCCTGAGAAAGACCCATCTCCTTTCATGACTTACAGACAGATTCTATGCTTGTACTTCTCTAGGTTCTGAAGCATCTTAGTAGAAATGAATTCATCGTACTCTTCAATTCTGCCAGTCTCTCAGTATGAAAACTCTTCTGGGCAGTATGCCATTATTTAACAATCCAACTTGTGTCCTGCTGAATATGTAATATGAGCTGCTCTACCAGCCTGGAGAAAGAGCGATGTTGCCAGCTAGCTGTAGTGGAATCATGTTCAGGCTATCAGCTGGAAAAATACAAGTATGCCATGAGATATTGCCCTTTCCTTCCCTGCCATAGGCAGGAAGTTGTTCCTTGGAGTTTGCATAAGGACTTGAGGCCAGACAGCTTCTTCTCATGATATGACTGTTGTTGATATGGAAAAGGCATTCTTTTCTCATTCTCTTGATGGGATTTCAAACCGTGTCTTCTGTTTCTAAACTCATGCCCCAAGATATTAGCTTCTAGTGCAGAGATGGCTGGCTGGGGAATTCTGAAGTCCACAAGTCTTAAAATTTCCAAGGTTGGAGACCCCTGTTCTAGAGGCTGTTCCTGTAAAAGTATGTTTGGAGTCCATTGCTTGTCTTGAATCTCTTCCAGGTGTTCTGAAAAATACCAAATTAAAGAAGGATGGGAGCTATTCTTTACATTATAGTCTTTACCTCAGTGTATTGGTGTCAACCCTGAAGGTGGCTGAATGGTGGCCATTTTCTTTTTTGTAATTTCTAGGGAGGTTTCTTTTCTCACTGCTTCAGGGCTGATACAGGAAGGGGCCAGGGAGAGGAGTGTAAAGATTAGCTGGCAGAAATTCATGAATCAGGACAATGATGCAGATGTCCAAAGGGTGTAGACTGAAGTCACCTAGCAACTGGGCTATATGCTGATTGGACCATGTGACTGAGACTCTGGGGTGAAGTAATGTCCTAATTAGAGCTTTTCCAGCAGGAATATGCCAATTTGATATGTCCTAATTAAACATTCTTTGAGGAATTTGGCTGCCTAGGAGTTTTATTGAACAGGATGTATTACTTGGAACCCTGACAATCGGTAGGAAAATCTGCAGGTAGTTCGTATTACAAGCAGGATTCTGGATACTGCAGAAGCTTGTAAGGTTGTTCAGAAGATTGCAGTTATACTTTGTCAGAGGAATCTGGGCAGGGATGTAACTCTTTGCTTCTCCTTTCAGAGGGTGTTTTCAGAAGGCTGGAAGAAAACTTGTTTGACTGTTTCAGGAAAGACTGTGCATTCACTCAGCCAATTCAGGAAGCTATTTGAATCAAGTGGTACTGAAATATGCCCAGCATTTTCTCCAAAATGTTCTTTCTGGATGAAAGAGGATTCTGCTTGTTGACTTATTCTCAGGATATTTGAGGATTTCTTTTGTATTTCTCTTATTGGGGTTTCTCAGTGGCGGATACTTGGGGATATTTTGTGCAGTCTTAGGCAGAATTTTCAAAACTGTCTGATCAAAATGAAAAGAAGAAATGCAAGGCAGAAAATAAAAGGCAGAATGTTCAAACTTTGACTCTTTGTAGTAAAAGAAGTGCAGAAATGTAAGCAATGAGAATTTCACTGAATTTACCACCCCCCCCGGGGTTAGGAAAGTATTTCTGAAAGCAACTCTCTTTCATTATATTGACTGAGAACTGTTGGTGGAGGAAGAAGCAATTTTCAGCATGGTTTTAATTTGAATATTGCTTTTTTCTGTTCCCACCCTCATTCTTGGGGGAGGAGGAATTGTGTGTAGTGGATCCAAAGTGATATGTGCATACAAAATATAAGATGATTTGGAACTTTCTTTCCCAGAAATTTCTGCCTATGGCTCTTTAGTTCATGTAACAAAGGATGAGGTAGAGTTCATGAAGTATGGGAAGTTAGAAGCCTCAAGGAGTTTGCCTTCCATAAAATGGTTGCAGAACTTTCCTGTGGAAGCATCAAGAATTGGTCAAAGGAGCCATTATCTAAATGACATCTCAGGCAAAATATTTATAGTAAATGAATAATGACTGACCCAAGGATTTGTCCAGAGTATACTGATTCTTGTATCATATTTAAAGAGCAATTGAAACTTATTTGTTATTTTGTAGTATATCTTCATTTTGTAAATTGTGAATGATTGCAGGAGAGCAAAAATAATTTAAGAAAACTATATAGTCGCAACTGTTGTAATAGCAAACCCCACTACCACAAGAAGAGAAACAGATGCTCAGCAAATCAGGCCATATTAAAATTTATCCTACTAAGTTTAATTTGTATTATGTTTGGACTTCATATAATTATATCTGTGGGTAACAGTGGTCATATTTACTGCCCAAAGTACTAGTTGATTGGCTTATAAATACAGCAGACAAACAAAAATAAATACATCAGGAAAATGGCACTGACTTAGTAGCAGTAGTTTTATTTATTGTGTACTTATTTTGCATTTAGTTATAAGCACAATGCAAACATGCTAAAATAACTGTAGATACATTTGTGCATTACAATAAATAATATAAGAGACCTTTAAACTAAAAGGCCCATGAGATATAATAATATTAACCTTTATACATCCAAAGAGGCAGGTAAGAATTTATTTATTTCAAAGAAACACCTTAGAAGCTTGTTAACGAGGACCATTTTTAATTTTTTTAAAAATCTGATTACAAATATATCCCTGGAAGAACCTGTTGCAAAGAATTGAAGCAAGAGGACAAAAGGTTCTTAACCATGACATAGTTACTCAAGTCTGAACCAAAACACGGCAGTCTTTCAGATAACTGGGTGTGCCCGTACACCAGGCATCACCTGTCAACAATCTGTACTATTATTATTTTTGAACACCCAACCAATGTAATGGCTGGCAATAAAAAGAAGAACAAAACAAGAAAAAAAAAAAACAATATGAGAAACAACATTCTGAAGCTGAATCAAAGGGTAAAGTGAGGTCATAGGTAATTCAACCAATTGAGTGCTTCAATAACCCGACATGTCCATGCAACCATCAGGAACTTTATGCTCAAAAGAGTATCTCACTGTTTTCAAACAGTGCTTAACTGTCTGATGGATACCATCAAATAACATCATCATGGCTATTGATCTTAGTTTTATAAGCTGCTGGGGTGGGCTTGACTGAACTTTTCCCTGTAATGTTACCTAGATTGGTTTAAATGTTTATTTAAAGTAAACATACAGAAATAGGCTTTGTTGCTGGGAATTCCAGAAGTTTTAATTTGAAGACAACTGAAAGCTATTAAGTTAAAGAACTTTATTGATTCTTAGTATTTTTCTTGGTGAAGGCAAGATAGTCAAGGCTTTTTCTGACTCCAATGCTGGCACTAAAGTAATAGATCAGCAATGGGACTCTAAGCTAATGCTTCAGAGGAAGAGATCCGATAATTCGTCTCTTAGCAGTCTTAATATAACCTGCCTTCCCGAGTTTTTTTTCTTGATAGTGAATAAAAGCAATCAGCACGAATCAATCTACTGAAGGATAGGGGCTTTTCACTGAAGGACATGAACCTTACTCTAGCGTGCTAATTCAGTGGAAATCATTAGGTAGAGTTTTTGTCCACTAGAGCAGAGTTCCCCAAATTTTCCAGTTTTGTGAACGGGGTGAGGGGAGGAGATGGTTCTGCGCTTGCAGCAGACAAGGATATGCATGCATCCCCACTTGCGTGAGCAGACTGACAATGGAGCATGTGCACATGGGTGCATCCCCACTTGCATGAGCAATTTTTAATAATTTTTACAGACCTCCCACATATACACAACTTGAACCCTAGAAGAAGAAAAAAGGCAGGCTATGAATGCAATACATGAATAATTAGACACATTAAAAATAGCCTTAAAGAAGAAAAGTGTGAAGACCTATCCTCTTTTCATTTTTGATCCCTCCCATTTTTGATCCCTTGGCCCCACTTATCAATTGAGATGAGGCTACCAAAATTTTAACTCTAGAAGTGTCTGGCCTTTAGTGTGTGTGTGTGTGTGTGTGTGTGTGTGTATGTGTGTGAAGTAGTTCACATAGTCTTGTTTGAAACAAGAAGAAATGTCAACCACGATGGCTCTGTAACTGATGGGCCTAATTTGGCTGCATTTTGCCCACCGGACAGCAATATGAATGCTTGCTTTAATTTTAGATTGGATAGATGGATAGGCAAAGAGTAAAATTGAGCCACAAAGCACACATAAGAATTACGTACCGCCTCATTTGCAAATAACTCTATAAAGACTGTTAATATTGTTTAGTGCATTGCTAGATTTATGACTCTTTGGCATAATAATTAAATAGTAGCTCTTCATCCCCCAAGAAGTCACCCACCTTTTGTCATCATTAGACGAAATCAGACTGAGTGTAAACATTGTCTCGCTTCCTCCATATTTTTGTATTTGTATGCAGCAATTGTCAGCATGTCGGCAGTGGACGGTGATAAAGTGCATTTTTCTGCTTGGGTGGTTAGCCCTTTCATTTTTACAAGTGACAAAATAAAAATCTGCTGAAGAGTGAACATGCTGCTTTCACTGTGTCATCTTGGCCCTGCGGGTCATTTTATTATAAAAATGTAAAAATCCAGTCAATTTTATTTAATCAGCTGAAAAGGAAAAGTGTTTCCAGGTCATTAATCAAGTGCTCCTTCTCTGTGGGACTTGTCTCTTCAGAAACTGCCAGCTGAATCATTAATAAAGCTGAAAAGGTTGGTGCCAGCAAGTTTTTCCAAAGCCGAACTCACGGTCCCCAACCTGGCGCACTGCAGAGACATTGGAATGGCAGACTCAACCAGCACATCTGGAAGGCACCAAACTGGGGGAAATTAACAGATTAACAGGATTGGAAGGGACCTTGTAGGTCATCTAGTCCAACCCCCCTCCGCCCAAGCAGGAGACCTTACACCATTTCTGATAAATGGCAGTCCAGTCTCTTCTTGAAAGCCTCAAGCGATTGGAGTAGAGGTTATCAAATTGGACTAGAGGGTATCACCAAGAAAGTCAGCTGAGGTTATCTAATAAAACTCTTTGTTTCTATTAAAACATCCAGGTTTCTTAAAAATGGGGTAGAAGAGAGCCACCAGTTGTTGTTGTTTTTTAAAAATCCGTCCAAACATTTAAGTGTTCACACTGTTGATAAACGTGCAGCAGTTGTTATCGTATTTCGTAATACTTTCCATAATTATATGTTTTCTGAAATGTTCTCTGACCTTATATTTATGTGAAACCTTTATTATGTGAATTGATCAAAACAAAATGAGATGGAATGAAGAGATAATTACTACTGCATCTATATAATAATGACAGTAATTAAAACCGCAACACAAAGATGGCTTTCTTACAGGGATGAGCCAGTGGCTCAAGCCCATGGAAACAGCATAATGAACTGGAGGATGACAACAATCCAGGGATCTCCCCACCTGGTGTTTGGGACAGCACTGATGTTATACATTTCTGAGGGGTTGTGATTCTTGCCTGGTTTATTTCTGAAAAATTAAGTATAGAATTCAGATTTAAAAATAATTTTTACTGCCACATATTCACACCTGTAATGCTGAGATGTCTTGGAGGTATGAATTCTCTGTCTCCGGAAATTTTAAGTTGAAGTTATAAAGGCACCCTGAATGATAGTTGTTTTGATTTTCCTGCATGATACAGAGCATAAATCTGACAATCCTTCTATTTCACTGTTCTATGATTCTGTGATAATCTGGTTGATGTTGCAGGTATTTAATATACAAATAAATAAATGTGCTGCCATATGCTAAATAAATAAATAAATAAATAAATAAATAAATAAACAAACAAACAAAGAAACAAACAAACATGTCTGGAAAAAGCACAAGAGTTAATTGATTATGGGGATCAAGTCGGTGTTAACTCTCAGTGACTACATATATTTTTGTTATAACAGTCTGTCCCTGGTCTTTCAAGTCTTTCAGTGATGGAGCCATCATATCTGTATCAATAGAAAAAACTATAATTGTGTCCTCAGAGTGCCCTGCAACTGTTTCCCTTCACCTCACAGCTGGTTATTCTCTTTTTCTCTGTCACCTTTCCAGTGATGCGGTGGCCTAGAGGTATAGCTCTCACCTCACAATCAGGAGGCTGTGAGTTTGATCCTAGGTAGAGGCAGACATTTCTCTCTCTGGGCACACTGAGAATATATCTGCTGTACAAAACTCCTCATAGGCGACAGGAACAGCATCCAGCCATTAAAACACTCAGCTAGCTCCATTCAGTTGCCCTGACACTACCCCAGAGGGATTATAGGGTTGTTAAAAGATGATGGTGATGATGATGATGATAACAATTCTACCCAAAAATCTCTTAGAGTAAAAAACAAAAATAATAGAAAGGGTAAAGATATCTAACCAAATCTTTAAGAATAGCATATTACTTTTCATACTGACAACAAGCAGGCTTCACTAGAGATTATGTGCACAAGCCTCCCATGCCATACCCTAAAACATGGGTCCCCAACCCCCGGTCCTGTGGACATGCACTGGTCTGTGACATGCCAGAAACCAGGCTATGTAAGCAAGCGAAGTTCCATCTGTGGGATGCAGGAAGCACATGAAACCATGCCCCCTCCAGTCCATGGAAAAACCTCTCTTCACGGAACTGGTCCCTGATGCACAAAAGGTTGGGGGAGGGCACTGCATTAAGAGACATCAAACTGAAATCAGTGTTTAATATAGCAGCAAATTAAGTTCTGATCACCAGGTATAACTGGGACTTTAAGGTTTTTCTCATGAGGGTCTCTGTTTAGCTTGCTCATGAGAATAGGAATAGCACTTAAACTTATATACCGCTTCACAGTGCTTTACAGCCCTCTGTAAGCGGTTTACAGAGTCAGCATATTGCCCCCAACAATCTGGGTCCTCATTTTACTGACTTTGGAAGGATGGAAGGCTGAGAAAAGAGAAAGAAAAAATGAGGGAGGGAGGGATGGAGGGAGAGAGGGAGGGAGGAAGGGAGAGAGAGAGAGAGAGAAAGAGAGAGAGAGAGAGGGAGGGAGGGAGAGAGAGAGAATTTATGTATAAAAGCAGATTCTAGTTTTAGTGGCTCCATATTTTGCTCCATCTCTAACTTTCTTGATCACATGGAACTTCGACTGACATTTGTTTCATCCCAAAGAACACACACAAAAGATCAGAGAGTTTATAAAAATAAAATCTTCAAACCTTGCATGTGTTTTACAAAATGGGATCCTTTAATAAAGATATATTTAAATACAATCCAGCAAAAAAAATTGTATAATAATTGATAATGCTACTGGGCATAAACATACATAACTACAGTAACTATATTACGTTTATTATTTTTCAACTACTCTAAGGACTGAGATATGAGAAATGTATCTAGTCAATAATAATTCTGATATGGAATTAAAAATTGTCATAGAGAATTAGAAGGGTTAATATAACAACTAATGAAGAGCCTAAACTTTGATTAAAAATTCTGACCATAATTATCTAATTTACAGACAAAATATAAAGATACATAGAAAAAAAACCCTAATATATCTGGAAAATCTTACTAGGACCGAATGCAGTACTTTATTAAAATATCTAATTATTAATTAAAAAATATATAAATTACAACTTTATTCTATCTGGTCTATTTTCTCAGACATAGCTGTACATGCATAAATAAATAAATAAATAAATAAATAAATACATACATACATACATACATACATACATACATACACACATACATACATACATACCCTATTACATTTTAAATCACCATAGGCATAAGCCTAGAGAGATCAGGGTTAGCTCAAGGTGACCTGGTTCTTTCCACTATTCCACTCATATCCTCTAAAAACCACCAGCCCCCAAGCTTTTGGGCACCAGAGATTGGTTCCATGGTGGGCACTTTTTCTGTGGACTGGAGGAACGTGGTTTTGCATGCTGCCTGGATCCTGTGCGTGCATGGATGATTCTTTGCTTGCTTGCATGGCTCAGCTCCTGTGGGCTGCTGACGGGTGCTGGTTCAGACCCAGGGATTGGGGAACCCTTGCTCTCAACAATCAATCTATAAAAAGTGAGATTCCTGACTTTCAGAAAAACTTGTTCAACTCCTTCTCATTAATATAGTTGTAGCTGTGGATATCTACATGTGGCTATTACAGTACAGGACAGAGTTTAAGGCTAAGACCTATGGTGCAGTGGGTCCTTCCAATCATCCATTTCTGAGTAGCAGATAGCTCTTGAGGTTCTCTGACTTGCACTGACAGCCAACATATATGTTAATCTTTCAAGTTGGTCCAGACAGGAACTACATCAATGAATACAAGCTCTAGCTTTATTGTAAGGCTACATTAACACAATCTTGCAAGACTGAAAGTATTTCTCCCCTCTTTTATTTCTATTATGTGGAAAAGTAAGAAGAGTCCCTTCTGAAAAGCTTCCCATTGCTCACCTCCTTCTGTGGATTGAGATATCTGTTATATGTTGTTATATATGTTGCAATCTCTCATTCAATTGTTCCAGTTAACTTTCTGTTTTCCAGAATGGATATTGAATTGATTGGTATGTAGCTGGGAATGCTGGTGGCCTGAGATCTGACTGCATGGCTCAAGCAACTTGATTTGTATATTTTGGGAAATTTGTAGGTGTTGATTGGGCATCCAGAAGTGTCTCCACATAGATAGTGGAGTATATAGTTCTCTATATTTTTAGGAAATGGTTTCAACAGATTGGAAAATTCCTTGTGTGGGACATTGTGTGAGGACAGAAATTAATAGACTGTGGTGTTGGCTTGTTGCTTCTTGGATCCCCCTTGCATAATCTGTCTTATTCATAATATCAATTATTAAGTCATTCATTTATGAGTTTTTGACATACTTAATATGGACTCCCAAATGTGCTTTTTCAAGAGGCAACTGGACTTTCTTCTTTTTCTTTGAAGATGTTTCAGTTCTAATCCAAGAAGTTGAAGAAGCTTTTTGGATGAGAATCGAAATGTCTTCAAAGAAAAACCAGAAAGTCCAGTTGCCTCTTGAAAAAGCACATTTAGGAGTCTATATTAAATATGTCAAAAACATGACCTGTATGACTGAGAATCTCCATAGACATTAATGCAGTCTCAGGGACATCTGAAAATACAGTAACAAAAACCCTTTGTGATAGAAATCCTATTTCTTTTTTATGTAAATTCATACCCCTCAACAGATGCCGGTATGAAAGGACTTTTTTCCTGTAGTAGACAGGTCCCATTTTAAATACTTTATTATTTCAACTTTATTTTATTTATTTATTTATTTATAATTGGACTTGTATGCTGCCCCCTCTCCGAAAGGACTCGGGGCGGCTCACAATTAAAATACAACAATAAATATTTTAAAAAGAATTAAACTTAAACAAGCCCAATAACTAGAATTAATTTAAAACTAATTTAACCCCCCCCCCAAGAGGTCAGTCCAGCCCAGCCTGTTCAAACAGCCAGGTTTTCAAATCACGGCAGAAAGAGCGGAGATCAGGAGCCAAAAGGAGCCCCAGGGGTAGTTGGTTGCACAAGGCAGGAGCTGCAACAGAGTAGGTGAGGTACCGCCGAGGTGCTGCCAGCCGACACTGTCTCGTGGACAGCACCCCGAGGAGTCCCCATCTGTGCGCACACACAGGGCAATCGGTATTCAATATTGGCAGGAGACGCTCCCGCAAATACTTATGGTGGTCTTATTTTTATCTTTGTTGTATTGCATGTTGGTTTAGGGTGACATATGGGGGAGGGAACAGAAAGATAATATTATCTTATTAGTGTTGAAATTAATTCTTTGTGAAATAGTTCTAAATTATTCCAGCTTTCGCTTGTGATGATTGTCCTGGGAAATTATGACACCATGCAAATAATACAAGTCAGTTTTAAAGTCTTTAACTGTTGGATAAAAATATGAAATAGTTATTTAATGGTTCCAATTCTAGGAAAACAGTATATTCTTCTGGTTTCATTTTAAAAGCAAAGTACATTTTGCTAAATGACTGTATATGTAACCCTTGACTTGTCCATCATTTATGCCCAATATGGAGTTCGATCATGTGAATGCAGGGAGGAGGCGACTCTTGGAACATCAAATCCAGGTGGCAAGTACCCCCAAGATAGGTCCGTTATAATTTTTAAAGGTGGCTAAGTGACCTTTCATAAATGGAGGACTATGTGAAACAGAAATCAGAAGGAATAATATCCTGATCCTGCATCTCTGAGCAATGACGTATATTTATCCCACATTCATATCTATGAAGTAATGATCTGCAGGTCCAAAAAGAGAAGAACCACTAGCATGAGAAATGATTGCTTGTCCAAGCTTAGAAAACAGTACAAACTTGCTGGGCTTGTCCAGAGAATTCTTGAAAGGTAATGACATTTTGGCCTGAACTGTCTTGGGAACTGTCAGCTTTCAGGAAGAAAAGGAGCAGCTTCGTAGCCCATTTATGCATCCCCAGGATCAAATGGCTCAGGAAGCTTTCCATCACGGAAAGCTGGAGTGTTTTATATATATCAGAAACAATTGCATGAACAATCCAGTTAGCTTGAGTCTGATGCATCACTGTTCCTGCTGTGATAATATAGACCTTCATAGACTTTTGTAACTAAGGCAGAGAGTTTTTGTTACAATTTTCCATTTTTCTCTTTTTGAAAGATTTCTCTCTCGTATGCAGTAATAGCATTTTGTAAGTGCTTTGTTCTTTACTGCAGTCTTATTGTTACAATGGCTGTTCTGTAAATACATAAATAAAGCCTGCTAAAATAACCTTGGGCCAGCATTTGCATTGTTCTGACATCTCTTCTAGTAATGGATGTATTTCAAAACTTCCATGGCATTTGATCCTCAAATAAAAGAACATTTAAAAAAATAATAGGGGTGTTAAGTCACTAGTCCCCCCCAGGGTCTTCAATTAGTCTAGCAAAAATGACAATGCTATCATAACGGAGGGAAACAATCCAAAGGAACTCACAGTGCTGATTTAAAAGTCGAATATCTTTTCAGAAAGGATGGAGGGATATTACAATACTAGTTGCTAATGGCTTTTTAAACATATAATCACGAGGGTACTTCCACACAGAGTTTTGAGGCCAGTTTTACATTGGTGTCATGACCCTACAATGCTTCATCTTCTTTGAGCAGGCAAGTCAATTTTCTGGTGGCAGGGCTAAAACTTCCATTTTGTGATATTTATTATTATTATTTTATTAGACTTGTATGCCACCCTCTCCCCCTAAGGACTCAGGGCGGCGAACAGTAAAAAAACCCAGTACAAATTACAATAAAAACCATTAAAAATACAAGCCTAATCAATATTATACAAAATTTAAAATTTTGTATAATATTGTTATCAGATACTACAGCTTTGCTAGACTGGGAATCGCTTGTGTTTCCATTTGCAGGAACTCTCAACTCGCCATCTGAATCCAAGCTTCTAGTACATATCAGACACTCTTATTAAGGAAACTAATCTTCTTCCTTCTGGCAGCTTTGTGTCAGTTTCACAATCTTGGTAAAAATAAAACTCTCAGACTGATTTTCTATTATACATTATACATTGACTTATGATGATAATTGAACCCACAATTTTGGTAATAAGTCATGATGATCCTTAAGCTGATCACCATTAGATCACATCCAATTTTTTGATCTTTTTTTAGTGGCCATTAAGAAAAATGCAGTGGTTGTAAAGCAAACACAGTAGTCATTAAGAAAATGCCACAGCAGTTGAGCGAACCTATTGTTTGCTATGGGCGTTTTTGTCAGAAAATGGAAATAAACACTAATGTTTGGCAAAAACATTGTAAATCATGGTCACAAATTCCCAAAATGCAGTCATATGACAGTGGGGGGTGGGTGGGCATTGGAAGTTTGGTTCCAGGATCTGTACAGCTATTTTGAGGTCTGTTATAACTTTGAATTGTCATTAAGTGACCAGTCATAAGTCAGGTGTGTGTGCATGTGAAGCATGTGTGCGCGCACAAAGTGCACAATCACCAAACTGGTTGTTACAATGGCAGCATCCCACCATTGCTTTGAGATATGTAAATCTAGCAATTAAGTTCATTTGAGAATTGATGTTCTTTTCTTTCTAAGTGATATACAATATAGAATGGAAAGACCCCCTAGGTACATTCCAGAAATAGTTTGGCAGAATCAGATATTTTTATTAAATGCACTGTAATGGGGTAAGTCTTAGAGAAACTGGGCAACTGAAGAGTAATGACAAAGCCAGAGTATCCATATCCCTTTGATTTATGTTAGTTGGAGAATCAAATTATATTATGGAAGCACATTGGTCCAATTGGTACAAATTTGTTATTCTCCAATTAGATGTATTATAAAATAGTAATGTGAACACACTACTCATTTTGTGAATGGATGTGTTCCTAGAAATAATACCTTTGCAAGCATTTGTTACTTATAGAGTCCTGGTGACGCAGTAGTTAGGATGCAATACAGCAGGCTACTTCTGCTGACTGCTGGTTGCCAGCAGCTTGGCAATTCGAGTCTCATTGGCTCAAGGTTGACTCAGCCTTCCATCCTTCTGAGATCAGTAAAATGAGGACCCAGATTGTTGGGGGCAAGATGCTGACTCTGTAAAATGCTAAGTAATTTAAAGAGAGTTAGATGAAGGGATAGTTTGTATGCAAGTGTGTGAGAAAGCAGATTAAATTAAAACATTTATTGATATTTATTGATATTATTCCTTGTTGAAAAAAAATGCTTTCCCATTTTTATCTACCACACTTTTTTCTTTTCTTGCTTCCCAAACTTCAGTTCTGGCAATAGTATTCAATAATATGCAGTTTAATCTTAGTTGATTTCTCATGTGGGAAACAAATAACTAAGCAGCAGTGTATATCCAATTGCACTGCAATAAGTTTAACCTACCTCAAACTTCCCCCAAAATATTTCTATATAATGAAAAATAACTAGCAAGTTAAATATAAGAAAATAGCAAAAACAAAACAAAACAACAAAAAACCCCTTGCAAGTCAGATAATCAGAAAAAGAATCTGACTTATTTTATTTTTTTAAATCAAAATCTTGTGGGAAGAATGTTGAAAAGATAATGAGACAATCACCCTAAACATGGTTTAGTGAAGCTCCATATTCTTCCATAGAAAAGCCCATTTGTTCCTGTTTGGTACTGTATCCCTGCTTTCCATTCCTATCTGATCCTTAGAGTAATGTATTTGCAAGAAGGAGAGTCACAGGGAAAGAAATGTAAAATGGCAATGTAAATATGGCATTATAGAAAGGGATGCCAGGATATTATAGCCAAATTCAGTTCCTGAACAAATATACATTTTTGCCCTGCTTGAAAGCCATCGTTTTCTTGTTTCCCCTTTTCCTTTTAAAAATAACTCATTAGTCTGTCTCTTAATATTAGCAGCTCTTAGCACTGATTATCCATGAAAACCTTAGGATGTCAGCCTCCCTCTTAGGCAGCCTGTTGTGTAACCAGGGAGCTGAGAGGAAATACCTTGATTATAAAGTTAGCCAGATTATTTGCAAATAATTGCACGAAAACAGGAAGACTGCATTCTAAGTTTGGGGTAGATCAGTGGAGGGGGGTGGGATGAAGAGAGAACACCCTGTTGTTTTGTGATTTGTGAAGATGCTGTGCTTATTATTTTCCCTTGCCTGTTGTTCTCAGGGCTGTTTTTTTTTCTTTACAACATAATTTTTCTTCTATTTATTTATGCCAGAGTTGTTCCTGGAATACAGAAATTATCTATACATTTAGAAAAAAACATGCACATATACATTCCTTCCCTAAAACAGAAGCAAACAAGAAATATCTACAAATATTTATTTTCTGGAAGATTTAATTTGAGTCATATAAACCAGGGATCCACTTATCTACTGCAGAGTAGATTGCCCGTGGGTTCCATTCTTGTGATCACCAATCTTTCTTGCTTCTTCTTTTCTCTTCAGATGGATCATTGGGCTTCATATGGCTAATTGTAAACAACTCAGATCTTATTTGGAAGTTTCATCTTCAGGGAAAAAAAAATAAGCAATGAAAACTTATGATAGTTATATTAAAATTAAGCCTTGTGGAAATAAACTCCCCCCATATCAAAACATAGCAAAACAAACAAACAACAAAAAAAACCCCAATGAATCTGGATGGTGAATTGAAAAGGGAAAAATGAAGGTTTCTACCCCCAAGTACAAATTCATTACCACAAGATCTAGTGATACATCTACAGTCAATGTGGCTGATTTAGAAGGAGATTACAACAACAACAGTCACCACCACCAAAGAATGGTTTGCTATGTTCTGGGAGATGAATGAAGGTGAGGCCAGAGTGATTTCTAACAGCTCTTTATTCAATACTGCTTGTGAGGCAAAAATACTCCCTGGCTGACATACCTCCTTTTATATTATATGAAACTGGACAACCATACAACCAATCAGGAGAGAGTATTTTCCTGCTCCAACAGAAGACCAGAATGAGAACTTCAACTGAGAACTATAGAATACATAACACCCCTCCCCCCAGTGGTGAGATTCAATTTTTTTTTACTACCGGTTCTGTGGACGTGGCTTGGTGGGTGTGGTGTGGTGTGCTTGGTGAGCATGGCAGGGGAAGGATACTTTAAAATCTCCATTCCCTCCCCACCCCACTAACCTGCTTTCCAGCTCCGTTCTCCTGTGCAGGGCAACAAAAGAAGAACCAGCCAATCAGCTCAAACTTGGGGGGCAGAGAATAGATGGGGGTGGGGCCAGTCAGAGGTGGTATTTGCTGGTTCTCCAAACTACTCAAAATTTCTGCTACCAGTTCTCCAGAACTGGTCAGAACCTGCTGAATACCATCTCTGCTCCCCACCAAGATGGAGCATTATTCAGTCATTTGTTGATATTCACACATCCTTGAATTTTTCAATGCATTTCTTGGCACAGAAAAGTACCCAAATGTCACTTGATGGCCATTGGAAATACTACTGGCCATCAGCAAGGTGATTCTTTAATCAAGCCTCTTGATTAAAATATTAAAATCTAGATTGCACAAGGTGATTATCATATTTCAGTAATGAAGGTCTGAATAGTCTTCCAAGACATTTTATTGTATGTGATATGATACAATATGATATTCTTCTGTTTCTCTTTCTTTCTCTCTTTCATTTGCAGAAGCCAACCAGAGTCATTGCTTGTTCCAATCTGGGTAAGCACAGCCTTAGTCCATCCAACTTAATACATCTCTGAATGCTACACTATTTGTTTAGAAGACAATTTCTTATTTTGCTGAATGGTAGAGATGGCCCTTTCTACATTGATCATTTATCCTGCCCCATATATTACAAAGACATATCATTTAAAAATAAAATATAAAATTAAGTGCTAAATTTGTGTTTTAACTGCTGGTGGTTAAGGCTTGCTGGAGCCATTGAAAGTTCCAATTTCCAATGCAAGGGTCATTGGAAAAAGGGCTTGCATTTGTATCTCAAAGTAGCCCCAAATCCAAATGCTTTGGGAGTTTTCACAAGAAGGTCAGGTGCATTGAGTGTGTAATAAGTAGGAGGCAATGCAGCAACCATTATCTTTCCTCTGACAAGGGAGCAGCTCAGTGACCTGGCATGCTGACAAATGGACAGGAAAACTCTGCTCTGAGATGTAAATTCTCCACACAGGTCCCTCATGAATATCTTGTCTCCAAGATTCAGGCCAGTGACCTGGAAAACAAGGTTTCTCCCCAATCAGAATGACAGGCAGAGCTGGTTTCCTGTTAGGAAGACTACTAGGTGTGTAAAAAAATTATGATTTCTGAAGGAAAAAAATGAGATGTCACACAGCGCAAAATATTACTTTCAAATAGTCCTTCTGTAGCCCCATGAGTGACAGCTGTTAAGAATTCAATTGTGTGTGTGAGGCACACTGGAAGAGAGGGTATATGCAGGACCACGGTGGAGGAGGGAAATGCCAAAGAATAAGAATTTCCAATTTCCAATGCTCATTTGAGAATAAATCGAATATCTGTCATTCTGTATAGCCTAAAGGTTAATTCCTAAAAAGAATTTCCATTAGTAACAGAAATTATAACCTTGTAAAATCCTCTTATGTAAGGTAAACACTGTTGAAAGACATATATGGTAAAAACTGCTATGGCAAATGATTCTTTGACAACTAATTCTTATCAGTGATTCATTGATGTTTCAGTTATGCATTTATTGGACTTTGTATTTGGTTGCTTACATAAATGGATATAGTTGGAATGCAATGTGCTTCCTGCTCTTTTTTATGAGATTATTTAAACTTCTATGTGAAAGAAGAAGTTTGTTGAAAACAAGCATTCTAAATATTTCACTTGCATACAAGTTTTAATAATACATTATTACTATTAAAAAGCTACTTGGAGGGTATTACCCTCACAGAAACATATCCTAAGTATATTTTCCATTTATTCATTTACAATTTATATAGCTGCCCAATTTACCAAATGGGATTCTGGATAGCTAATACAGAATAAAGACAAAAACAAAATTGTTAAGATGAAAGAAGTACAGTTGTATATAGAAAAAGTGTGTAAGAATTCATTAAAAAAAGACAACCTGAAACATGATCTTGAAGCAATTGAGATGTATTTTGAACAAAAGTATGATAGATCCACCATAGCTGCTTTAATTTCTTGCTTGTCCTTTCCCTATTCATAGATATCAAGCAGAAAATTTTCCTTCCTTCCTTCCTTCCTTCCTTCCTTCCTTCCTTCCTTCCTTCCTTCCTTCCTTCCTTCCTTCCTTCCTTCCTTCTTGCCTGCCACCTACTTGCCAAGTAGCTTGTCTTGTGAGCATGTTTGCCTATATTGCTTTCTCCGTTGGCCTTACACAAACTGCAACTGAACACCTGCTTAGGGCTTCAATTTCAGTATAGTATCTAACTAAAGTAAGAAACAGTGTCTGGTAAATTAATCTATTATATTGCAGAGAAAGCTATTTGCATTCAGCTGGTGGACACAGAACTCTGCCATCCCTGGAGTTCTTTGGCAAGTCCAAGAATCACCTATAGGTAAAATATTTTTTATCATGCTATCTGTTATGTACGTAGGTTTGAATGTTATTGGTTTATTTGAACTGTTCTTGTAAAATGTCAAATGGTATTGGTTTAAATAGTGCGGGAAGAAACCCTGCACTCCCATTGGCTGGCAACTACGGCTGCAGGCTATAAGAGGCAGCCGTAGCCCAGCCAACTCGGGTCCATTCGAGCTGTAGTCACTGAATAAACTCTTTGCTGGAACTCTTCGCGTCTGACTCTTCATGCAGACTTAACACTGGCGACGAAGGTGGGATTTCCCTGAAGAGAAGACGACGCGAAAGACAAGCAGAAGAGCGAGATGGCTGCGCTGAAGACCCCCCAGCACCATTCGATCCGGCGGCGGAAGACTGGGAATCGTATGCGGATCGCTTCCAGATGTACCTGGAAGGAAACGACCTTGCCGACATTCCCGAGAGATGGAAGAGGGCGGTATTTCTCACACACTGCGGTCTGGCGGTCTTCAAGATGGCGAAGGCGTTAGCGGGAGCTGCAGAACTGAAGATAATGGAATGGCCTGATTTGGAGAAGCTTTTAAGAGCCCATTATGCCCCACAGGTATCGTGCCTCATTAAGAGACACGAATTTTACCGTCGGGATCAAGGGGAAAGCGAGAATGTTAATGACTTCATGGCAAGTTTAAGGGACATTGGGGGTGCTTGTGACTTTACCAACTTAGAAGAGGCCATGCGTGATCGGTTTGTTTTAGGCCTCCAAGATAAGGTCTTACAAAGCAAACTGTTAATGAAACCTAAGATCACGTTTAAAGAGGCCATTGAAGAAGCTGTTTCAGCGAAGCCACCAAGTCCTCAGCAGCAGCCATGAAAAGATTAACAAGGCCTCAAGCCAGGCCTCAAGCCATTCTGATGTGGAAAAATCCACAACAGCCCATTGCGAACAAATAGACTCTGATTCAGATTGCAGTGAGGTGGAGGAAGGGATTTTAGACTCAGAATGGAGAAGAAAAGAAAAGACCCTGGGAGAAAGAGGCAAGAATTTTATTGCAGAGGCTGTGGCGGGGGCCACCCCCGCACTGATTGCAAGTTCTTAGACACCATCTGCCTACGTTGTGAGAAAAGGGGTCACCTAGCCAGAGTCTGCAAATCATCCAGAACTCCACCTAGTAGGAAGAAATTTCCTGAAAAGGATTTTAAGCCAAACAACTTCATTGAAAAGATGGGGTGCAATTCAGAAGCAAATGGGAAGAATGAAACTCACCAAACAATCACTATTGGTCATATTTGGCCTTGCCAAATGGAAGTGGACTCAGGCTCTTATTTATCTATGGTGTCATGGGACACTATTCACAGGCTACTTCCCAACATTCAGAAGAAACATTTCCAGAAGCAAGCACTGACTCTTAAAGATTACCAAGGGAACAAGATTCCAGTAGTTGGAGCAAGAGATTTCAACGTGCAGTTTAAAGGCCACACCAAACGTTTGCCTCTGACCATCGTGGACAAGGATCGCCCAAGCTTGCTGGGACTTGAGTGGTTCAAGCCACTAGGCATCGAGGTGACTGGCATCAATCACGTGAGCAACTCTGAATGGGAGGAGTCCTGGAAGTCTGAGTTTCCAGAGGTCTTCAGTGAAGGACTGGGCAAGTATATGGGGACCCCTATCACTTTCAGTCTAGATCCCAAGGTGCCCCCAATTCGTTTAAAGCCCAGGAGAGTCCCATTCGCTTTAAAGGAAAAAATTGATGCACAATTAGATAAATTAATTGCTCAAGGGGTTTTAGAGCCCACTGATCACTCCAGATGGGAAACACCCATAGTCACACCAGTCAAGGCTGATGGGTCAGTGAGAATCTGTGGAGACTATAAGGGGACACTTAACCATACGTTGCAGCAGAGCGCATACCCAGTACCAGTTGTGCATCATCTGCTACATTCCCTTGGCAGGGGCACAGTCTTTGCCAAACTGGACTTGGCCCAGGCATATCAACAATTAACAGTTGATGATGCCACTGCAGAGGCCCAAACCATTGTGACTCACAGAGGTGCCTTCAAATGTAAAAGGTTACAATTTGGAGTAAGCATGGCACCTGGCATTTTTATATTTTATTATTTATTTATTAATTCGACTTATATGCCGCCCCCTCTCCCAAAGGACTCAGGGCGGCTTACAAAGTAAAAACAACACAACAATAAATTAAATAAAACCAGATTAAACAAGTCAAGCCGAATTAATACTAAAATCCCAACATTAAAACTCTAAAAACCACCCCACCCCAGGGTCACAGCCCGGATTGATTAAACAACCAGGTCTTCAAGTCGCGACGGAAAGTGCGGAGGTCAGGGCCAGGCGGAGCTCCAGGGAAGTTGGTTCCAGAGGTCAGGGGCAACAGAATAGGCTCGTCATCGGGAGCTGCCAGCCTGGCCGACGGGACCCCAAGGAGCCCCTGTCTATGAGTTCGCACAGGGCGGTTAATGTTCGATGTCGGCAGCAGTCGCTCCCTTAAATAATAAGGACCCATGTCATGAAGGACTTTGTATGTTAAGGTTAGAACCTTGAATCTCACCAACCGCAGCCAATGCAAGCCAGAGGAGGGGGCAACATGGGAGAACCGGGAACTCCATCACCACCAGGCGCCGATTTTGTACCAGCTTGCAATTTCTGGATGGTATGCAAGGGCAGTCCTAGATAGAGAGCATTGCAGTAGTCGAGTCGCGATGTAACAAGGGCGAGTGACCGTGACGCAGGGCATCGCGTCCAGAACGGGCGAAGCTGGCGAACCAGCCGGACCTAAGTCTTATGGAAAGAATGCTGCAAGGACTGCCAGGGGTAGTGCCTTACTTTGATGATGTGTTAATCTCTGCTGAAAATGACACTCAGCTTCAAGAGAGACTCAGAGAAGTCCTTACCAGATTCAGAAAAGCGGGTTTAAAAGTCAAGGAAGACAAATGCACACTTAAAACAGACAGAGTTGAGTTCCTGGGCTACATGATTGACAAGCATGGCATCCACCCTACTGATGCCAAGGTTAAAGCAATCAAAGAAGCCCTAAACCTAAATGCAAAACAGATTTGCAAGCCTTCCTTGGACTCATTAACTTTTATCACATGTTTCTACCTCAAAAGGCATCCATTGCTGAACCTTTGCATCGTCTGCTTGATAAAAAGGCTGTTTGGATCTGGGGGAGGAAGGAACAATCAGCATTTAATAGTATTAAGAGACTAATCACATCTGATGCTGTATTGATACAATTCTCTGAGATTTTGCCTGTTGTACTGACTTGTGATGCATCCCCTTTTGGAGTGGGGGGATTTTGAGCCACAGGCTTCCCAGTGGAAGGGAAGCCCCTATTGCATTTTACTCTGCACTTTGTCCAAAGCAGAGAGGAATTATAGCCAACTGGACAAGGAGGCATTGGCAGTTGTTGCAGCTGTCAAGAAATTTCATGAATATCTGTATGGCAGGTCATTTACCATTGTTACAGATCACAAACCTTTATTAGGCATTGTGGCAGGAGACAAACCTACTACTATCCTGTCACCAAGAATGCTGAGCTGGACTGAATTTCTTGCAGCCTATTCATACAAACTGATTCACAGGCCTGGCAAGGACATTGGACATGCTGATGCACTGAGTCATTGCCCACTGCCTTGCCACAAGGTGGACTTTGAACCGGAAACACACACCTTTTTCCTAGAGACTGTTGCTAAGCTTCCAGTCCATGCTGCTGAGATTGCCAGAGAAACTGCCAAAGACACTGTGTTGGCTCCTGTTATAGGCTGGATTAAGAAAGGTTGGCCTCTTCAAGATCTACCTCACCTTGCCCAACCTTTTAAGTCCAGACAAACTGAATTATCTGTATTAAGAGGATGTATTTTGTGGGGTAACAGGGTGGTTATTCCTGCAAAACTGCAAAGAGAGGTTTTGGAAATGTTACATGAGGGTCATCCTGGGATTGTAAGGATGAAGGGATTGGCCAGGAGTTATGTATGGTGGCCAGGTAGTGACAAAATGGTTGAAAACTGGGTTGCATCTTGTCCCAATTGCCAGGTAGTCAGGCCTGCTCCACCTCACGCCCCCCCACAGGAATGGGAATGTCCTAGGGGCCCGTGGTCTAGGATCCACATTGATTTCACAGGCCCTACTAGAGGGCACCTTTTCTGGTTATAGTAGATGCATATTCCAAATGGCTTGAGGTAATTCCCATGACATCCACCACAACTGATGCTGTCATCAAGCAGCTCAGAAAACTGTTTGTCACCCATGGGCTACCAGATGTCCTTGTTTCTGACAATGGCCCTCAATTTACATCTAACATTTTTGAATCCTTTCTAGCACAACAGGTTATCAGACATGCCCTCACTGCCCCTGGGCACCCTTCGGCTAATGGCCGGACTGAACGCATGGTACGCTTTACCAAAGAGAAGCTTCAGCAGCTGGGTCCTGGGGACATCACCGAGAAGCTTGAAAAACTTCTTAGTGTTCAGCACATCACTCCTAGCCCATCAAATAACTTATCCCCAGCAGAGTTGTTGATGGGTAGGAAACTTAGGTCTTCCCTTGACCGCCTTCATCCCACTTACGCACCCAACGCACCACTGGATTCCACTTCCAAAGTTTGTACTTTCAGTGTGGGTGATTCTGTATATGCTAAGAACCTTATAGGTGAACCTCTGTGGATTCCTGCTGAAATAACTCACATCACTGGCCCTCGTTCTTACAGGGTACAAACAGAGGAGCAGGCACAATGACCAACTTAGATCCAGGTTCCCTCAGGAACATCTGTCTCTCTCTGGGTCCCTCACCTGATGTCACTTCTAGGGGAAGGGGAGGAACAGGAGGAAAATCAGCAAGCAAGAATCAACCCCATGTGTAGCGAGCCATTATGACAGGAACCATCCCGAACCCTGTCACAATGCCAAGATCCATCCTTAGAAGTGGAAGATTACACATCACTACCTGACTTGGGTGCTGACATTGGAATGGAGATGGGTTGGGAGGAGAGACCAGATTCTAACAGTCTAACAGGGTCTCCTTTCACAGGATGTCCCAACGGGGAAATGTCAGCAGAAACATTTCCCCTCTCACTGGGTGAGAACGTTAAAACTTCTGAACCACAAAGGTCTCAACGTACACGTAAGAGCCCCACCTATTTAAAGGAATACATTAGATAGGTTGGGGTTTGGTATGGACTGAACCTAGTGGGGAGGGGTGTTATGTATGTAGGTTTGAATGTTATTGGTTTATTTGAACTGTTCTTGTAAAATGTCAAATGGTATTGGTTTAAATAGTGCGGGAAGAAACCCTGCACACCCATTGGCTGGCAACTACGGCTGCAGGCTATAAGAGGCAGCCGTAGCCCAGCCAACTCGGGTCCATTCGAGCTGTAGTCACTGAATAAACTCTTTGCTGGAACTCTTCACGTCTGACTCTTCATGCAGACTTAACACTATCCTAAAGTGGTTAATAAAAATAAGAAAGAATGACATTAAAACACTACCTAATTTTAAATCACGATAACCGAAAAATGAAGACCCCAGCTGGATGGTCTTCACGCAGTAAACAGTGTTGATTGAAGATAGGATTGAATGATCAAAGCAAAGAGATGGAAAACTCTCAGTTTTAAATCTATGCAGGAACATTAATGAATTTTTTTCTGATAACACTGCTAACAAAAATCAATATGTTCAGACAGTGAGGGTGGTTAATGGTTGAGAAGTCCATGGGTGATGCCACTACCACACATATGGATGAACTGGTTCTAAATCCAACATTTCAATTATTTATATTAAAAATGTATGTTCGTAAGTGTATGTTTATATATGTGCTGAAAACAGATATATTCATACATTCATATATACATAATATATTGATATATATCTGTATATATGTGTTTGCTTGTGTGCGTATATAAATATATCTGTATATGTGTGTGTATGTATGCATACACACACACACACACACACACACAAGCAAACACACACACACAGCAACCACATCAAATAAGCTCAGCAAGCTTTTCTGCACTAAAGAGGAATGTTTTCAGAATATTTATTGCAGGTACAGTAAACATAAACCAACTGTGGAGCATGGAGAGGAGCATAAAAATCTGTTCACTACTGATTACTAACTTTAATAAAGAAGTTTCATTTCATACATCTTTTTCTAGAGGCATCTGCAAGATGTAGTTTTTGTGTATGTTGTGCTTATATTTGTTGAAAAACAAAATGGCAGCTGCAAGTGCATGATCTGAGTCCCACCCATTTGTTGTGGGTTTCACATGTGTGGGCAGGAAAAAATGAGTGGGGCTTTGCTTTGAAGTGTTCTTGCCATTTCTATATATTGCTGTTTCATTAGCCTTTGGTCCCATCCAAACATGGCTCTCTTTATGAATATCCTTACATTATTACAAGCCTTCTGGGCAGGTTTTCATCAAAAAGTTGATATCAGGATACAAGTAAAAAAAATGAATGTTCTTTATACTTCTCAAGTTTTCAGATTTTAGAAGATCATCATGAAAAAGGAAATGAATAAACAAGTCATAAAAACCTGGATTATAAAATGATATAGAGATTGAGTTACTATTAGTTTATTGTAGCCAATCATGGGTACTGATTCTGTATTCAGTTCTTGTGTCAGCTGCCTATTGAACCTTATAGAAAGCTGTTGAAAGTCCACTAAATGCTATTACAAGTGACACTTCATTCAGCTTGGTGCCACAGCAAAGTGCAAAGGCTGACAGATTTTGCACATCCACCACCTATGGGCCTTGTAGCACTTATTCATCTCCAGCACACTTATCCAGGAAAAAAGGGGGAAAATCATAAACATATTATCTTGACTTCTCATCTTTTTGAAATCTATTCTTAGCATTTCAGTAAACAGGCACCTAAACATTCTGCACAGGGGCTGAACTTCCCAATCAACAGTACAAACTGAAAGCAACTAAAGAAATGAGAATTAAAAATATGGTGCAGACAACATTTTCATGTCCAAAATGGTACTGAAAGTACATGAGACAATAAATTGCTACCTTGTAAGAGATACAAATGAAAAAGGGTACCATTGATTGTGCAAAGATGGTTTACTTCTTTGTCAGAAGAGAGTTTGGAGTATTCTTTTTACAGTTTTACAAAGTTTATTGATCTTAAGCCACAGGTCTCCATGGATAACTGATTCAGTAGTTCATATTACTTCCCCTTTTGAACTGGATGAAGCAGCAGCCATGACTGGCATTCCATTCCAATTGTTCTAAACAGTTCGGTGAAATGATTCTCACAAATCTCCTTCAATAGTTCCCATTGCTACTGTATCTTCTATGATGTTCCAGTAGACTCCCAAATCCCTTTAAATCAGTTCAGAGCTTTTCATATTATATTTAGAGAAGAATTTTGCTGGATCAAGATTTTACATATAGCCAGTGAAATGCCAGGATGAACTCAGCATTTTAAAAACACACAGTGGTACTCAATTGCTTTGAAACTGATTTGATACTCAATTTACATCTGATGTAAAAACTTTGTCCTGATACTCATCATTTGTTTGGTATTCAACGCACAAGCTAGAACTTGTCAGTGTTGGCTGCCTTGTGATTCACTGTATTATTTTTTATGGCAAAAATTTCTTTGGTACTCATCTCAACTTCTGAAGTTAATTAACAATGAGTTCCAAGGTACCATTGTAAAAATAAAATACATTTTTAATGATTTTGTTCATGCATGATTTTTTGCAACCATCGCTATCACAAAAATTTGGGAGATTTTGCTGACATTTTCCTGGAGGAAAAAGATCCCCAAAAGCACAAAGATCTCTTTTTCTTACATTCTCCCTGCAAGGCCAAACATTACATTAGCATAACTTATTTTCTCTTGTAGTCTATGGATGTCCACCATACTAAAGTATTATTTCAGAAAAGCTAACTTAAATAAATGTCCTCTTAACCAATTTTAATATAGTTTCACAAAGGCTAATGTTTGCTTAAGCTGATATATATAATTGAACAATAGAAAACAGAAATTTTGGATAAGGTGGAAGGAACCAAATTATTTATTTCACTAGAAGAAGTTTAGTTACCAATTGAAAAGCCAATTAACCTTTTATATAAAAGCATTGTTTTCATGGTTTCTTTCACATGCTTTTACAATAGTATTGTACACATATAAATGTTCCATGTAATCATAGTATAGAGTAAAAAAAAAGCTGGAACAATCATCTTAAACTGACATGATTTTGCTACATATAAAGCTACTATTAAAATAGCAATCATTCTCCATAGCATCAGAAATGTAAGATTTTGATTTGAGATTTAAGATGTTGAAGTGAAAGGGAAAAAAATAAAAATATTGAAAAAAATGAAAATAGATACAATATTTATTTATATAGCACTCACTAAATTCATTTTGTTATTTTAAGAACATACAATTCAATATTTGTAAATAAATAAACTGCTTCCCAAGAAGCAGTTTCAGGCAGGTTATGGATGTACAAGTTAAAAAAAGAACAGGAGATAGCACTGATCATTGTGGTAGTCCATTATTCAATTTATGACATCTGTTTCTATTGAATTCTGTGAAAATTCAGTAGAATATGTTACTCAATGTGTTGTCAATCAAGGCAATTATGTTACGACAAGGTATAACCTTGATTAGTTTGAGGAGACTGGACAGTCATTTGTCTGGAATGGAATAGGGCAGAGATGTCAAACTCATGGCCCATGGGCCAGGTGCATGATGCCTGGTTTAACAAAGTCCATGCCTGGTTTAACAAAGGAGGAAAAAGTCATCACATGACAATGCTGTGATGATGCAAGTTTGACACCCCTGGTATACGGTCTCCGGCTTAAGCAGGAGGCTGGACCTTACTATTCTATGTGTCAGGATTCCGGCAGGTACTTCAATTAAATCATGAGCCTCGAGCCACACTCCCAAAACTGCAAAGGATTTATTAGAAGTTAACATGCTGGCATTAGCCTGAGTGTAGCTGACTCTGAGATATGTAATTCACTGTCATCCTTGATCCTGCTTTCTCCCCCATCCCTCTGGGTGTATCATCCAACAAAACATGTCCATAGCAGAGAGTAATGAATCATGGTCTCCGTTTAGATTTTTGCACCGCAGAAGCTTCAGTCATCTAATCAGTCTCTGAAGAAAATATGAATGGAATGTACTTTCGGTTCCACACTGCTGCCTGCTCTTTGAAACTCCCCCCTTCTCTCTGTTGACTACTATGAAATGTGTGTACAAAATGTTTTATGAGTTGACATTATATTTTGTTCTATGCTGTTCACCTTTCTGCAATATCAATAAAAAATTTCAATCCAGATCCCTAGATCAGATGGGTAACAAGAAATTAATTGTTTCTAGTTTTTTCCTTTAAATGTGTCTTTCACTTTATCATTTTATATATCAAACCTAGAAGAGAATTCTACTTTAGAGTTGCTATCAGGTTACAATCAGAGGTGGTATTCAGCAGGTTCTGACCAGTTCTGGAGAACTGGCAGCAGAAATTTTGAGTAGTTCAGAGAACTGGCAAATACCACCTCTGACTAGAGATTTTACAGTATCATTTCCCTGCCCAGCCCACCAAGTCATGCCCACAGAACCGGTAGTAATTTTTTTTTAATCCCACCACTGGTTACAATCAATAGTAATATTCACATGGATGTATTGTTAATTTCATTAAGTATCTTATTAATATTTTGTTAATAAATGTTTCACTAATCAAACAAAAATAAATGTGTGAAATATTAAACACAAATATATTTAACTAATATTAAGTATGGAACCCCATCAGCACCAACCTATCAGTCCCCTACCATGATTTTGTGGTTTCCTGAATTCTGTTTCTGTCCATGAGTAAAATAGGTCTTTTAGGTAAAATAAGTCCAAATTGGCATTATAACCAGAATCTGTTAACACAAGGAAGAACCTACTGAGAATCTACTTTTCTTTATGAGTGCATATGATAGGAATGAAACATGGGACAGCATAGTTAATTCTAAAAGCAGTGTACTGACACACTAGTAAAACATACTTTTTTGGTTCCCCACTCTTTTTTTTTTTGCTGATAATGATTCCTTTCTGAGCAGTGACTTCAGTAATATCTTAATACCTTTCACCATGTCTACAGTATCTGCCAACGTGCAACCAGCAACAGAGGAGGGAACAAAACAAAATGAAGCAAGCTCTTCCAAGACCTCCTTTAGCCATTATAATGACAAAATAATTGTAGGAATGCTGCAGATTAGTCAAACTGCAGAAGAAGAGGGCAGTCAGTGTGTGACAGAAGCTAGAAGGTGATTAGAGAAGAAGCCAAGAAGGGCCATGCTGTTCTGACACTGCTTTTGTTACTAACAGTTATCGAGTGATTTGTCTGAGTGAATGTCATGGCACCACAATTTGCATAATTGGAATATACCTTGCTGGCATTTTGACAGGACTGTATGGCTCTGGTGTGTAAGGTTCATTCACAATTAGGAAATTGTGACAGTCACAATCCTCTAGAAATAGGACCAAAAATAAAATCCTACTGCCTTTGTTGTTTTCAAATTTCACTGTTGTGTATAATATAATGCTAGCATTTCTTCCAGAAGGGTATATAAAAATCTATATAATATTCCATACAATAATCATTCTGCATGAATAGGTAAAACAATTTATCTAAGCTTCCCCCAAATCAGCACCAATCATTAGGAAAAAATGTTTGATGACATGAGAAGGAACTCATTTTTATTTCTGTTAATCCAATTTACTTCAAACAAATGCTACACTCTTCTTGAACATACTGAATTAGTCACTAATTCATTTTTATTTCACTAGAAAATGATATGTTACATGCAAAAATAGTTTTACTATAGACCAAGTTTTGAATAGACCCTATAAGAGGTTTACCTAGAAGTAAATTCCATTGACATCAGCAAGACTTAGGCCAAAGTATATCAGATTAGCGTTGCATCTTTTTTAAAAACTGATTTTAGAAAGCTTTCAAAACTGCCTCTGTGTATAGCAGTAATAAAATCTACTGTCTCTCTAGGCTTTAATTGCCTACAAAGTTACAGTCCAGGCCATTAATTGGAAAGAGAATACATTCTGTAAATTCTGTTAAAACAAATCTTTAAAGTAAAATGATATAAATGGTGGATAAATTAGAACATCTGATAGGGAGTAATGCAAGACAGTTTAATGCATGAGGTGGAACTTAGCTTTTAAGATGATTCTGATTTTTAAAAGGTGTTCATTTAAAAGTTAGCTACAGATGTCAAATGGTAATGGATAACTGCAATCAGCTTAGTAGAATTTCTAAAATATGAAGACCCAAATTCATATGACACTACATTCAGAAGTAGAAATTTTATCAGAAACAACTGAAGAGCAGAAAATGAAGTGATCTTGTCCGCTGATAGAGTTTCTTTATCTAGATTTATAAGGTCAATCAGAACCCAAGAATGACCATCAGATCTGTTCTGTTCTATCAAATCTTCTTTTGATCTGGTTCTAATAGAATCCTAACAATACTGTTTATATTATAGATTTATACAGAAAAGGTCTCACTATGTACTGTGCATTTGCTTAAACAGAATAAAGGATTAGGACATGGCTATCTGCAGAGAAGACAGGTGTGTGTGTATGTGTGTGTGTGAGCACGCACACACACACATGTGCAATATATATGCAGTAATATTGTGAAAATGCTGTGACTTATGAACTTGCATAACTATTGGTATGCAAGTATACAATATGGTAGCATTTTTGTGATGACATCACCATGAACATCATTTTGGCATCATTGCAAGTTTTTTTGCAGATGTTCCCTCAATTTGTGGCCACTTTGCAGAAGAAATGTGGTAGATTTAAGGCTGCAAAGTCAATCAATGAGTTATAGAAGAGCCATGGTGGAGCAGTGGTTAAAATGCAGTATTGTATGGATGGTCTTCCAGTGGAAATGTATAAATGTATTTATGAATGTCTCGAACCAGTGATGCTGGATGTGTACAATGAGGTACCAGATCTTGCTAAATTACTGGACTCATGGAGAGAAGTGAATATTTCATTTCCTAAAGAAGAGTTAGACCATAAGCAAATTAAAAATTATAGGCCGATCTCACTTCTGAACGTAGACTACAAAATATTTGCAGCAATAATGTCGGAAAGGTTTAAAATTATATTAAATGAACTTATACATACTGACGAGAATGGTTTCCTACCCTCTGGACAAATAAGAAGTAATACAAGGATGGTACTAAATGTACTAGAGTATTATGAGGCCCACCTGGAAAAGCAGGCAGCGTTGATTTTCCTAGATGCTCAGAAGGCGTTCGACAATCTCAGCTGGCAGTTTTTGATCCAACAGGTTGATAATATGGGATTTGGAACCAAATTTAAGAAAGTGATAGGCACAATCTATTCAAATCAAACAGCCAAGGTAATTATAAATGGGGAGACCACTGGGAATTTTGAGATAATGAAAGGTGTATGGCAGGGATGTCCAATGTCGCCCCTGCTTTTTATTTTGACTGTGGAAGTGCTTTTGAACCAGATTAGGCAAAAAAAGGAGATAATCAGGTTGAAGAGTAAAAAAGAAGAATATAAGGTACAGGCATTTGTGGATGATTTGGTCTTTTTTGTTGAAGAACCAATGGAATCAGGGATTTACTTGTTAAAAGAATTGGAAGAATATGAGGTGGTAGCAGGACTAAAAATTAATAAAGACAAGATGAAAATAATAACTAAAAATTTGACAGAAAGACGGAAAAAAGAATTGGAAAAGAAATTGTGATTACAGAGTTTTAAAAAGCTTAAATACTTAGGAATTTGGCTAACAGGAAGATGCTGTTCCATAAAAGAGGACAATTACATGAAACTACTTTTACAGATAAATAAAGATTTGATCAAATGGGAGAAATTACAACTATCTCTATTAGGTTGGGTAGCAGCCATAAAAATGAATATATTACCCAAATTATTATATTATTTTCAAACAATACCTATAAAATTGGATAAGAATTTTTTTTCAAAAATTAGGACAATCATGAAATTTATATGGATGGGGAAAAAAGCACGAATAAAAATGAAGACATTACAAGACAATAGAACCAGAGGTGGCCTTGGACTCCCAAAAGGGAAACATACTATCAAGCAGCAATTTTACTATGGGTTAAGGAGTGGATAAACTTAAAAAATAAAAGAATCTTGGCAATAGAAGGTCATGATCTCCAAATTGGGTGGCATTCCTTTCTATGGGATAAAAAGAATATGATTCACTCTTACTTCCATAGACATTTGATAAGAGACTCATTACTACAAACATGACAGAAAGTTAAAAAAAGCACTACTTGAAAAGACCAAATTGGATTTCACCTATGGAACCCAAATACAAGGGAGATCAAAAAAATGATCAGATATGAAGAATTATTAGATGAACAGAGGGATTTAAAAACACTGGATAAATTAAAAGAACAAGGTATAACATTAGACTGGTGGACACACTTGCAAATCCAAACGAAATTTAAGAAAGATGTAAAGGAACAAGGGATAGATAAGGATTTACAAAAAAATTGATCAAATCTTGACAGGCAAAGATACAAAATATATAACATGAATGTATAATTATCTATTGGAAGTTGAACTAGAGGAAGAAATTGTCAAGGGATCTATGATTGCCTGGGTGAAAAATGTAGGCCATAATATAAATTTGGATGAGTGGGAAAAAACTTGCACGGAGAACTGGAAGCTGACTTTGTCGACGGCATTTAAGGAAAATCAATACAAAATGTTTTGCAGATGGCAAGACTGACAAAAATGTATCCAAATATGAAACCGGAATGCTGGAAGTACAAACAAACAAACAAACCAAAAAAAGGAACATTTTTCCATATGTGGTGGCAATGTAAAGAGACTAAAAAATATTGGAAGAAAGTACAGAGATGGCTGTTTGAGATTACAAAGTATAGATTGAATTTGGAACCAAAAACATTTTTATTGGATATGATCAAAGGGAAGAGATACCTCATTGTATACATCCTAACCATAGCAAGAATTATTTTTGCACAAAATTGGAAGAGTGATAAAATACCATCAGAAGAGGTTTTAACTCAAAAAATAATGGACTGTGCTGAACTAGACAAATTCACGATGGATCTAAGAGGCAAGGATGACTGTGATTATTATGTGATATGGGATAGGTGCTTTGAGTGGGTAAAGAAGAAAGATAAAAATGATGTATAGTCACAAAATGAGAAATATGTATATACAACGACACATTTACTGTTAATAGAAATGAGAGTTTTGTATTTTTGATTTTAAAGAATAAAAATTTAAAAAAAAATAGAATGCAGTATTGTAGGCTAACTCTGCTGACTGCTAGCACTTCAATCCTGAACAGCTCAAGGTTGACTCAGCCTTCCATCCTTTGGTAAAATGAGGACCCAGATTGTTGGGAGCAATATGCTGACTCCATAAAACCACTTAGAGGGGGCTGTAAAAGCACTGTGAAGCAGTATATAAGTCTAAATGCTATTGCTATTACTTCTCCATCCCATATATGTATTTTGAATAGTTTTCTTGCTTGTATGTTCATATAATAAATTGTTATCTGTTTTCAACCAAATCCAAAAATTTGAGTGACATAGACATACTAAGTGAATGGATACTTGAAAGTATATCAGGCTGCAAAAACTATGGAATTATGATCAGTTGTGAAAATCATGTTTACTTGTTTTATATGCAGTTCATAATGTAGTCTGTGTGTACATATTTTTGATGCCCCACAGGGTTCTTTTCTCTTATTTATTTTTTCTTCTAATATTTTAAAAGTTAATTGGTCATCTATGTGGTTTTTATTTCCAATAAAACTTTTGGGTTCAACACAGCTAAAAAAGTCATTTTTTAGAAAATAAAAATGATGGATGGCTGAATCCTTTATTTTTAAGCTTTCACAGGAAATAAGGGGGTATTTTTAAGCTTTCCCAGGAAATAAGTAGCGTTTTTGTGTGAGGGCTAGAAGACTCTCCTAAATTTTATTTTTATTTATTAAATTATATATGCCACCCATCCCATTATCCAAAGGGGTTTCAGATGACTATATATGTGTGGGAAATAATAATTGTTGTAACTGCTTTGCTTGCTTTTTAAAATTTAACTAGTAACCTTTTTTTACTTTCTTGTTCATTGTGTATATTGATGCTGTAGGTTTTTTTTTTATTTTGATGGGGTGTGTAGCTTGGATTGCTATATGCAGTGTATGTGTATTTTGGTAGATATCTCTCTCTCCTTTGTTGTGGGATGTGGTACTGTAAAACATTTTTAATGTATTTTATGAGACCAAATACAAGATATGACATTTGAAGTTCTGAAACTGCTCAGTTTCTTGAGCTTTTCTTCTGTGAAATAGATTTGGAGCAGAATGTTGCATGAGGAATGTTTTTGGATTTGGGCTCTCAGGTCCAATTACTTTCTGAATGAACAGCTTTAATTAATTCAAATTTACTTTAATCTTCATTGGTTTGCTGTTTCAGAAATCAGCCTTTTGTGACCATCCATTAACATGGCTTCCATTTTGTCAATAGGCAAACTTCCTGTGGCAGTCATTTGCTAGTATGTCCATAACATCTTAGAGATCTACAGTAAATGTGTCCTTAGTTCTCAAACTTCCTATTTTTAATCTTAATCAACTTCTGTCAATTCCAATTCATATAATATACCACAATTGGAATAAATCAATCAGTATTAGAGAAATGATACCTCGGCTACAGATACTAGAGCTCTGCTAGATGGCAGCAAAGATTTCAAGCTGTCAATATCTTATTACTGTTATCTAATAGTTGTCTGAAGTTTTGAAAATGTTGTACACCTAATAAGTATCCTTTTTATTACAGAGATCACTGTATGGAATAGAAACTATTTTATTCATAATGTTCTGCATGACTTGGCTCAAATCCTTGTCTGACCTTGTAATGCTGTGAGAATTTGACATATAAGGTCAGTCCTCAAACTATAGAGTTACTTGTCACCATCTGCCATTATTATAACATTTATTTAAAATATTATTCAATTTACAACAGGAGGAGAATCTACTTGTTTGCACTTGTTAAACATAGAAACCTTTTAAAGAGGATTATTATAATCATGAAGTAAGATCTACAGGATGTAATATACAGAAGTAGAAATCCACTTATCTTTCATGTGTTTTGAAATGAATAGCCTTGACACCATGACTAATTAAGAAAGATATTCCAAAATAAAACAAGCAGTATGTCATCTCCTCATGTTCTGTTTTTTCATACATGTGTTTTCTTACTTGATCCTGAAGTCACAGTGTCAAGGCATAATATTTCAATCATATCCATGGCAACAAGGTATAAATTAGTAAAGCCCAGATTGTTTCTTCTCAACATCATCAAGAGAAAAATTTGCTTTGAGACAATACTTTTCCCCCTGCAAGGTAAAGATGACCCTAGCTGTAGAAGGGCTACAGAACTTGTCTATTTGTTTTGTAAGTAAGTTGTGTGATGTCTGGATTTCACTCCACTAAATAAAACAAACCAAATAAACAAGCAACAGAGAAATACTTTCTCACATGACTTAGATGCCATCTCTCCATTCAAACCGAACAAAGCTTTCTTTAAAGCAAATAGAAGAATATTGAATACATTAAAATGCAAGTTATGAAACCATTGACTTTTAAAAGCAAGGCCATAGAGCTGTGTCTTCAGACATGTTTTTTTTGTTGTTGTTGCTATTAATAGCATAGAGAATAAAGGGAAATACAACTTCCCAGGGAGTACTTTACATAAGTTTGAAACAAAACAAAATAAATTGATCTCACAATATCTAAAAGGCCTCTGAAATCAGGTTTAAATGTTATTTTGCCTCTGCTGAATTCCTTCCTAGCATATTTGTCTCATATTTTCCTTTCCTTTAATGCTCCAAGTGCATTACTGAGAAACTGTGGCAGTGGAAGTAGTGATTTCAGTCACAAAAGAGGTAGAAAAAAAGATATCAAGGAAGGAAGGAAGGAAGGAAGGAAGGAAGGAAGGAAGGAAGGAAGGAAGGAAGGAAGGAAAGATAAAGTCCTCACCACAGTATTAAAGATATCTCATAAACTAGCAAATATCAATTTTTCCCCTTTATTTTATTTATTAAACAGATTTATATGGCCGCAGTATAATTTTAACAATTGATGGGGTCATCATAATCCCTGAGGCAATTGAGCATTTGCTGGTAGGATATGATTTTATTTCACTTGAATAGATAGAAAGCAGACATTTTCCAAAACTCCCAATGATCACAAAATATCTAGGAGTCTCTCATTTCCCTGAGTTGTTTTGTTTTACAGGAAAAATTCAGGAGCAAATTTATAAAGGAAACCGAATGGAGAACCTAGAGTAGTAAGCTGCTTGCATCAACCCATTTTAGAATCATGAGATATGGCAAAAGACAGTTATGACAGTGTATGACGAGCTGTAAATTGTCCTAAGGCAGTTTGGGGGCTACCACTCATTCTAGACATAAATCTTCTCCCATTCTTGGTGCTCTTAAGAACATCATGAATAACAGAATAATAGAGTTTGGAGGTCTTTTAGTCCAACTCTCTGCTCAAGCAGGAAACCCTATACTCTTTCAGGCAAATGGTTGTCTAATGTCTTCTTAAAAACCTCCAATGTTGGAGCACTCATAACTTCTGGAAGCAAGTCGTCCCATTGATTAATTGTTCCAGCTGACCCAAAATTTCTTCTTAGTTCTAGGTCAGCTCTCTTCTTGATTCGCTTCCATCCATTGTTTCTTGTCCTGCCTTCAGGTGTTTTGGGAAATAGGTTGACCCCCTCTTCTTTCTAAATATAGATGAGTGTTCTTCCTTAGCTTGCTATAATTGGTTAATAGGATCAGTTCCTTGCTACTCTGTTTCTGTTTTGGTTGTGCACCTTCAAACAGCATTGATGATCTCAAAGTCTTACACAAGAACGGAATGAAAAATAATGCCTTCACTTCCATACCCTTTTAAAAATATGGATATTTTAAAAAATAAAACAGGAAAATAAACTGTGAAAAGACCTATTTTGTTATCTGTATTTACTTATCCACCTATTACTCCAACTCATTATTATTATTATTATTATTATTATTATTATTATTATTATTAGACTTGTATGCTGCCCTTCTCCCCAAGGACTCAGGGCGGCGAACATATAGAAAGAGAAATATTTACAATAAAACAATATTAAACAAAAACAAGTCTAAAATTACTAAAAACATTAAAAACAATTAAAATTACGATAAAAACAGTACAATAAAACAACCCACTCCCGGGTCAATCCCGGCCAGCCTGCTGAAACAGCCAAGTCTTCAGGTCTCGATGAAAGGAGCGGAGATCAGGGGCCAAATGAAGATCCGCAGGGAGCTGATTCCATAGGGCGCTCCCACAGAAAAGGCCCTAGCCCTGGGAACCGCCAGCCGACAATGCCTAACCGACGGTATTCCCAGGAGGCCCCTCCTGTGGGAGCGCACGGGGCGATCGGAGTGTGATGCTGGCAGGAGGCATTCCTTGCAAGTACCCTGGACCCAAGCCATTTAGGGCTTTATAAGTTGTTACTAACACCTTGAAGGAGACCTGGAAGGCAACCAGCAATCAATGCAAGTCGCATAGGAGGAGTGTAACATGGGAGTATCGGGATACCCCCATCACTGCCCGCGGCCGCATTCTGCACCAGCTGCAACCTTCGAGTAATCCGCAAGGGTAGCCCCATGTAGAGAGCGTTGCAGTAGTCGATTCTGGAAGTGACGAGTGCATGAGTGACCATTCGAAGGGCATCTCGGTTCAGATAAGGGCGAAGCTGGCAAACCAGCCGAACCTGGGCAAAAGCCCCCCCTGGCCACAGCCCCCACTTGCTCCTCCAGATTGAGCTGTGCATCCAGGAGGACACCCAGGTTCCTCGCCCTATCCATGGGAGGTAACACCTCCCCCCCATGACCAAAGATGGCACATCCACTGAACACTGAGATGCCGGTAAGAACAGCCACTCGGCCTTGGCGGATTGACCCGGAGCCTGTTACTCCCCATCCAGGCCTGCACCGCCTCCAGGCACCGGGACATCACCGAGAGAGCATCACTGATCCGGTCTGGGGTGGAGATATAAAGCTGGGTATCATCTGCATATTGATGATACCTCACCCCAAAATCACGGATGATCTCGCCCAGCAGTTTCATGTAGATATTAAACAGGAGAGGTGAGAGAACCGACCCCTGGGGTACCCCACAAGTGAGGGGCCTCGGGGATGATCTCTGCTCTCCTGCCAACACCAACTGTGAGCGGTCCAAAAGGTAAGAGGAGAACCTCTGTAAAACAGTGCCCCCCACTCCCACCCCCCAGAGCCGCCGCAGAAGGATACCATGGTCGATGGTATCAAAGCCGCTGAGAGATCTAAAGGATCAGGACAGAGGAAAACCCCTGTCCCGAGCCGTCCAGAGATCATCCATCAGTGCGACCAATGCTGTCTCGGTGCTGTGCCCAGGCCTGAAACCCGATTGGTACAGGTCGAGATAATCAGTTTCCTCCAGGAACAGCGGAAACTGCTGAACCACCATCTCAACAACCTTCGCTAAAAGCCAAGGTTGGAGACAGGACAATAGTTATTCAAAACGGTTGGGTCCAGAGCAGGCTTCTTGAGGAGGGGTCTCACCACTGCCTCTTTCAAAGTGGCAGAAAAACCCCCCTCACTCAAAGAAGCGTTGACAACTGCCTGGAGCCAACCACGTGTAACCTCCCTGGAGGCATAAACCAACCAGGAAGGACATGGGTCCAATAAACACATGGTGGAAGACAGCCTCCGCATGATCCTGTCCTCTTCATCCAGGGAGACAGGGTCAAACTCAACCCAGATAGGATCCACAAGACTCATCGCCACTCCATCATCTAAACCCTGCCAGTCAGAGTCCAAGCCGGCCCGAATCTGAGTGATCTTATCCGCCAGATGTAGACTAAATTCCTTTGCTCTGCCAAAAGGGTCCCCCTCTCCTCTAAATGCAAGAGGGAGCGAGTGACCCTGAACAGGGCTGCAGGGCGATCATCTGCGGACGCGATTAGAGTGGAGAAATAAACATATCTCGCCGCTCTAATCGCTTCCAGATAAGTCCTAATATAGGCTCTTAGCTGGACACGGTCAGACTCAGAACGACTAGTCCTCCACCTGCTCTCCAGGCATCTCCTCTGCCGCTTCATCCCCTGAAGCTCCTCCGAGAACCAAGGAGCCAAACGAGGTCTGTGACAAGGAAGAGGCCGCAAGGGGACAACCCGGTTGAGCGCTGCTGAGGCGGCCTGTTGCCAAGCGGCTGCCAAGGTCTTGGCCGGGCTGTGGTCGAGGGAGGTGGGCAAGAACCCCAGGGCCGTCTGAAACCTCTCCGGATCCATCAGGCACCTGGGGCGGAACCATCATATTGGCTCCTTATCCCAGCAGCGAGGAGCAGCAAGTTGGAAAACCAGCCTCAGGAGATAGTGATCTGTCCATGATAGGGGTAAAACAACTGGAGATCCACACCCCAGATCACTACACCACTGTCCCGAGATAAAAACCAGGTTGAGCATGTTCCCCCCCTCATGGGTGGGTCCCTGAATCACCTGGGTCAGGTCCATGGCTGTCATGGATGCCAAGAACTCCCGGGCCAAACCAGACACCACTCCCAGAGAAGGCAAGTTGAAGTCCCCCAGGACCATAAGCATGGGAAACTCCACCGCCACCCCCAAGAGGGCGTCCAGCAGCTCGGGAAGGGCCATTGCAACGCAGCTGGGGGACAGGTACATCAGCAACAGGCCCAACCGACCACCCGGGCCCAACCTCAAGAGGAGGGACTCACACCCGCCTATCTGTGGGACAGTGACCTCCCTTGAAAACAAGGTCTCCCTGATAACAATGGCTACTCCTCCACCCCTTCCCTGAGCTACACACATCACCGGTGTTGAATAAGATTCCCAAAACAGTCACAAAAGAAATCATGTTTTCTCTTCAACCCTCTTCACCTCTTCTTTGAGTTACAGATACCTGTGAAGATACATCTTCAATTTTGAGAAAAAAAATAGTTGTTCATGATGCCATGTCCAGACTGTATGGTAAATCTCCAAATTCTCATTTCCTTCTTGTGAGAGCTTAGTGGCCACAACAAATTTCCCTTGTGTTTCCAAACTTGATTGAATACTTGATTGTAGAGTTGATTGTTGTAGTGCCAGGTTCAAAGAAATCCTTGTGAACAATACATGTAGTCCTTGACTTATGACCACAACTGAGCCCAAGATTTCTGTTGTTAATGAAATATTTGTTAAGTAGGTTTACCCCATTTTACAACCTTTTTTGCCATAGTTGTTGAGTGAATCACTGTAGCTGATAAGTTAATAATACAGTTGTTAAGTGAATCTGGCTTCCCCATGGATTTTGCTTGTCAAAAGGTTGCAAAAGGTGATCACATGCCTTGGGACACAGCAGTGGTCATAAGTATGAATCAGTTGCCAAGTTTCTAAATTTTGATTACATGATTGTGGGGCTGCTACAAAGGTCACAAGTGTGAAAAATGGTCATAAGTCACTTTTTTCAGTGACCTTGTAACTTTGAATGATCTCTAAATAAAGTCAAGGACTACCTGTATTATCTGCTCCCCAAACATTATAACCCTGATATTTAAATTTTATTTTATAGAGGAAACTTTGTAGTAATATTCCAGAGACTGATATTTCATTTCTGATTTATAATGTGAGCTCATGTTTTATTGGATGTCTAATGCTATGAAGAAAGTTTTCACCTTCACTCTCATAGCATAACAACAATTATTTCAATTTCAATTCTCTGCAAACCTTCTGATATTTTCATTGGACCTTCTGTAGCCCATGAACCATTTACTCTGACCCACCATGGATCACATGGTACTGAGTGCTGGTTCTGGTATACCAACATATAAAACCTAAGTAACTTTATAGCTAAAGTCCTGTATTTTTTATCATGAAAATACAAATCTGCAAATTTTGCAATTCTCCATCACTACAATTGCCATTAAATCCTGGAAATCTGTTTAAAAATATTAACAAAACTATTTTTGAAGAAATAATAATAATAGTACTAGTAACAATAATGCTTATAAGCTTGTGAATGGAAAGAATAAAATTAATGATAAAGTTTCCAGTTCAAATTGATATTTGTTGAATCTGTATAAACAGCAATAATTGGCCCTAGTATGCAAAATAATTTATATGAACAATTATATATTATGTGTACTGAAATATTGCTTCTTGGAACATGTATAACCAAATCACCAAATATACAAAAGCCTATGCAATTTAAAATGAAAGAAGTAAGGCGTCCAATTTAGGATGTGATTAGCACCAATATGAAGAGAAACATGTGGCAGATTGACATAAATGCAAGGCAGTTGGTGTGATCTTTGTACTCTTGATAGTATCTTCAAGGGGACTTCCGTTGAGCTAAACTAAGTATCAATTTTCCATCAACAGCGCCTGACAATAGATTGTGGTAAGTCTGACAAGGCCCCTGGGAGGAAATACTGCCCTTTGCTACCATATGGCTTGAATGGGGTTTCATACCTGTTACAATATCCTGAAAAGAAAGAATTCCTAGCTAAATCTGTGAATGGTGTATACTTAATCCTCTGAAGCTAATGATCTGTGAAGCACAGCTTAAAGCTGCTTTTTGTATATTTTAAGTATATTATTCAGCCTGTCAGCTGCATTTCCATTTGGGGGCATGTATAACGTTCATGTATGTAATAACTACACTTCTCCATCAAGATGGTATTATAAGAAAGATTAAAACAATTACTTAATTTGAATAGCAATCCTTAAAAATCATTGTTGACCATAGGCAATTATTAGTACACTTATTGATATTTTTATAGTATTATCTTAGAATCAATTTACTCAGCCTGAATACATTGCTTGGGAGAGTGGTAACAACATTTCATTAAAAATAATGCCGTTTCTGAAATCTGTACGTTTTCTTTTCACCTTATTTCTCTTAAAGGAAAGATGACATTATCCGGACTATCTCCTAAGACAATTCGATATGAAATACACTGCAGTAGTTATTCCATGAAATTTATTTCAATCAAATAACTATGGCTATAATTCTATACGCATTTACCTGTGACTAAGTCTTACTGAATTCAATGGGACTTATCCCTTCTGAGCAAAAGTGCATAGAATTATACTCTAAATGTATTCGTTATGATAAAATTGATCATGACACAGTTTAGATGTAAACTGACTATTTCTGCTTCATTATTTACTCACAATTCCACATTATCTGCCATTTCCAAATATTAATTCAAAACATACATATTACATATTCTACTTCAAGTAGCTATTTAAATTCATTTTCAAACATAAAGAATGCTTTTTTTTCCCAAAGAATTTTTTTTATTTTTAGACAAACATACACAAACAAAACATAAAAACATAAAGCCATCTTCCAATTACATACATATAGTGTGTCAGCTGGTTACAAATTTTTGTGCATCTTCACCATAGTCCTCACTTACAATTGTTTGTATATATTCTCATATTATCAATCAGATATTTCTAAATACATTTATTATCATTGTTAATCAATCATTTGACTATACTATTATTCATTCATGTTATGCAAGATATTCCATATTTTTAAATTAATTTATCTTATAACAATTCATATTATCATCCTAGATCCATCAATAATAATACATCTTTATATATTCTATATAGTTCTATTTTCCTTATATTGTAAAATTCTACATATTTAATTACCATATTTTATTTTCTAACCATTGATAAAATAAATCCCAAATCCTATAAAATTGTTTATCTTCTTGTTCTCTAATTTCAAATGTCAATTTACTCATTTCAGCACATTCCATTATTTTCTTAATAATTTCCTCCTGTGTTGATATTTTCTCATTTTTCCAATTTTTAGCAAATACAATCCTAGCCGCTGTTAATACATTTACAATCAAATATTTCAATTCCTTACTATATATTTCAAGTAAAATTCCCAATAAAAATATCTCTGGTTTCAAATCTATATATTTGTCATTTTTTCCAACCATGTGTGGATTTTAGTCCAATATCTTTTAGCTTCTGCACATGTCCACCACATATGGTAATATGAACCAGGTATCTGATGACATTTCCAACATTTTTCAGATTTGTTCTTGAACATTCTTGCTATTCTTGTTGGGGGTAAGTGCCACCTGTAAAACATCTTATACAAATTTTCTTTATATGCTGTTGACATTGTCATTTTTTTAAAAAATTACATTTATATGCCGCCCTTCTCCGAAGACTCAGGGTGGCTTACAATTTTTGGGATACAACCCAATGCGCTCAGCAATAGCCTTCATTCCATTGTATATGCCTGCTTATTACTAAGCAGCATTTTTACAAAGTCAGCTTATTGCCCCCAACAATCTTGGGTCCTCAATTTACCTACCCCGAGAGGATGGAAGGCCGAGTCAACCTTGAGCTTGGTGGGATTTGAGCCTGCTCTAATTGCAGGCAGCTGGAACTTAAGTGCTAGGCATTTAACAGCCTGCACCACCAAGGCTCTTATTTTGAGACCACAATTTTTTCCATTTCTCTAAATCAATCCATATCCAAAATTCCCCCCCCAAGCAATCATTGTTTCTTTAACTTGTGCTTCTTCTAGCTTAATTTCCAATAAATGTCCACATAATTTTTTAATTACCTTTTCATCAGTACCTGTCAAAATTTTATCTAAGTCAGTCAATTTATCATAGAAACCTTCTGTTTTAAAATCTTTATCATATCTAGAGTGTATTTGCACATATGAAAACCAATTCATCTTTATACCTTGTTCTTCTAGTTCTTGCATAGATTTAAGTTAACCCTTTTCATTCAATATTTCACCGTATCTAACTGTTTGTTCCTTTTTAAATGGTATTGCATAAGAAAATGCTTCAATAGTTGATAACCAGATTGGAATTTTTAAATAGTATTGCTTTTTAGTCTTCTCCCAGTTTAATAACAAAGCCTCACGTATATAATGTCTTCTAAAATACCCCTGTGTTTTAGTTCCCTTGTAGCATGGAAAGGCATGCCACCCGAACAACAAATCATGTCCTTCTAATGTCAATAATCTAGTATTTCTTAGTGTTATCCATTCCTTAACCCACATCAGGTTTGTTGCTTGATAATATAACTCCCAGTTGGGCAGGCCAAATCCTCCTCTCATTCTAGCATCTTCCAACAGTGTTAACTTTATTCTCGCTTTCTTTCCCTGCCATATATACTTCAACATTATTCTATTTAAATCTTCAAAGTAATCTTTCCCAAGCCTAATTGGAATTGTCTGAAACAGATATAAAATTCTAGGTAATATATTCATCTTAATTGTTGATATTTTCCCAATTAGTGATAAGTGTAAATTTCCCCATTTTGCCAAATCTTTTGCAATCTGTTGTTTGAGTTTAAGATAGTTATTCTCTTTAAGTGTACTACATCTTGCTGTCAAATATATCCCCAAGTACTTAACCTTATTTGTGACCTGGATCTTCAAAGCATCCACCAATTCTTCCTTTTGTCTTACTAACATATTCTTTGTCAAGATCATCATTTTATCTTTATTTATTTTCAAACCAGCTACTTTTCCATATGCCTCTATCTCTAAACATGGAGAATGCTTTAAGCTAAGTTAAAATATTAAGAAAAAATGTAACCCATTCCCTTGCTGAATTCCAATTTATTTTTTATTATTTCAAGACAGTTTGTTCCAGTTTGGCATTATTTATATGTTCTGGGATAAAACCACATTAGCTAGAAGGTTTGGGAATTTCAATTTTTAGACAGCTAGATCTGCATCAATTTGTTTTGTGAAGTTATCTCCAGAGACCCAGTTCAATCATCTGTAGGCCCAGTGTAATATGATTTTGCCTACTAAAAGGCATGATATTCTCAGAAATTTAATATAGAGTACTCATGGTATAAATAAATAGGTTAATAAAACTAGATATGCTTTGTAGCTGGAAAGCTTAAGATCAAATGGACAAAGAGAGAAAAATCTAGGAGCTGGTATACACAAATCAGAAATCAAAGCAGAATAGGATTACAACACAACCAGAAAAACACTAATTAAAAGTTATTGATATGCAACTAACTCATCCTTTCCTCCATTATTCTTTACAATTGTTCTTATCTTTACCCTTTATTTCTTTATCTGGATTTATGTATCCATCCTGTTTTCTCACTAAAACAGTTTAAGAGCTTCTCATTAAGTGGGGCTTGACACCTGGTGACTAGATGGACCCACCCTTGTTATTTCTTTTGCCATTGCTGGGTTAACAAATTTCATTTATTGATTATAAACGAGGGCTGTAGCTGAGTGATATCCTCCAGAAAAACAATACTGGCTTTTTTAGCAGTTCATTTTTAATAGTGAAGTAGCACCACTCTTATTCTTGATATTTGAGAAGTAAATAGAAAAAAAAAGATAGAGATAATTAATAATTAGATGCTTCTCGGCAGGATTGCCTTAGGACAGTTCAGTAAAAGGCCATTTGAGGGAAAATGACTAAAGATGAGAATCTCATTTTGTGCACTTTTTAATAAGGACATGCCATCATCTGCAAATGTCTTCATCAAGGAGATGGAAAGAAGTTGATTATTCCCATGTGACTTTTATTTATTCTCAGGGCAGCAAAATTTATTCCTACCAAAAAGATTGTTTTAAAAATGTAGACACATTGACAAATTGTTCCACTGTAGCTGTTATGGTAATAAATAAATACAAGCTTCAAATTCTGTTTAGAGAAATCTTAGTTGTGTCTGCTTGGCAATAAAAGAGATAGCAATGGATACATCTCTCAAAGAAAAGCATTAAATATGACATGGATTGTAGTAATACAAATGTTCACAGTGTTTGTTCAGTTAGGGCCTACATGTCCAAAATCCAATGAAGCAAGACCAAGAGTTTTTTTTTTAATTACATTTATATGCCGCCCTTCTCCGGAGACTCAGGGCAGCTTACAATTTTTGGGATACAACCCAGTGTGCTCAGCAATAGCCTTCATTCCATTGTATATGCCTGCTTATTACTAAGAGTTGAAATTCTTTTGTCAGCCAGAGACTATAAGTAACATTTTGATAGAACCAAAAATCGCATTGGCAGAGATCAAATCAGTAAGACTGAATCACACAAGTGGGTGGAGCCTAGATTTTGAATATTTTCTTATTTTATTTATTTGTTTTGTTTAGGTGTACTGTGTGGTCTTTTATAGCAATGCTGAGACTTCTCAGAAAACAACAACTGAATGAAAAACTGCTGGTGACCTTCTACCGCTGCACCATAGAGAGTATCTCTTAACTTACTGCACCTCTGTATGGTTTGCCAATTGCACAGTGGCAGATAGGACAGCATTCCAGAGGGTTAACGTCATTGTCCAGAGGATCATTGGTTGCCCTCTCCCCTCTTTGGAAGAGCTTTATAGCTCCCGCTGCCTTAAGAAAGTTCAAAACATTCTCAAAGATCCATCTCATCCTGGGCACCCTTTTTTTTTGAACTATTACCATCTGGCAGATGGTACAGGACAATAAAAACAAGGACAAATAAGGCTGAAAAACAGCTTCTATCCCAGGGCAGTAGCTCTGTTGAATTCTGCTGTATAGTGCAGTGTTGGTGCGGTATCGGGGGTTTTCAGTTCAATGTAAAGGATGTGTGTTTGTGTTTATTTTCATGGTCATGATGTGCACTGAAGATGGTGTTTGATTTCGTTGTATGAGGTGCAATGACAATAAAGTAAAGTAAAGTAAAGTAAAGTAAAGTAGTAAAGTAAAGTAAAGTAAAGTAAAGTAAAGTAGTAAAGTAAACTAAACTAAACTAAACTAAACTAAACTAAGTGCAGGGGTGGGATTCTACTGGTTTGGTCCAGATCAGGTGAACCCCTTGTTCCGATGATGAGCTGGCTCCAAACTGGTTCTCTGTGCCATGCATGTGGGCCCACCTGCCTACCCCTGCTCTTTCCTGTGCTTTATCTCCTTTGTTTGGAGCACAGCTGATTCCTGAGGCAGAAAAGTTTGCTGCCCCTCAGCTGTTTTAGTCACAGAGGCTGCATTTGAAGGTATGTATGGGCTTTTTAAAATGTGGTGCACACGAATAAAGTGAATCACCAAAGTGCACCGAAGCACGCAATCACTGAACCAGTTGTTATACCAGTGGAATCCCACTCCTGGCTAAGTGTACTTCAGGGCTTACAATACTGTTTTTGTGTGTGCTTAAGTCTTAAAATGGTGGGATAGTGATGATGTATTAGGAGAAATCTCTTGTTTTGCCATATGGACTGATACATAAAGTTGATAAATAAATACATCAACCAACCAAACAACCAACCAAACAACCAAACAGTACTATTAAACACATGTCCTGCCTTTTGATCAGAAGCTCATCATAGAACTTATAGAACCAACTGCATTGGTTGCCGGTTGCCTTCCAGGTGAGATTCAAGGTATTAGTGACAACATACAAAGTCCTACATGGCTTGGGTCCGAGGTACTTGCAGGAATGTCTCCTGCCAGCATCATACTCCAATCATCCTGTACGCTCCCACAGGCAGGGCCTCCTTGGGGTACCATCGACCAGACATTGTCAGCTGGCGGTGCCCAGGGGTAGGGCCTTCTCTGTGGGAGCACCCACCCTGTGGAATCAGCTCCCCTTGGGACTTTGTTTGGCCCCTGACCTCCTCTCCTTCCACCACGACCTGAAGACCTGGTTATTTCAGCAGGCCAGCCTGGACTGAACCAAGGGGGAGGGGTGTCTCTTCTTTTTTAAAGTAATTTTAATTGTTTTAATAGTGGGCTTGTATTGTTTAATCATTTTTAGGTAAATTATTGTATTGTATTTTATATTGTGAGCCTCCCTGAGTCCTTAGGGAGAGAGGGTGGCATACAAGTCTAATAAATAATAATAATAATAATAATAATAATAATAATAGCATAGCATTTCAGACATTCCTGTGAGATACCGTCGGCTGAGAATGTCTGATCTAATCACCCAGTGATTGAAAGTGGACTTGAAGCTGACTTTCCCCTCCCTGTACAACTCTCAAAACACTGTCTCAAAAAAGTTGAAATTTTCCAAAATTTGGAAAGACATGTATTCTACAGCAATATCACCACCACATTGGGCATAATTTTCTTTAAACAGTGTAGATCAGTAGTTCTCAATGTGGATCATATGTTCTAACAGGTGGCCATGTCTATTTTTTGGGGGGAGGAGAAGACATTTCTGACAGGGCCACCCAAACTTAACTGCTGATCATGTAATCAATACATCACAACTGTCACATCTCATAGTTGATGCTAATTGCAGCAGCATAAATATTGAAAAATTCTACAGTTTACAATAAAGATTTTAATAAAAAAGCAATTTCATAATGAATGGAATGTTATATTCATTAGAAAAAAGTACCCCTTTCCCACCTAATGGAGACAATGAGGAAATCACAGACAGGGGTCATAAACAACAACAACAACAAAAAAAAGCCCCAAAAGATTGAAAACTCCTGGCATAGATGATTCTCAGTTTTTATATAAAGTTAGATTATGTGCATTGGATTTGAAACATGTTCTTGAAGATTTCCTCATAAGTGTAATGAATACTATACTTTATGTAAGCTCCTGCAGTCCAGATCAGGTATTACAGTATAACTATGATCTGATTCAGCTTAAAATATTTTATATAATTATATACAAGATTTATAATATACTACATCGAAATAGTTATCTGAAGAAACATTTTCAAAATCAGCCTTCTGAATTTATGCAATCCAAAATATTGTGAATCAGGTTAAAATAAAATTGAACTCCAGGAAGTTCACCCTTTCCTACTCTAAATTGTACACAGCACTTTCTGATCTGGTTTTGATCAAAACACAATCCTGCCCATAATACTTCTTGCTGGGTTTCTTGTAATCATTTAAGAACTATAAAACCTTTGAGCATTTAGAGTTATCCTCAGCAGTCAGAATGAACATTAGATGTTTTTATGAAGCGGCTTTTGTCCTTTGAAGTTTTGGTCATAAAAATGAGCTAAGTTTCTCAAAAGGCCTGGAAGACTAAGTTACAAGCAACTTTCTTTTATAATTTATGACCAGTGTACAAGATATTTACATTTTACCATTGTTTCATTCTTCGCATTTCACTTGAGAAGCAAATGAAGAAAGAGTAAAACCAATCTCTTAAAATATAACCCCCCCCAAAAAAACAAGCTTGGATCATTTTCTGGTATCTACTGAAAAACATGAAATATATATTTCAGTGTTCTCTGAAAATATATATATATATATATATATATATATATATATATATATATATGTAGGTCTTGGTGTATTCGGTCTTGTCCCTGTAAGGTTGAGAATACCTTGGCAACGCCAGAAATCTCATCCATCATCAGGCTGGTGTCTTCAGCTTGCTTCTCCTGGGAGAAGTGTGATCGTGGCTGTTTTTCCCTTTTAAACTCTAGAGTTGGATGTGTTGTTACTTTTTGATTGGTTTGTGGAGTTGATGTATGCAGATTGGATGGTTTTTTTCCTGAGACCCTGTGTGGCTGAGGTGCTGGAGGTGTGTCTCTCTCAGCCTTTTGTGTTGTAACGACCTGGGTAATGGGCTGTGTGATGACCTTCTGAGTTCTATTGTTGTGA